>CM053402.1:144613461-144703504 GCA_028644305.1 Xerus rutilus
GGCTCAAGCCTGTAATCGCAGCACTTAGCGAGGCTGAGACAGGAGAATCGCGAGTTCAAAGCCAGCCTCAGCAACGGCGAGGCACTAAGCAACTCAGTGAGACCCTGTCTCTACATAAAACACAAAATAGGGCTGGGGATGTGGCTCAGTGGTCGAGTGCCCCTGAGTTCAATCCCTGGTACCAAAAAAAAAAAAAAAAGGACTAGGGATGTGGCTCAGTGGTTAAGCAACCCTGGGTTCAGTTCCCAGTATGAAAGAGAAGGAAGGAAGGAAGGAAGGAAGGAAGGAAGGAAGGAAGGAAGGAAGGAAGGAAGGAAGGAAGGAAGGAAAGAAGGGAAGGAGGGAGGGAGGAAGGAAGGAAGGGAGGGAGGGGAGAGAAAGAGAGAAAGAATAGGATGTCCTTTCATGACTAAAATCCTGTTTACACACTGTCAGCAATTTTATTAAGGGAAAGTTCTTTGAGATGTTGGATCTGATATTTCCCTTTTGAAATGTTGACTTTCTTCAAACATTGGGTACTTATTGGTTCGGAGTGTCTTTTATCCGAGATTCTCTATGAGCCTGTTTGCCTTCTCTGTTTGTACACTGCTTGGCAAATAGGGTGTGAGATAATCCATAATGTGTGTCATAGTCTATTGTCAAACAGTGGGGACGGGATATGCTGCTGAGTGGGGCACTTTGATCTTCTGGAGGTGGGTGCTTCCCTTCGCTCTCCTCCTCGGTGTCATCAGTTACTGGGAACACCATCCTTTTCTCTACCTAATTAATAATTTCATATCTACTACTCCCATCTTCAGGCAGAGACTCCTGTCATTGTTTTTTGGCATCTGGAAGTAAGAATGGGGCATGGAGTGGTTGATGTGTTTGGCGGTGCCTGTTACAGTGTCTGAAATACTATAACAGTGCCTCATTAGTTGTTCTGAATACCCTGCTTCCAGAAGAACCCACCTCCCTTGAGCACGCAGTACTGCTGGTGCAGTTTTCGACTCTTGGGGCAGTATATTGCTCTGCAGGTTTTGGGCTGTGTTTTTTTTTCTTTGACCAGTGTCCACCTGCCATTCATCTTTCAGGGATTTCTTGTGGTTTCTGTCCGCACAGGGCTCTCCTTTTTATCCAGGGTGATTATGAATTCATTTATGTATTTGTATTTATAAATATCTTTCTGTAATTTCTAAGCATCTGGGATGGGAGGGAGAGGCCAGAGCATGCATTCAGTTTGCAGTCTACAACTGGAACCATCTCCCACAGAACTCACTCTACCGCAACATGCCTCATGTTTGTGCTAGATAGAAGATAGCCACGTCCTAATCCTCAGCACCTGTGAATATGTTATGATGCCTGGCAAGGGAATTAATTGAAGGTGGAATTAAGGTTGCTAATCATCTGACCTTAAAATAGGGTGATTATCCTGGTTTATCTGGGTGAACCCAATGAAATCACAAGAGTCCTTAAATGTTGAAGAGGAAGGCTGAAGAGTTAGTATCAACAACATGTGACGTGGGAATGACTCAGACAGCCATAGCAAACTGGCAGCCACTTGGAGCTGGAAAAGACAAGAATACATATTCTCCCCTGGAGACTCCAGAAAGGAACATGCCCTTGCTGGCACCTTAATTTTGGCCTACTGAGACCTATTTTGGCCTTCTGACCCTTAAAACTGCAACAAATGGGTTGTTTTAAGTAACTAAAGTTGGAATAATTTGTTACAGCAGCAACAGGGCACTAATAAAATGTTGTCATGTGATTGTTAGGGACTGCCTCTTCTAGATTCAAGGCCAGCTTCTTGAGAAAAAGTTCATACCTTTGTCACCTTTATTTACCTAGAATCTAGAAGAGGACCTGGCACATAGTCAGAGCTAAGCAAATATATGTTGAAAAAACCAAAGAACAAAAGACTGCTTTTACTCTGGTTCTTCGAAGGCTTTGTGATTACAAAGCAACTCCTATCTCCCTCCTTCCCCGGGCCCTAGCTCTCTGTTCCCATTTTTAAAAAAATTTCTCTATGGTGCCATTGTGTCTCTATTGTGTCACATCGCAGATTTTATTGGTATTGCACTTGCAGCTTGTTACCTTGCTGTGGCTCATTCCCCTCCTCTCTCTGGGCCCGTGTGTAGGGAAAGTCTAAATGAAAGGCATGCGTCACATATGTACTTGGCTTTGCCAACAGGCGTTTGGCGGGCTATACCTGAAATGGTCTTTTTCTACTTCTCTTGGATTTTGTCTGTTTTCCTTTCCTCTCCTTTCCATAGCTGCCTCCACTCATATCTCCTCCCAAGCTTCTGCTCTTTTCAGACCAATGTGAATGGATAATAATGTAGTCTTCATCTCTCCTTTTCCTTCCCATGTATGAATTAGGTACATAGTTCTGGTCTTTCTCTAGCCCTTCTTTACCCCCTTCTCAGAAGTTTCTGTGGATTTCCAGGACAGACAGTGAAGTAAATTAAGGCACTCTCAGGTTCCCTCAAGGAATCCTTCCACTTATTTTATCCAGAACTGCAAAGTCCTGCCAAGCTGGGAGACCAGAGCTGATACTAGGTTCCTATACTGTGGCTATTTTTGTTGCTTCCTTTTCAGCCATTCTCAGGCCCAAACTTCTCTGATTTGGAATTGAGCTTGACTTCTGCCTCTCCGGCTCTCTGTGTGTCTCAAGTTCAGTCTAATCGCTCCAGGAACCAGCCTCTGGTAAGCAGCATTGGTGATGGTCTAAAGCAGTTCTCAGGCCGGACCTCCTCTAATGCTGCTGCTAAGTTCTCTATGTTTGGTTTGGTGGCTGGCCCAATTCCTGTGCCAATCCTTTGTGGTCAGGTCTGATAGCATAGCCAAGAGACACAATGTGGTAACTCATCTAGAAAGGACTGCCTCTGACTGTTCAATCCTGGGGCTGAGGATGCTGGATACATGGACTCTTCTCTAGTACAATTTCTTTCACCAAACTCTATTTGTGGAGGTCATTCTTCTCCATCTCTCTGCCTTTTCAACTACATGAAGATAACAAGTTGATACACAAATAGATCATCCAATCTTACTCTCCTCAAGCCTAACCTAAGTGTGAAATTCATATTTTGGAGGAATCCTTAGGTCTCCAACATCTGATCTGTTGGAGGCTATAGCAGCAGAAGGTGAAGGTCAGGACAATGGCTCAAGTCCTAAAGATGAACAATGACTTCTCTTCTTCTGTAGGCAACAGTCCTGGGTCTTGCATGCTTCAAGGTATCAGAAATTAGCAAGCTTTGGACCAGGTTCTGAGGTCTGTATTCTCCCGTAGTTGACTATCGTCCTTATATGAAAATACCCTTTTATCCTTTCTTTTCATATCTCTCCTTACCCTTTTTTCTTTCTTTCTTTTTTATTAAACTGGGGATTGAATCCAGGGGCTCTTAGCCACTGAGATACTCCCCCAGCCCCTTTAATTTTTTATTTTGAGACAGGGTCTTGCTAAGTTGCTGAGGCTGGTCTTGAACTTGCTATTCTCCTGCCTCGGCCTCCTGAGTTATTGGGATTATGGATGAGCTACTCCTGGGAGCTTAGGGATGGCAGGGAAGCTACCAACAAAAGGGTTCTCCTCATGCAACATGGGAGTGGAAGGGGAGGGAGATGAGTGGTATATCTACATCTGGGCTGAGAGGTCTTAGTCGTATGCTTAGAAGGACCAGTTTCACATTTCTGATTTTAGGTGCTATATTACTCTTGGGGACTAAAACTCAGAAGCATGTTTACAAGTTAAGGGTGTGATATCCTCACATTTCTTAGAGAAAACAATTTAATGTATGGTAATAAATTATGCAATGCTATTATCTAATAATTATTTTTTAGAAAATGGTATTACATACATTTTAAAAATAAAAATAAGAGCTGGGCACGGTGGCTCAAGCCTGTAATCCCGGCACTTAGGGAGGCTGAGACAGGAGAATCGCGAGTTCAAAGCCAGCCTCAGCAATGGCAAGGCACTAAGCAACTCAGTGAGACCCTGTCTCTACATAAAACACAAAATAGGGCTGGGGATGTGGCTCAGTGGTCGAGTGCCCCTGAGTTCAATCTCCAGGACCAAAAAAAATAAAATAAAAAAATAAAAATAAAAATAAGAAGTACATTTGAGTTCCAAACTTTTAAGAGTGCTTAGATTTAATTTTTAAAAAACTGTTTCTTTAATCTTTCTGGAATCTAATGTGCAAGATGTAAGGGAAAAACAGCTTTTTCCAGATGGACAGCTAGTTGTTTCAAAGATATTGAACAGCTTATTATTTATCCCATCGATTTAAAATCAATTTTATCATGTAGAGTAAAAAAATTCCCTTGTAATCATGGTTGCTTCTGTGTTGCGTCTCACTGATGTATTAACTGATGTGTTACTATTTGTCTATTTCTTTGTCAGTATCACACTGCTTTGGTCACTGTGACTTTATAAGACATTTTGCTATCTGGTAGCACAAGACATTTTGCTATCTGGTAGCACTTGTTTTGTTTTGTTTTTCTTCAAAGTTTCTTGGCTGTGCTCATGTGTTTAGTCTTCCAAATGAATTTTAGAATCAACTCGTCAAGCCCTAAAATCATCCCACTGGGACTGAGATTGGAAATTGCATTGAATTGACATCATTGTAATATTGAATATTCCGATCAGGAACATGATCTCTTCATTTGTTTAGGTCATTTTTAATGTCCTTTGAGTTCTCTTGTTTTCTTCATATAGCTCTGGCATGTTTTCAAAATGCTTTATATGTATAATAAGTATGGGTTTGGGGGGCTGTTGTAGTAAACAGGGTTTTCTTTTTTCTTTTGACTAATTTTTAAAAGGGTTTTGTCTTAGTCAAGGTTCTTATGGTAACAATTTATAGAAGTACACTCAAACTAACTTAGGCAGGGGGAAAAAAGAATTCTTTGGAAGGCAGCCAAAGCTTTGCCTGTAGGCCAAGGGCAGAAAGGGGAATGGGCCTCACAGGGGGATGGAAACAAGAACTACTTCATCTCCTGTTGCTTCTTTCAGTAAATCTGTTTTTCTTTCCCTCTGTAATTTAGCTTTCTTTGCTTCTCTGTTTCACATTCACATGTCTGGAAGCAAAGGGATGTAGAACAAACCTGGCTACAGTTGCTACCCCTATGAATGAAGCAATTCTCAGAAAATAACTGTGGACTGGGGAGGCCAGATGGAAAACAGTTCCTGCAACATTAGGAATTTCAAATCTGTTTTTTTTCCCTGAGAGGTTGAGTTGGCGGTTACAGTGAGGGAGACCCTGCCCTCCCCAGTTTTAGGTGATTGATAAACAGGGAAGTTTATCATCAAGTCATGGGATTAACAATTCAACAAAGATTTATTGAGACGTCTCTGACTTTATATTTGTGTACTGCTTTGCTGTTCATGATATACTTCCACTTACTTCATTTAACCATCCTTCAGGCTTTTGGTGTAGATCACACACAATATGCTGTGAACACTAAACTAATGTGGTTTAGGAGCATACATTGCCATTTTAAATATCTGTCTTTAGAAAATAAGAACCTTCAAATTCGGCAATTAAGGAAAAAGATAACGATGAGCTTATTCCTACCCTCTGCTGATTTACAATTCATTTTTATTCTCCTGTGCAGAAAAGGGGCACGTCATAAAAGAAACGCTTCCAGGAAACCAGAAGTTTCTGTTAAGACATTTTTCTTAATCTAGTTCAGCAGCTGACGTTAGCATTTGACCAGAAGCCCAGTAAAGGCTACAATGGGAACTTGCAACCAAGAAAGTTTTGCAGTCTTGGCGCTATTGGTTACTAATTGAATGACCTTGGCAACTAACCTGGCCTCTGCGAATCTGTTTTCTCATTTTCAAACCCAGGATAACAACTTTTCGACTCAGGTGTAATGAAACCAAACAGTAAAAACAAAGGGCTAGATGCACGTGGAGCGTTACCAGTGGCTAATTTGAGAGCTTGATATTGCTTAAGGAAAAAAACTTTAAAGACTAAGAAAAAGAGCCGGGCGCGGTGGCTCAAGCCTGTAATCCCAGCACTTACGGAGGCTGAGACAAGAGAATCGCGAGTTCAAAGCCAGCCTCAGCTACGACGAGGTGCTAAGCAACTCAGTGAGATCCTGTCTCTACATAAAACACAAAATAGGGCTGGGGATGTGGCTCAGTGGTCGAGTACCCCTGAGTTCAATCCCCAGTACCAAAAGAAGAAGAAGAAGAAAAAAAGACTAAGGAAAAGAAGACAACGAAACCCCAGAAGCGGCACCTCTGCCAGCCTCAGTTCTTTCACAGCTACCCAAAAACTCTTTCAATGGCGGACACCCTTTCCTTTAATTGGAAAACAAGTGTTAGCTTTGAATGTTTTTTCCTAATTAACAGAAAATTCCATTTCTCCGAACTGCTTCCCCTCCCAGTCTGCAAGAGTCAAATTTTCCTTAGTGGCCCAGAGGGATCTCCGCGAGCCAAGCGGAGAGGGGCGGGAAGGTGATGAAGGAACGCTCCCTGAGCCGAGCCGCCTCCCAGAGCAGAGAGGGAGGCCCCTCCCGCCCGATCCGACACGTTTGCGCGCCTTAGGGCGTGGCTTCCAGTGACGGAGGCGTGTCTTCTGGTCGTCCCTCCGCTCACCTCCCTTCCGGGGCGGGACTTCCTGTCCATCACATCCAGGCGCAGAACTGCAGGACTGGTAGGAGGCCGGGACTCAAGGGTCAGTCTAGATGGCCAGGCCTTATGTTCCTAGAAAGGGCGCCCTGGGGGACGCTCTTTCTCGCTCGTATTTCCTGCTTTTCTGTCCACAAGACGCCTTGGTTTGCGTTGACACCCTGGGCTTTTGGCACCACCGCCCACCTGAGGCTCTTCCGCTTCCTCTTTTCCCAGGCTCCACCTCCGGCGTCCCGTGGCCATGACGACCGCTTCTCGGGACTCGGTGGTGTGGAAGCTCGCGGGGCTGCTGCGGGAGTCCGGTGAGTGGACTTCCGGTTGAACTGGGCTGCCGGAGAGGTGGGGTTCTCCATACCTTCCGGAGACCTGAATCACGGAGTTAGGACCTACAGGGTTATGAGATGTCAGAGTTCATTCTTATTTTTAGTCCTCCTGGGTTTGTTAGCTCTTTGCAATGCCCTTCGTCTTTGACAGTGTAAATTCTAGCCATCCATAGAGACCAGACTTCAGTGTCACTTCCTCCACGCATTCCCTTATACTCTCAAAGGGAAATGATCCTTACTTGACTAATCCTCTGCAGACCAGGGACAGATCGTAATCATTGTTGTATAGCAAAGCACCAAGTGTGGTAACTTTTAACTATAAGTTAAAAGCATGAGATTTGGAGTCAAACCCACCTAGGTTGAAATCTTGACCATCTTTCAGACTTGGTCAAATTGTTTTAAAATTTCTGAGCCTCAGTTTATACTTAAATCATTGTAATTACCTGGAAAGTTGTTGGGAATTAATTTTAATTCACATAAAGCATTTAGTACCGTGTATGCACGTGTAGTGACTGTTCAAAATTGGAAACTTATTGTTATAATTGCCTGGGCACAGTGGAACTTAAGAAGTTCAGTAGTTGTTCACAAGCCTTGGCTTTGAGACCAGAAAGAAGGAGCAACTCCTACCAGTTCATATGAGTGCAATCAAGATTCTTTTTTTTTCTTTTTTGGTACTGGGGATTGAACTCGGGAATACTCAACCACTGAGCCACATCTCCAGCCCTATGTTTTTTTTTTTTTTTTTTTAATTTAGAGACAGGGTCTCACTGAGTTGCTTAGTGCCTTGTCATTGCTGAGGCTGGCTTTGAACTCACGATTCTCTTGTCTGAGCCTCCCAAAGTGCTGGGATTACAGGCGTATGCCACTGTGCCTGGCCTGTAACTTTGTGACTCAATTTTCTCTTAAGAGGGAGTTAATAGTGCTTTACTTTGGGAGATTCTGATTAGGCTTAAATGAGGTAACAGTCACTTGGCACATGTTACCCAGTTAACTTTAGCTGTCCTCTCTCACTCTGCACTCCCGTTGATGGTATCTGTGGAATCTCTCTTTTTAGCAGTGGTATTTTCTGGTTTGTATTAATAACTGTGCACATGTCTTATCTCCTCTTCTAGACTGGGAGGCTCTTTGAGGGTGGGAAGAGGCCTTGAACCATGTCTGTATCTATCTTTAGTGTCTGGTACATAGAAAATCCTTCATGCAAGTTGTAGGAGTTGTTTATTCAGAAAAAATGTGATATGGCTCCAGGGGTTAGAAATGATGGGAGGTGTGAGTATGTGACTGTGAAGTCGTAGTGAGAGGCAGATCTTTTTGTGATGGATTGTGGTGGTGGTTGCATGAATCTATACAAACAGCATAGAAATGTGTACTGCACAGCATGTTGTAGCAATATCAATTTTTTAAAGTTTTAAATAACTTATTATAATACATTGTTATAATTGTTTTAAAATTAATTACTGTTATAATCTCTTATTGTGCTTAATTTATAAATAAAACTTTATCATAGTTATATATTTATAGGATAAAACCATAGCACATATGTAAAGAGTTCTAGACTATCCATGATTTCAGTCATCCATTGAGGGTCTTAAGAAGTATTCCTTGTGGATAAGGGGAACTGTTGTAATAAATTCTGTACATGTATTTGAAGAACTGCTTCTTGATTAAAATTCAGAAAATTTTATAGTGGGAAACAATTTTTTCCTTTGATGATGATTGTCAATGGGATGGACAAAAACTGAGCCCCATGATTCTACACCAAACAATATCAATTTTTAATATTGACATTGTACTATTGATATTTCCTTTTTTTTTTTTTTGGTACTGGAGATTGAACTCAGGGGCACTTGAGCACTGAGCCACATCCCCAGCTCGATTTTGTGGTTTAATGTAGAGACAGGGTCTCACTGAGTGAGCTGCTTAGTGCCTCACCGTTGCTGAGGTTGGCTTTGAACTCGCAATTCTCCTTTCTCAGCCTCCCTAAGTGCTGGGATTACAGGCTTGAGCCACCGCGCCTGGCTTGTACTATTGATATATAAAACATAAACACTGGGTGGAGGGTATAGTATTTCTGTAACATCCTTTGACTCTATCCTTATTTTCTAGAAAAAAAATTTTTAATTCTCCATGGGTAGCTTATAACTGCACTTTAAAAATATTTTTAGTTGTAGATAGACACAATACTTTTATTTTATTAATTTATTTTTATGTGATGCTGAGGATCAAACCCATTGCCTCACACATGGTAGGCAAGCTCTCTACTATTGAGCTACAACCCCAGCCCCATAACTGTATTTTTTTAGGTGCAGTGACAGGTGCCAGGGTGACCAAAAGATGTGCTCAAGGATGATAGTCTCATTGGAGGGCAGTTTTAACATAGAGCAATAACAATACCATAGCACTATAAATGTATAGTTATTCCCTGATGTGCATTTTAGTATTGTTTGAAAGTTTCTATAAATATACTATTACTTTTGCAATCAGAAAAAGAAATCAAGGTAAAACATCCATTTAACTTTTATGTAAAATTGAGTCATTGCAGCATGGAAAGCTCAGCAGTGTTTCTTACTGAGAAGGCTTGGGAAGGGAAAGACTCTTTGAATATACTCTCCTTTCTGTCTGCCCCTCTCCCTGTAGGTGATGTGGTCCTGTCTGGCTGTAGCACACTGAGCTTGCTGACTGTCACACTGCAGCAGCTGAACCGTGTATTTGAGCTGTACCTGGGGCCATGGGGTCCTGGTCAGACAGGCTTTGTGGCCCTGCCCTCCCACCCTGCCGACTCCCCCATCATCCTCCAGCTTCAATTCCTCTTCGATGTGCTGCAGAAAACGCTTTCACTCAAGGTTCTGTGGGTAGAGATGGGTCAGATGTGCAGAGAGCTTGGGGGAATGATAGATACTGGGGTGGGATAGTGTGCAAGGAGTCTGAGTCATATTTCTGGCAAATCCAGATGATGCCAGAAATATGCCTGGTTGTGTTGAGAGAGTGATGCTGAAGAAAGGGATGCTGTGCCTCAATAACCTGTAATGTTTTTCTTGTAGCTGGTCCATATCCCTGGTCCTGGTCTCCCAGGGCCCATCAAGATCTTTCCCTTCAAGTCTCTTCGGCAGCTGGAGGTATGGGGGTTTTGGGGGATGTTGTTGCACAAAACCCAATTTGAGATATTCACTTGGGGGTGGGGATAGAGAGTTGGCTTCTTGGAGGAGAGGCCAGGCATGAGTGTACCACTGCTCTGCAGTAATGTGGTATCCACTCTCTTCCATTTAACATTTCCCGGAAATATAGCTGGGCTTTGTCATCATCTTCCTTTTCCCATCCTGGAAGATAGGGATGAGGTGTTTGTCTTCTGTGCAGTTCTGCCTTTCCCCTCCTTTTCTTTCTTGCCCTAGCTCCGAGGTGTCCCCCTCCACTGCCTGCATGGCCTTCGTGGCATCTACTCCCAGCTGGAGACCCTGATTTGCAGCAGGAGCATCCAGGCACTAGAGGTGAGGAGAGTGAGGGGTTGGCCCTGATGCTTTGTCCTGGGAGACAGAGAAGGCCAAGCTCTGGGGACCCAGGGGGTAGCTCAGTGATAGAGCACTTGCCTAGCATGCCCAAGGACCTGGGTTATATCCTTGGCACTGCAAAAACCAAAACAAACAAACAGACAAAAAATCAGCCGGGCACGGTGGTGCACCACTGTAATCCCAGCACTTCGGGAGGATGAGATAGGAGAATCGCAAGTTCAAAGCCAGCTTCAGCAAGGGGAGGTGCTAAGCAACTCAGTGAGACCCTGTCTCTAAATAAAAACACAAAATAGGGCTGGGGATATGGCTCAGTGGTCGAGTATGCCTGAGTTCAATCCCTGGTACCAAACAAACAAACAAACAAAAAAACCCCAAAATCAGAAAACAAAACCAAGCTCAGATGTTCTCTCTTGCTCCCTCCTATGATCCTATGTCCTTATTGCCTCCCCTGTGACTCCACAGTGCTCTGTACTTTTCCGTATATTCATAGTCACACCTACCATGCTGTATTAAATATTCTAGTGTGTACCTTCTTACTGTCTCCATAGTACAGTTCTTGGGGACAGAGACCTGGGTTTTCTTTGAGTCTTCATCTCCAAATGAAATCTGGTAGAGAGAGAGAGAGACAGAGAGACAGAGAGACAGAGAGAGAGAGAGAGAGAGAGAGAGAATAGAGCATGGTGTGGGCAGGAGGGTGAGTGGACTAATGAGGTGCTTTGCTTGTCTCCTGCCCAGGAGCTCCTCTCAGCCTGTGGCGGTGACCTCTGTTCTGCCCTCCCTTGGCTGGCTTTGCTTTCTGCCGACTTCAGCTACAATGCGCTGACCGCCTTGGACAGCTCCCTGGTGAGTTCCTCAGAGGGAAGGTGGCTTTGGGTAAGGGCAAGGTTGACTCTTTAGGGAGGAGGGCTTGCTGGCCAATGAGGTGACCTTGTATGAAGATCTCTTCTCTGCCTCCTCTTTCCATCCCCCTCAGCGTCTCTTGTCAGCTCTGCGCTTCTTGAATTTGAGCCACAATCGAGTTCAGGACTGCAGAGGCTTCCTGATGGTAAGTGTGAGCAGCTTGGCAGCTGGCACATTTGGGCCTTGAATTGCTCTGTTCTCACCATGCTTCTTGACCCACTTGTTCTCTCCTTGCTTTTGGCTTCTGGGTGGAGCCACATCCTCCTGGGAGTGTTTGGAGGTTGGGCTCTAGCATAAGACAAGGCAGAGCTCAAATCTCAGTTTCTAACACCTGCAAGGCTTAGATTAAATAAGTTAGCTTGTTGGTTTGTTCACCTATAAAGTAGAAATTGTAGCAGTACCTGCTTTTGTATAGATAGTTGTGGAGAGTGCCCACTGTTACTTAGTGTAATGCCCAGTTCCTCAGTAGTAGCTTTTGTGGTGATGATGGAACCTTTCTCCTGTATCTTTCCATCCCTATGAAGGATAAACAAAGCTGGGTATTAAAAGTGGTAAGGACAGATTTTAACCAGTCTTAGAATAAACTGTTGCATTCGGGGGTTCAGTCTGAACTGAATTCTACTTTGATTCATACAGAGATACTTGAATGTTTTAAACAAAGAGTAGGTAGAGAAAGAGGGGAGCTTACAATCAGGGAGGTGGAAATTTACAAAAAGCAGGAAAGGGGAGATTATCTGCATCAAACTCATCTGGATTTGCTAATTAATTGGCACTTACCAGAGTTAGGTCTCTGCCCTCCCACAGAGGCTGGGAGATGGACCGTCTTCAAGGGTTGGCTGGAACAAACAGTGCATTTTGTTTGTAGTCTTGAGTTTTCCCAGGCAGGAATTTGAGGGGGTTGGAGTCACCATCCTTGGGTGCAACCTGGAGCTGTTAGGAACTATGCAGTGTTTGTTCAGGTCCTTTAATGTAGGAGTGAGGGGGGGTGAAATCATTTTTGCTGAGAGTTTGCAGCTTTCATAGGTGGAATGGGAAGGCCTTGTCAAGAAGGCCCAGAGGACCCTGACTAGAGTTTGGTCAAGGTGAGAGAGAACCTTTGTCCTCCCTGTCTCCCTGAAGGATTTGTCTGAGCTGTACCATCTGGACATCTCCTATAATCGCTTGCACTTGGTGCCAAGAATGGGAACTTCAGGAGCGGCTCTGGGGATCTTGATACTGCGCGGCAATGAGCTTCGGAGCCTACAAGGTGAGTGGAAAGTGTGGTGGGGCACACGTGGAAGGGAACGGGGGGGGGGGAAGTGCAAGGCTTGAGGTAGCCCAGCAACCACCTGCTTCTTGATAGATAGGGCTGGGTCCCTCTGATTTATCTTTATTTCCTCCCCCAACACACACACCATCGTACGCCATGCACTCACCCCAACACTGTTCCTGCCTTCTTGCCCCCACCCTAGGCCTGGAGCAGCTGAGGAACCTGAGGCACCTGGATGTGGCCTACAACCTGCTGGAAGGACATAGGGAGCTGTCACCGCTGTGGCTGTTGGGTGAGCTCCGTAAGGTGAGACATGGGTGCTTTAAGGGTTCAGGAGCCACTTTTATGCCTGATCCTCCTATGGAGGTCAGTGCTTTCTTCCCACAGAAAGAGCCCCAGGCTCACCTCATTCTCTTCTCTTGCCCCTCAGCTCTACCTGGAGGGGAATCCTTTATGGTTCCACCCTGCCCACCGTGTAGCCACCATCCAGTACTTATCACCTCGGGTTAGGGATGCTGCCCACAGTGTGAGTGATTGTCTTGTGTCCACTCTGCTTCCCCTTTTCTGCCAATCCTACCCCACGTCTGTGTCTTCTTGCCTTCCTGGGTGAGGGGCCAGAGACCTGTGTCCCTTGTGAACTCCCTGGGGATGGCTCTACCACAGGCCTGCCTCTTCCTTTGTCTTTGTGCAGTTCCTTCTTGATGGCGAGGTCTTGTCACTGAAGGATTTGCAGGTCAGTGAGGTGGTGGAGCAGGATGGCAAGGCTGATGGGTGAAGGCGTGCAGGGAGGGTGCTGGCTGGGGTGACAGGAGTAGCTGGAAAGTACTGCTTCTTGGCCAGGTTGGGTGCGGCAGAGGTGGTCCCCTGATTCTGACCTTTCTCTTTCTTACTGTTGTCACACACCAGAGCCCCACATCTTCAGGGCCTGGCCCCATGGCCCTACCTCTGCCCTGGCCATTGGGGAGTACCACTGAGACCTCAGGTGGTCCTGAGCTGAGTGATAGTCTCTCTTCAGGGGGCATTGTGGCCCAGGCCCCACTTCGTAAGGCTAAGGTAAGTGGCATCCTTGGCTGTTTTGTGCCTGGAATTGGGTCTTTTTATGGGGACTCTGGGTCTTTTTTTTTTTTTGAGTTATAGATGGACACAATGTCTTTATTATTTATTTATTTAGTTTTATGTGGTGCTGAGTTTCAAACCCAGTGCCTCATATTTGTGAGGCAAGCACTCCACCACTGAGCTATAACCCCAGCCCCTGCTCTGGGTTCTTGATAGACTGGCAGTAGTAGGGCCTTATCCTTGTTCGTAGTGGAGTGGTTTTGGTAGGGTAGGTGGGTGGCAGTGGAAGGCAGGACTGGAAGCCTGGCTTATGTAGAATTCTGTCCCTCTGTCCAACCCAGAACCGAGTCCGTGTGAGACGAGCAAGCATCTCAGAGCCCAGTGATACAGACCCAGAGCCCAGAACTCTGGATCCCTCTCCTGCCGGTTAGTCAGCTTCTCCCACTCTAGCTCTCTCTAATCTTGATGATACTATGAAGGTCTGGTAGGAGAAATTTGATTTTCTGGTGGTATGGAGCACTGCAAAAGGTTTTTTAGTGTGTCCTCTAGCCTTTAAGTTGAAGGAAAGGAGAAGGAAGTGCTCCTGGGCAGCGTCTTCCAAAGATTTTCAAGGAGCATTCACTTTGTGGGGCATCAGAAGGTCATAATAAAAGGATTTTGTGGCCAGATAAGTTTGGGAAGTGCTAGGTTAAACAAAAGAATAGATTTCTTTCCTGAGGGCCATCTCAGGGCCTTACAGTGCTATTGTGTTTTGTGACTCTTTAGAATTAGTAATGTGCAGTTGCTCACTGTGTGACCACAGTGTTCCATAGGACATGCTTGGGTACATGCTGCTGGGACAAAGCCTATAGTACTCCCATTGCTTTACATTGAGGAGTACTCATAGAAAGAAGCTGGGGTCTTTGGGGTAGGGTTTGGGGCCTGCTCGGCTCTGTATATTCCTTCCTTCCACCAGGGTGGTTTGTACAACAGCATCGGGAACTTGAGCTCCTGAACAGTTTCCGGGAGCGGTTTGGCTGTGACTGGCTGCAGTATAGGAACCACCTGGAGACTTCTGGGAGTCCCCATATGGCCACCTCCAAGACTCCTGACCTTAGCACTCCTTCACTGGATACTCTGGGCCCAGAGACTCTACCTGCCCCTCTGGCCCCAGAAAGGGAAGCCAGAGGTCCTGAGGAGTCACCACATAAAGTGTCTGAAGAGGGTAGGGTGGAGCAGGAGCCCCAGGAGGAAGAGAGGGAGGAACAGGAAAAAGAGAGAGCAAAGGAGGGACAGGAGGAAGAAGAGGAGCAGGAGTGGAAGGAAGTGGAAGGTGAGTACCCTGTGACTGTGGGGGAGGCCGGGGCCAAGCAGTGTTCCACTGTCCAGGACATTCCAGAAAGACCAGGCCCACTCACAGGAGGCAGAGACTGGGTTCATTTCCCTCCTCCAGCGCTTTTCTCTTGGTCTCTCCACAGCGGAGCTCTGTCGCCCTATGTTGGTGTGCCCTCTGCAAGGGCCTGAAGGTGTGCGGGGCAGGGAATGCTTTCTCCGGCTCACTTCCACCCACTTGTTTGAGGTGGAACTCCAAGCAGCTCGAACCTTGGAGCAGCTGGAGCTTCAGAGTCTGGTGGTGGCTGAGCTAGAGCCTGAGACGAGAACCCAGAGAGAACTGGTGCCTGAGGTGAGTGCTGTGGTGGGGTAGCGTTCTGGAAGAGGCGCTGGGCTTTTTTAGGAGTCAGCTGACAACATGGCAGTGTTGCGTGCCACACCAGACTGGGTGTTTCCTACCACCTGTTGTGGGCATTTGGAGCCTAGGAGAGGTACTTCAGCGGGGCGGAGCATGGTGCAGGCAGCATAGGAGCCTGGGCCGAGGAGGGGATTGAAGAGGCTTGGGTGTCAGCTCCAGCATTTAAGTGGGATCTACAGTTACTGCTTTCCTCCATATTCAGGGTAATCATAATTCCCCTACCCTCTACTTTTTTCTTCTGTTTTCTCTTTACCGTTTAGGGCTCAGGTCTGCTCCCTAGGGCCCCCATACTTGTGTTGCGCTTCTCCTACATTTGCCCTGACCGGCAGTTACGTCGCTATGTGGTTCTGGAATCTGATGCTTATGCAGCTGTCCAGGTGATGGGACCCAAGAGGCTGTGGGGGAGATGGGAAGAGCCGGAGGCAGCAGCTCCAGGGGTCTGTTCTGGGGTCTACCTGCTCACAGATGCCTTCTGCCTGCCTGCTTTCAGGAGCTACTTGCTGTGCTAACCCCTTTCACCACTGTGGCACAGCGGCAGCTTAGGGAGGCCAGGGACCCACTGGGGACCAGATTCCAGTGTCTGCGTTGTGGCTGTGAGTTCAAGCCAGAGGAGCCCAGGTTGAGACTGGATGGTGAGGAAGGATGGAGGCCTTTGTTCCAAAAGACAGGTACTAACCTTGCCCTTGACCTGCCTGCCCACACAGCTTCCCCACTGCAGGGAAGGCAGCTTTGAGTGGGGGAGCGTGGAAGAGGAGCCGCTGGGAGGAAGGCCCAGAAGAATGGGGTCCAACCATTTTGCTAGGAGGAAGAGTAAAACTTTCCTGCCTGCTATGTTTATAAAAAAGAAATTTGAAAAAGATGAAACTGTATCTTGTTTTTTTCCTCTCAGTCATTAAATGCAATCCTCAACCATGATTAAACATACTCACTAATTTTTCATAACTTGCAGGCTTTTTGGGTGTTTTTGGCTAATATTTCAGAAATAGCATAAAACCCAATGAGCCCTATTGCAGTGTCAGGTTGCTCTGAGCTTGGTGGCTGTTGAGTAAGGTGCTTTGGGAATTGGTGTAGTTTGTCCTTGCCTGATAGACCATGTAAGCTACTTGATAGCAAACGGCCTTTTGGCATCTCTTTATATTCTATTCTTTAAAACAAGAGGTCTTCCCATTGTAGACCAATCAAAAAGCCAAGTCTTTGAAGACAGGAATATTCTGTTAAATATTCATTTAACACAGGATAATAGCTGTGTTAAATGACTTTTTTTGTGTGTGTAGGGATTAAACTCAGGGACACTTAGCCACTGAGCCACATCCCCAGCCCTATTTATTTGTTCGTTTGTTTATTTATTTTGAGACAGAGTCTCATTAAGGGCCTTGCTAAATCGTCGAGGCTAGTTTTGAAGTTGTGGTCCTCCTGCCTCAGCCTCCCCAGTTGCTGGTTTATAGATGTGTACTACTGCATCTGGCAAAAACACGGTTTTTTATTAGTCACTTTTCTCTTGGTAGCAACTATAGTAGGACCTTGAGTGTTATTCAAAAATTGAGCCCTACCCTGGTCCCCTCCCAGAGCCTGCCCAGATGACTATAGCCTAGTAGCCCCAGTGGCACATATATAGTGGAAATAGTCTCACCCTCTCAGGGCCCTGGCTGTACTCCATAGGCCCTGCAGTTTCTGGGGTTCCTCCTGTGGTGGCATTACTAATGAACATTACCATGTTCTGCATGCTCCTTTGATTTTTGCCCCAGTTACCTCATCTGGACAAAGAAGAAAATGATGACCCCCGCCCTGCCACCTGCAACCATGTTGCTCTTACAAGATTTAAATGTGATGGTGCCAAGCATAGTGCCTGACACAAAACAAAGTTCCTCATATGTGGTGACTGCTGTTGTTACCCAGTGTAAATTATCTGATCTTTTCTTTCCTCATTTACAAAATGGGATGGGAGAGTTTTGATGAGGTTGAGATGTGATAATATGGTGTGGGAGTTAGCACACACCTAACATCTCTGAGCTGCTCAGGGTTTCTTCTGTCATTGTTGATCTGCGTCCTGGATTCTTTACCTGTTTACACTGAGCCAACCCACCAATGCTGTAAGGTAGACACAGTTTTTATCCTCATCTGACTAAAGAGGCTCAGAGAGCAGAGATGGCTGGCCCATGATTATAGAGCCATTACAGTGGACCCTGGAATAGAACCCACATCTGGCACCAGAGTCCTCCCTATCTTTCCTAGTCTCTTCATTTTGGTTTTTCAGCCCAAGGCTGTGGGAAGGGGCCAGAGTAGGACCTAGTTGAGTTTAACTCAGTCTGAGAGGGCCTAGAATTAGAAGGCAGGGTGTATTTTGAGGAGGTTGTGGGTCATGGATCAGTTTAGCCCCTACTGGGATGGGTGGTCATCCATCAGCAACTGTGCTGGGAGAGGGAAACTGTGCTCATGTATAAAGCTGAGATGTGGGCGCTGGGGAGTTCCAGGAGTGGCAGGTGCACTGAGTGTGGTGGGGGTAAACTGTGTGAGCAGCCTTACAGGACTTGTGTCCATCCTCTCTCCAGAATCTCCTGCTGTGTGTCCCAGTTGTGGTAGTGACCATGTGGTTCTTCTGACATTGTCTGAGGAAACCTCCAACAGGGAGCAAAATCATGGACAACAGTCACCAGTTTCCCTTCAGTCTTCCAGTCCTATCTGTGACACTCCTGGCCACAGTGACCACCCCAGCAAGGCTGATAGCATCCCATCTCAGGCCCCTATCTCACATGGCCATAGCAGCTGGAGCCTCAGTCCGCGTGAGTATAGGCGAAGAAAGATGGGGGTGGCTTAGGGGAGGAAAGGGCCAGTAGAGACGGGGCCAGGAGTAGGCTAATGGCTCACGGGTTGCCCCTAGCCCCTGAGCGCTGTGGCCTCCGCTCTGTGGACCACCGACTCCGGCTTTTCCTGGATGTGGAAGTGTTCAGCGATGCCCAGGAGGAGTTCCAGTACTGCCTCAAGGTCTGTGCCACCTGGTGCTGCCCATGCCCCTAACTGGCCAGAGTGCCTGCTGTCTCCACTGCTCCAAAGGGAGCCTGGCCAGGTGCTTGGGAACCACCAGATTTGGCTCTGGTTTCACTTGTAGCAGTTCCTTGGTGTGTGGTGGAGGACACATTCCTCATTACCTCAGTCATCCCCCTCACGATGGAGATAATGCTCCCTGTCTTACACAGTGTGTTGGCTGAGAGCTAGTGTCTGTCAGCTGCTCAGCATGGCACCTGGCACGAATACATGGGGCCTCCAGTTGTTACAAACGCACCATGTCATTAGATTCTTCTGTTGACACCTGATGTGTACTGGACACTAGGGATTAGTCTTATCCTTAGTCTCGGAGTTGCTGTGAGGAACTGACGAGATCATGCAATGTGAAAGTGCTGTGGGTAAGGTCCCAGGAGGGGCATCTGATGCAGCCTGCGTGGGCCAGGAGGCCTCCCTGGAGGATGGTGTCTAAGCCTAGGCATGACAGATGAGCAAGGAGTAGGAAGGAGAAGGACATTGCAGGTGGATAGAATAGCTAACGCATAGAGGCAGGAGACAGACTGGCGGGTACTGTTGGGAGAGCTGTTGGGATGGGGCAGCCCGTGTGCAGAATGAGGGGCAGGCATCCTCATGCTGTGGATGGAGAGCAGTGGGACTTGAGGTCACCTTGACACTATGATTAGTGGTGTGGAGAGCAGCTCAGCTTTTGGTGTGGTACCTGCTTCCCTGGTTCTCTTATTTTGGTTTCTCATCAACTTCCTCTTCTCCTTAGGTACCAGTAGTATTAGCAGGCCACACAGGGGAATTTCTATGTCTTGTGGTCTTGTCTGATCACAGGCTTTACCTATTGAAGGTGACAGGGGAGATCTGGTAAGTGAGCCAGGTGTGTGGCCAGGGCAGCATTGGGGTCCCCCTGTCATTCTCATTCTGTCCTTATTCTTGGTCACTCTGCACCCTCTCCACAGTGGGCCTCCAGCTAGCTGGCTCCAGCCGACCCTGGCCATTCCCCTGCAGGATCTGTGTGGCATGGAGCTGGGCCTGGCAGGCCAGAGCCTACGGCTAGAGTGGGTGACTGGTGCGGGCAGCTGTGTTCTGCTACCCCGAGATGCCAGGTGTTGCCGGGCTTTCCTGGAAGAGTTCATTGGTGAGAGGGAGGCAGTGAGGGTGGGGCAGGGAGGCCAGATGAGACTTGCCTTTTGTAGAGGTTTCTGAAATCCAGTAAAGTGGAGAATAGACAGATGTTGAGAATTGAAGAGGTTGGAATAGAGGAGAATAGAGCCCTCTGAGGGTTCCTTGTCTCTGGCTGACTCTTTCCAGGGGTCTTGCAGTCTCTGCCCCCCACCCGGAGGAGCTCTGTCATTGCCACGGAGGAGGAGGTAACCCCACAGCACCGGCTCTGGTGAGGACAGGAGGCCGAGTGGGATTGGTCCCCAGGCCCTCTCCGCAGATCCCAGATACGGTCCTGTGCCGCGTGGGCCCTGAGCCTGCCCCCTATCCTTGGGTGCACACCTCCCCACAGGCCCTGAGCTCCTCCTGACCCACTCCCTCCCTTGAAGCCCTTCCTATACTGGCTGACCCTCTTCCTGTGTCTGCCACGGCCCCCAGGCCATTGTTGGGACAAGTCGCTTCCTCAGAGGCTCCCCAGTTCTTCTATCTTCGGGCATTCTTGGTTGAAGGTGAGGCCTACACGCTGCAGATATCCTTGGTGTTTATACCTGTCTTATCCCAGGCCCTGGCCAGTCCCCAGTGCCTCCATGGCACCCTTATAACAGCTCTCATTTTCAGGAATGTGGAATCTTCCTCGTGGGTGTACCCACGTAACAGCTGGGTGTTCTCTCTCACTTTGGGTGGGGCCCTTAGTAGCTCAGAGACCTTTGCTTTGGGGTCCAGTCTTCCCTAAAGTGGGCTGGTTAGCTAGGTCTGTTCCCTTCATCTCATCAGAGAGGCTGGATGGATCCTTGCTTCTGGGAAGGGCAGCTGGTGGGATGGGCTCTTTTTGTCTCACCTCTCAGAGGTTTTGGAAGTGGAGATTCCTGGAATTTGGGAAGGGGAAGGCTTTGGTCCCCAGGGCACAGGCTCCTTTGTGGTCCACTCCTGAAGAGATTCACACTTCTTCTGAGCAGTGCTAGGACACTATTCTCTAGGGATTCCCTCCATAGCCTTTTTCTTTTTTTTTTTTTTTGGTACTGGGGATTGAACTCAGGGGCACTCCACCACTGAGCCACATCCCCAGCCCTATTTTGTGTTTTATGTAGAGACAGGGTCTCACTGAGTTGCTTAGCACCTCGCTGTTGCTGAGGCTGGCTTTGAACTCAATATTTTCCTGTCTCAGCCTCCTAAAGTGCTGGGTCCTCCATAGCTTTTATTCTGGCCCTCACCCTGCCTCTCTTCCTCTAGGTCCCTCTACCTGCCCTGTGTCCCTGTTGCTGACGCTGGCCACTCTTTACCTGTTAGATGAGGACCCTGCAGGGTCCCAGGCAGAGCCCCCTCTTCCAACAGCATCTGGTGAAGCCTCTGAGAAGGCCCCTCCCTTGGTCTTGGGCCCTTCTGTGCAGATCAGGGAGCAGCAGCCACTCAGCAGCCTGAGCTCAGTGCTGCTCTATCGGTTGGCCCCTGAGGATTTGCAGCTGGTCTTCTATGATGAGGTGTGTGTGTGTGTCTGTCTGTGTTTGTATATATGTATGCGTACACTGGAGGTGGGCAGTGTGGAAATGGGTCTAGGAAGGCTGGGAACTGCAGAGAGGATGGAGCTGAAGGATGGGCAGGCATAGTGGAGGGAACACAGAATGAGGGTGTGAGAAATCAGGGGGTTCCTTAGGTTTGAATAAGAAGCAAGTAGAGAGCATGGCAGCTGTAGGCAGTGGGAATATCTGGTCTTGGAGCCCTTTATTAGCTAGAGAGTCTTTAGTGAGGCGCGTGGCTGCTGTGATCGGCCCTCCATCTGACCTTCATAACTACCAGGTAAAGAGGAGATATTATTATTGGTTCTGTTTTACAGATGAGGAAACTGAGGCTTGAGGACATTAACCAACTTGCTCAGGTCACAAGTGGTAGAGCCAGGAATCGAATTCACTCAATTCCTTGGAATTGACTCCAGAACATACATTGTCTGTAGCAGGGAAGATCGGAGATGAGACAGTGAATGTGAAAGTCCTCTAGAGGCTTGCAGTATATTGGTTGGACTCTTATCTACAAGGTTCAGAGTCAGCATCTTTTTGTGGAGAATGACACAGACTTGGGGAGGGGAAGAAACAATGAGCCAAGGAGGGTGGTAGTCCTTCCCTGAGACCTCCCTTCCCCCACCTTGGTGCATCTCACCTTGCTAACTGCTTGACCTGCCAGGTTTCTCGGCTGGAGAGTTTCTGGGCACTCCGTGTTGTATGTCGGGAGCAGCTGACAGCTCTGCTGGCCTGGATACGGGAGCCTTGGGAAGAGTTGTTTTCCATTGGACTCCGGACTGTGACCCAGGAGGCTCTGGACCTTGACCGATAACTTCCACACTGACCCAAGCCCTGACCTCAGGAGCTACACTGCAGAGGTTGCCTCTTTTGGTCTCTGAATCTGGCTTCCAGACTCTGGTTGTGGACTTCTCCAGCCTTTGGACATTGTTCAGTGACCTATGGCTGAAGGGAAGGGCAAGAGAAATGATCTGGCCTCTGGGTGATCTGGCCTGTGGGGACAGGCTAAATAGTCCGTGGGAATGTTTCTCAGACACTTTTTCTCAGGTATGAATAAAGTAGTTTCTATTGCAGATGTTGTGGAAGGTAGTTGAACGTGTCGTTCGTAAGGTTTGCCATTCCCCTGACCTCTTTCCCAGTGGGCATCCCTGAGTGAGCAGACTTGTTTATACTGAGACCCCATCTCCTCTCCTACTGTGGCCTCGGCTTATGGGATCAAGTAGGATTCTTGACCTATGGGCACCCAGTCCTCCAGCTGGCAGCAGCCTGTCATGTGGTCAGTCATGGAATCATTGCCAATCAAATAGCTGGGTCTCTTAGATTCTCACTCTTGAATTTCAGTTGGGAACTAGTGAGGACTTCAGACCACTGTGGAGGGTGTCTGAGGAAAGGAACTGTGGTGTTGAGCTGCAGAGGGATGGGTTGGCATTTGGAGCTGTCTGCTTTTGCCCTCTCATAGCAGTGCCTCACTCAGCCAGTGGCTTTGGTGGGTTGACCCACTCCTTCACCTCTCTCTCTCTCTCTCTGTCTAGCCATGGTGATTGTCTCAGAAATGCTCCTGTGATCCCATGTGGCCCACCAAGGCCCAGCCCTGGTTTTGGCTAGAGCAACTCACCCAAGAGATCAATTTATTCCCTGAGAATTGCTGAGAGGATAGGCTGGAGCTGCTAGCCATGAGGGGAAAACGTTCCCGAAAGTGGAGTCATATGAGAGAGGAAGATGGAGCTGAGATGGAGAGAGTAGGATCAAAAAACCTGGTGATGTCTTCAGGGCTCCTGAGCTAAAGAAAACCTGTGTATGTGTGTGTGTGTTTAAACCAGTTTAATATGAACCACTGGAAGGATCCTGACTAAAGAAACCCCACTCCAACTTGAGCCAGCTGGGATAGGGGATCTGTTTTTTGCACCCAAGAATAAACATGGTAGGAATAGTGTCATCCATATATTTGTATCTCTGTAGGCTCTAGCTCTTGGTTCCTATTTCTGAGTGAGGCAGTGGGATTAATCCAGCTACCTTTGGGTCAGGCCATCTAAGGCCTTGACCAGTTTGTGGCCTCAGTGCTTAGTGGGACATCGGGGCAGGGGCTGTGTCACAGTTGGGGCCTTATACCTGGAACCCTGACCTGGTCAGCCCACCATATCTCTTAAGTCCTTGGGATCAAAGTATTTAAAAATTAGGAAGGGACATTTCAAAGCTTTTATTTTAAAATTTATTGGGAGAGTATTGAATAAACAAAAAAGTTTACATTTTATCTAAAGATATAAAGTGAGTTGCTCTCATTGCTGCTGATCCCTAAATTCCCTCTTCAGCCAAACATTACCACCCATTTTTTGTGTATCTGTCCAGAAATTTCAATGCATATACATTCATGTGCATATTTTCCTCAGAAAAGGGTAGTTAAGCCATTCAACTTCCTAAAAAAAGATTGCTATTTAAGTGTAGTTACTCCCTAGACAGTGCCTTGTCTGGCTTAGCAGGAGGGTGGGTGGTATGGGCTAGGAACCAGCCAGCTGGGAGAGGAGTAGAGGTCCCTTGGTAATAGGTCAGCTGAGAACAGGGGCCTAGAGAGGCCTGTGCAGAGGCTCAGAAAATGAATTCACCTACTTCTATTTTCCTCAGAGCTGCCCTGAATTTTTAATTGAAGCAAACTAAAATTTCCCCAAAATATTAGTTCACTTTCTGGATGATGGCACATAGCTCCTTCCCATCAGTGTTTTGGTCCTGAGGAAGGCCTTCCTGGCCTCTGGCCCAAAGGTATCCTTTACCATGGGCCTCTTTGCAAGTACTTTTCCTTAAGCTGGGGGGTCATGGTCCAGAGGGGGCCCAACAATCTTCAGTTATTTAGGATGAATTATGAAAAAGTGAAGCAGGAGAGTTGAAGGAGGAACTTCTTTCAATTCTTTGTGCTTCAGGTCTCTGTGAAAGTCCTTGTTTTTTTCAGTAATGCAAGAGTCCTCTGTAGCCTCTGTGCAGAGGTGTTCTTTCTTTGATGACCCAGAAAACAGGTGTTATCAGAAGTAAAACCATCAGCATTCTTTAGTTTTGTGCCTTACCAGGAGCAGAGGCCCTGATGAATGTACCTTCTCCCTGACCCTGCTGTACTCTGAGCAAAGGTGACAGCTTTTTTTTTTTTGTACCAGGCATTGAACCCAGGGTTGCTTAACCACTGAGCTTAATCCCCAGCCCTTTTTTATATTTTATTCAGAGACAGGGTCTCACTGGGTTGCTGAGGTTCTTGCTAAGTTGCTGAGGTTAGCTTTGAACTTGTGATCCTCCTGCCTCAGTCTCCTGAGCAGCTGGGATTACAGGTGTATGCCACTGCACCTGGCAGCTTTTGACACTGATGCTAAGCACAGGTATCAGGAGGTGCTCACCTCACATATCCTGGACTTTCCCCAGAGATTGATTTGTCCATTCAGCCTGGCCTTTTCCCTCCCACAAGTGTTAATCGATTGCCTGGCCTCTGTCTGGCCTTGGGCTGGCTTGCAAGAGTGTACAGTGGAGGTCTCCCAACTCCTAGAAAGCAGTGGAAAGGATTGGCTCACCTAAAACTACATCACAACACCATCTGCATTTTTTGTAGAAAGAAGGTAAAAAGGAGTAAAATACATGTTCATATTTGATTTTATTTGTATAAGTAAATTCCAGAGGGATAAATAAAAAATAGACGGTGGGAGATGAAGAAGAGAACAAGGCAGAAGGGGATGGGATGGTATTTTTAAAAAAATGTAAACCCTCTGAATGTATTATAGATGCTGAAATGACATTTAAAAATTTATGAGACCCTATGGGATCTTTGGCCAGATGGAGTGGTAAGAACATTGATTCCTAAGACTTTGACAGCAGAGAGCAGGCTAGCTTGAAGGGCCCATCTCTTTTTCAAAGGCAATGCTCTGTCTTTGCAGATGAATAATTTCCTGTGGGGTGATGGTTGACCTTTTTCCTTATCCTTTGTCAAGATGCTGGGGGTTAGCTTTGAGCAGACCTTAACCAGATTGCTTAGCTGCAGTTGGAAATTTAGCCAGGGCTCTGTGCTGTAAGCTTTGCCCATCTCTGAGTGTGTACAATATTTGTCATCCCTCTACAGGGGTCATCGTGTCATGGTTGTGGTATAGGAAAAAGCATAGAGGTTTAATATCTGAAAGATCCAGGGTTGTGCCTTAGTTTTATGGCTCACTATTTAGCCAAGGGCGAATGACTTACTCTGGCTCCCTCATCTACAGTGTGGGGATGAAACTAATCAATAACCCACCAAGTTCCCAGAATCATTGAGTGCAATAATGTGCATGAAGTGCTGAGCAAACCATAAAGCATTAAATCAGCGCTGGTTAAAAAACCTGCCTGCTAGTTGCTACATGTTGCTTTGTTGCTTAGGAATGCCCCTTGTAATCGGAAGATGGAATGCCTGCATCTTGTTGCCCATGTGTTTATGAGTGGCTATTTCCCCAGTATGCCTCTGGGGCAACCTCAGAGGCTTCTGAGGATAGGAGCGAGCCAGGGCATGTTTTCTTGGCCTATCCTTTGTCATTTGATCATTCTGGACTCGGTGACTTCTCTGTCCTCCACAAAGACATTCTTCAGTTTATTAGTTACTATAATTACATGCACACTTGTTTTTAGTTCCACAGATATTTACTGAGCTCCTCAGATAAGTTGGGCTCTATGTGGAGATGATGGGATGAAAGGAAGAATGAGACATGCTTAGTTCAGGGGAAAGGTGCCCTGGAGCTGGTGGTAAAGAATGGGAAAAGTTGAGGGAAGGGAATATTCTCATGATGAACATTTTTGAAGACGTTGGTCAGCATCCTTGAAGGTATTCACTCTACCCTGAAGGAGAAGTTGGTCTTCACTTTGCAGGGTAGGAAGCTGAAGCTTAGGTTAATAAGTGATCTCATCAAGAGGATGCTAGGGAAAAAAAGCTCTTAGGTCTAGAGTGTCCACCTGGTTCATCCTCTAGTCCTTTTATATCTGTCCTGGTGGCACGATCCTACCAGCAAAACACCGTCCACTTTGTTCAAATATCCAAGCAGACCCATTCTTTCCTGCCCGCGGGGCCTTTCCAAGGTTCTTCCTTCTGCCTGGAATGTTCTCCCCTCCCCAGCTATTCCAGCCCACCTTCATTGCATAGCTGATTATTTCATATCCTTGAGGTCTCTGCTTAATTTTCAGCACCTTGCAGAGGATGTCCTGAGCTCTGCCACCTGAATATCCTCTGATGGGACTTTCCCCTCATGGCACTTGCCTTGTTTCATAATTACATTTGCCTGTTGGAGGCCTGTAAGCTGCCCACTTTTTTCAGCAGATGTTGTACACAACACTTGGCATACAGTACAAAGACAGAGTGAGCCTCACTTTACACACTTGAGTATGCATGAAATATTAGTTTACAACATTTACAAAACAATCTTTTATTTCAAGCCCCTGTCTCATGGGGTTCAT
This sequence comes from Xerus rutilus, assembly GCA_028644305.1. Lineage (NCBI taxonomy): Eukaryota > Metazoa > Chordata > Mammalia > Rodentia > Sciuridae > Xerus > Xerus rutilus. The sequence goes on from CM053402.1 coordinate 144,639,946, forward strand.
AGGACTCCCTGATGTCATTCTCTCCCTGCTCTACATCTTGGGGAGCCTCCCTCTGCTTTACTGACTGAGGAGGGCAAAGGGCTTTCCCTCACCCTTCCCCGGCTTCTTGCTAAGACGCTGTGTCTCTTTTGCTAACCCACTTCATTTTTCTTCCCTGAAAGCCTCTCTTGGTTTCCTAAGCCTTTGGCTGTGGATGGAGGAAAAAAAAAAAAGGCAGAAAAACTGGTAGGCTGTTTATGCTTTCTGTCTTACTCATCCCTCCTCTCCCCCCAACAACATTCAAAGCAGGTAACTTGCCCAGGTAGGAATAGAGGAGGAGTGTGAAAGATGAATGATAGACTCCTATCTCAAAATGCCATCCTAGCCACAAATACGTTAGAGAGAACAGGGCTGGAAGGTGGATTCTGCAGTGTGAGAAACCTCAGGGACAGTAGTGCTGTCTGGAGATTGGATTTTTGTCAAAGCTAAGTTCAGGTTTACTGAGGGACATGTGGATTATGATGGGATAAACCACTGCAGAGTAACAACAATAGTAAATAATGAGTGACATTTACCGAGCACGTATTCTGTGCCAAGCATCGAACTGCTGTTTTATATATAGCATCTCTAACTCCAGAGTCTGGGCCCTTTTTCAATGCCATGCCACCTTTCCTGTAAAACTAAGCCCTTACTCACCATGGGCCAGTCAACAGCAAATGGCACTGGATTGTCTGCTCTGGGGAGCAAGGAGATACTTTCATCAAGAGTCTAATTAACAACCTGAGGCTTGTCACTGTCTTATAAAACTCTTTAGTCTGCTAATTTAGGGTTACCAATGAAAGATTGGTCCACTAGGGCTTGGGCCATAGCTCATTGGGTGGAGTGCTTGCCTAGCATTCACAGGACCCTGGCCTCAACTTCCAGTACAAAAAAACAAAACCAAAACCAAAAAGCTGGTCTATTGGCCAAGCAATCTGTTTCATGGAGACAAAAACTATTCTGAATATTCCCCACCTACTTTGGTTTGCATGGTGGGCATCTTTAATGTGGCTCTAAGACTGCTCTTGTTAGCTAACTTTCACTTATTTTGTGTGTGTACTTATCACTTTTCATGTTGCAAGTTATCTGAGGACTTTTGCAGGCTAGTGTCTTAGGTTTGTAGTCGTGTTGCAACTAGCTGACATTTACTGAGCACGTACTATATGTCAGTCACTCTCCTAACTCCTTTACACAGATGGACTCATTTTATCTTCTCAGTAACCTCATTGTTATCCCATTTTATAGAAGGAGAATCAGAGACCAGAGTGGGTAATAAATAATTTGCTCAAGGTCACACAATTATCTATTGGCCAAGTACAGCAACGAATTGAGGCCACTTGGCATCAGGGCCTTTAGTAGCAAAGCTACAGACTCCTCAAAAAATGAATCTGAGGCTGGGTGCGGTGGCGCACACCTGTAATCCCAGCACTTTGGGAAGCTGAGACGGGAATCACAAGTTCAAAGCCAGCCTCAGCAACGGTGAGGCACTAAGCAACTCAGTGAGACCCTGTCTCTACATAAAACACAAAATAGGGCTGGGGATGTGGCTCAGTGTTTGAGTGCCCCTGAGTTCAATCCCCGGTACAAAAAAAAAAAAATGAACCTGAGAAGTTAGTGGTATATTACAGTCACACATGGAACGGATTTTTTTTTTTTTGGTTTTGAGGGGAGAACTCAAGGACTCATGCATTCATGCATCCCAGGAAAGTGCTTTACCACTGCACCACATCTCAAACTCTGGCATGGAAGGTTTAATGGTTGCAAGAAGGCATTGAGACACGCCGGTGGGGTGGTGGTATCCTGTACAAGGTTAAACAGTAGGCATGAAGTCAGAGGTCCTGAGCTCACTTCTTGGCCATGCCTCCTTGAGCCCTGGATCTTGGGCAGATCACTTATACTTCCTGAGACTCGTTTTCTCCAGCTATCAAATAGGATGCTCTGCCCCAGAGGGTGGTTGTGAGGAATCAATGAGAAAATGAGTATCAAAGTGGCTGGTGTACTGGAACTCCACCTCAGTTTTGGGTGCTGAAGTATCATTTTTATCAAGACAGTGAAGGATGAGGATGATGAGGAACCACCTGGTAATCACAAGAGAGGCAGGACTCCCTGGCCTGTTGATAGAGGGTCACTTTGTCATAACCTCTCCACCAGTTCCCTGATGTCAGCTCAGTTCCCTATCACTCGTGCCTGATTGCTGCTCAGCCTGTGACCTACACTCAGAGTCCCTTTCCTGGGTCCATCAGCCAGGGGGCCCATTTGCAAACAACAGCTATCTTAAGCTGGAAAGGAATTTATTAAAGGAAATAGAGAATATTAGTATTTGGGGAAGGAACAGAGAGTCAAGAGTCATGACCAGCCATCACATAAGGAACACTATTTCTCATGCCCCCAAGCCTCTGCTGCTGCCACCCAGAAAAGAGCCCCTTGGCTTCATTCCTTACCCACTCGCAGAGGTGGGCTCCCCATGCACACTGCTCACTTCTGCATTCAAGTCTTGTATGGGGGAGCCAGACTGGTGGGAACCCAGGTCAGCGTCTGTATTCTAGCAGCAAGGGAGTCTGAGAATGTGAGTTTTCTACTTCTACTTTGGGACGAGAGGACTTATAATGTGTTACCAAAATGTAAGAGAAGAGTTTCAAAGATTTTAGTGGCCACAGATGACAAATATCTGTTATACTGGTCTAGTTCTGATATCGCTGGTTACTGGTGACAAGTTCAGCTTCTTCACATGTTAAAGTATAACATTAGAGAAGCACACCAAGGCAAGCATATAAAGCAGGGTTTATTTAAAAAGGGGTAACAGAGACTTCTCCCAGGAGGGAGAAGGGGGCCATAGCTGGTATCCTGGTATCCCAAGAAGTACAGGTGTTTTGCCTTTTTTTTTTTTTTGATACCGGGGATTGAACTCAGGAGTACTCAACCACTGAGCCACATCTCCAGCCCTATTTTGTGTCTTATGTAGAGACAGGGTCTCACTGAGTTGATGAGCACCTCGCCATTGCTGATTCTCCTGCCTCGGCCTCCCAAAGTGCTGGGATTACAGGTGTGTGTCACTGCTCCTGGCTGTGTTTTGCCTTTTTATATGTCCTAGGCTTCCTTTGTTCTCCTGCTCTCTTCTTATCTCTCTCCTTCTTGCCTATGTGACTAGGCCCAGGAGATGCTCCTTGCGATGGCCAAAAAGGTGAAAAGCAGATAGACCAGGGGAAGGGCGCAGGTGGAGTGATTTGGGGAGGAAGGGGGATGTAATGAACAACTCCCTGTAGGGGAGGATAATCCCTGGGATAGGTTATTTTAGCAACAGGTTGGAACAGGGGCAGGTTATTCTGATAAGGGTGGAGGGAGGGCTCTGAAGGCATTAGCATTTCAATACCTCTCCAACTTCCCAGACCCAATTGGTCTCCTTGATCCCAGCTGACTCTGACTCAATCTACCTATCTACACTGACTGCCTAATTCTGGCTTCAGTTCCTATCATGTTGGACCTCAAGACAGTGATTCCAGGGAATGGATGAGAGAGGAATCCACTTCTGAGGGCTCTAGGTCCATTTGTGAGGAACCCAGAGAACAGTGTGCTTGTGTCTCCAAATTCGAGTGGTGGGATGGGGTGGGTCCAGCTCCCTTGGACGTAGAGGACAGGCCATGTGGGTATTGTTACATGTGCCAGACAAGCATCCTGGGGCTTCAGAATGCAAGGTGGGGGGCTGGAGTTGTGGCTCAGTGGTAGAGTGCTTGCCTGGCATGTGTGAAGCCCTGGGTTCGATTCTCAGCACCACATATAAATAAATAAAATAAAAAGAGCTATTAACATCTAAAAAATATTAAAAAAAAAAGAATGCGGGGTGGGAAGTTTTAAGTCAGTCTGGACTGTGGGGAAGGATGCGAGGGGGTGACTTCTGCTCTGAGCTTGGCTGTTTCTGGCTTCTACCTTTGCTGTCACCTTTTCTGTCACTATCTGAGCATTTGACACACACTCAGAGCAGCCTTCCTTTGTGCATACAAGGGACACTTTTGTCATAAAAATGAAGATCACATCAGGAACACACTGTAGGGGGCTGACAAGTACGGGTGTGTGTGCTGGAGTCAGGATGCCAGGAGCCCTGCAGCATGATGAAAGCATACATTGTGTCTAATAGGAGGAGGTGGTAGGAACAAATGGGGGGTGTCAGCATCTTCAGCTCGCCCTGCTCCAAAATGAGAGCCAAACTTGGGCTCTAAAGTTCCTTCCAGTGCTACACACCTGTAATCCCAGCCACGTGGTCAGCTTGAGCAACGTAGCAAGACTATCTTAAAATAAAAAGTAAAAAGGGCTGTGGATATAGCTTAGTGGTAGAACACCCAGGGGTTCAATCCCCAGTACCACAAATAAATAAAAATTAGAAGCAAATAAATAAAATACCTTCCAGGGGAGATTTTACTCCATCATCCCAGAGGGCAGAGGATAGAGGAAGGTGCTTGTGAGGGTACTCTGGGTAGGGTGGGAGTCTCCAGCTGGGCTCCTGGGAGAGAAGTACCCATGTTCAGCATACTCCCTGGGGTGGGGTGGGATTTTGGGCAGAATACAGTATATAAGAAATACAAGAATCAGTACACCAGGGCTCCCAGGTTGGTAAGACCCTGCAGACTGTCTCAGTATGAAGGTGTGTTGTCTGATTTTATCAGCTCGAAGACAGGGACTGGTCTATGAGGTTGAGGGTATACTGCAATATTCCCAGCAGGGTAAGGCTCCAGCACTGTTGAATCTCTCTAAGGAAGAGACATCCTGTGGAAACGACACACAGGGTAGACTTGGAATGAAGACATCTGGCTCAGAGAGGACGAAGGAGGGGTAGAGTGGACTAGTTTGCTAGAGTTGCTGTAACAAAATACCACAAATGGAGTAGCTTAAACAACAGACGTTTACTGTCTCACAGTTCTGGAGCCAGAAGTCTGACATCAAGGCGTCCACAGGGCTGGCTCCCTTTGAAGATGCTAGGGAAGCGCGAGTTCCCGGGCCCTCTCCCAGCTTCTGCTAGTTCTTTGGCTCATGGTAGCATAAACTCCAGTCTTCACATGGTGTTCTGCCTGTGTGCCAGTGTCCAAATTTCCCCTTTTATAAGGATATTGAATAAGGAGCCCATCCTACTCCACTGTAGCCCCTATATTAACCCCAGCAATGACTTTATTTCCAAATAAGGGTACACTCTGAGGTACTGGAGGTTAAGACTTCAATATACAAATTTTGGTGAACACAAATTCAACCCCTGACAGATGGGTCTCACATTCTGAATTTTGGGACACAATTCACATTTGTTGTCTATGCACATCTGACTCCCATGACTGGCATCTTGTTTCAACTTCCTTCTCATCCTGCCCTTCCTTCCTTCCTGCCCATCCTGTGAATTGGGAGGGCAGTAGGTGGCCTGGAGCCGTTAAATGGCCATGCCTGGGATCTCACCTTCAGATTTGATACCCCAATCTGTCAGCAGCCTGCTTGCTTCCCAGTGGTGACATGGAGGTTAACAAGCCTCTCTGAATCTCCCCCTAGCAGCTGAAATGGGAATAAAATAGCTCACTGAGAGGAGGAGGCAGGCAGTGTGGAGGGGGCCTACCTAGGAGGGGGCCTTCTAGCACAGGGCAGCAAGCACAAAGTAAAGTGGGTGTCCAGTAGATCCTAGCTCCCATTCCTTCTTGCTCTTGGAAGGTTGTTCACGCAGAAGCTCTTTCCTTGGTTTGAGATAAGATCCTGAGGAGGGCAGGGGTCAGAAAAGTGCCCAAGGTCTCAGGGCCTGTCCCTTCTTCCCTCCGCTCCACTGCCCTTGCTGATCACATTTGTTTGCTTCCCTACTGACTGGCCATTGCACCTTCTGCTACCCATCAGTTCCACCCTCAGTTCTTCCCCCACATCGCAGTTGTCCTGAGGATTCAGGAACGTGGTTTCAACAGATGTTTATCAGTTTATCAAGGGGCTGTTATGGGTCTTGCGTTGTGGTAGGTGTCCGGTTTCACAGACCCAGGGATGGTCAGATTGGGGTCCAGTAGCTCCTTCCAAAGGTCTTTGCCCTTGCAAAATGAGATGTGACTTCAAAAGATGCGGGTGTGTGTGTGGGGGGGGTGTGGTGGGGGGATGTTGATGTGGAAACTTAGCCCCAGAGTCTTAGAGTTGGACTGAACTTTGGAACACTCCTGTTTCAGCTTCCTCTGGCTACAGACAGGGAAACCGAGCCCAGAGAGAGGAGGTAATATGCCAAGGTCAAATGTTGGGTGGTGCAGGTCGCCAGATGCCAGGCCTTTGAGGGACATAAGCTGTACTGAGACTTAAGGGGAAGGTGGTGGATGCTTTGGAGGTCAATAGACCTGTGTTCCCAAGGTTGAGGGACTTGCGTTTGCGGAGGGGGTCTCTCTCCGAGTTCTGAAGCGGAGAGGAGACTAAAAGCAAGGTGGCGGAGCGTGTTTAGGGGATTGTGGGAATTTAGGGCCGCGCACCCGCCGCCAGCAATGCGTAGGGCGCCTGGAAAAGAGGCGCGTGGGTAGGTGGGGTCTTGCGGGGGCCCGGGCGCGGGGCCCCGGCCGGTCGGGGCGGGGTGAGTCACGGCCCGCCTGCTCCCATTGTGCGGCTCCGCGGCGGCGGCGGCGGCGGCGGAGCCGGAGCCCAGCGCGAGGAGGTGGAGCCGCAGCCTGTGGGCTCCAGCGCCTGCGTCCGCCCGGCCCCGCTTGCGCGGCGACAGGCCGGACGGGAGCCAGGTGGCCGCGCCCGGGAGCGCGTGGGGAGGGACATGGGGCGCGGTGGCCCGCCCTGGCCCCGCAGGCTCCAGAGCCCTCAGGTACCGCGGGGCGGGACGCGGCCGCCGGGAGGGGCGGGGGCTCCGAGGTGTCCCGGGCGTGGCTGGGCCTGGAGGGGCACTCGGGCCGGGAGAGGGGAGCCAGTCCTGGGAGGGGGCCGCCAGCACGAGCATCCTGACCCCGCCCTCCGCCCCCAGGGCTCCCCACTAGGCCTCCGCAGCGCCCCCTTCTTCTCACCCGGGGTTCGGGTCCTTTAGTGAGCGAGAGCTTCTCAAGCCGCCCGCCCAGTCATGGCCAACGGAGTGATCCCGCCGCCCGGGGGCGCCTCCCCCCTACCCCAGGTGACTGATGTGCGGGGGGGTGGGGTGGGGTGGGGTGGGAGGGGGAAGAGGGGCGGGAGGAACCTGCTGAGGCGTGGTGCGTTCTCCTGCTGACCCTGGGACCCTCGCCCCCAGATCCATTTATCGTTCTGGTCTAGTGGTGTGGAGAAAGAGGGGTCTTTGATATTTTTCAGATCTGTGGCCCCCTTCCCTACCAAGGCCTGGTTGCCTGCAGAGGGTGATTTCTGGGATGATAATCCAGGCAGGGGCTCAGGGGGGGCAAGGGCTGCTGAAGATGAAGCCTGCTAGTTGCCCCAGCCTCCAACTGGGGCATGAAGTTGGAGGTGGGTGTGGGGCATTTACAGCCCAGGGGTCCTTAGGAGATGCTATCTGGGCCTGCAGGTCCGGGTGCCCTTGGAGGAGCCCCCTCTAGGTCCAGACGTGGAGGAAGATGATGACTTGGGCAAGACCTTGGCAGTGAGCAGGTTTGGGGACCTCATCAGCAAGCCCCCAGCCTGGGACCCTGAGAAGCCCAGCCGCAGCTACAGCGAGCGGGACTTTGAGTGTGGGTAGCTTGGGGACCCCTAGTGTGGCTGCCCTCACCACCATCACCTTCATCGCCACCATCACCGTGCTCACCTTCAGCTTGGTCACCCAGTGCCATCCTGTGCTGGACACTGTGCTGGACTCTGTGCTGGGCCACCATGCCATGTTAAGTCATTCTGCCTTTCTCACCCATCACCTGTTCACCTGCCAGGGAAGCAGGGTCCCAGACCAGGGAAGATGTAGGGAGATGGGTCCGAGGCCTCACTCGGTGACCTTCATCTTCCCCTTTGGCCCTGCTCACCCTCCTCTCTGCCATGCGGTATCCCCTCTCAGCTCCTCTTATGCGTCCTTGCTATATCACATCTTCCCCCACCCCAGGCTCTCTTTTGTGACCTTCCCTCTCCATCACTCCTGACCCCCACTCTGTCAGGCCTCACCAATGACAGGAGCATGGACACAGATGTTGGGGGGAGCCAGGTCCTGGAGGAAGGATTAGGGTACCCTTCTTTGAGGCCTTGAGCTAGAATAAGGTGTGTGCCCCTTGGGCGGGGAGGCTTCCCTACTGATGCGGGGGCCTCACCAGCTCTCCTGCACCCCCAGTTCACCGGCACACATCCCATCACACCCACCACCCACTCTCAGCGCGCCTGCCTCCACCACACAAGCTGCGGCGACTGCCCCCCACCTCTGCCCGGCACACCAGGAAGAAGGGAAAGAAGGAGAAGACCTCTGCTCCTCCCTCTGAGGGGACCCCCCCAATCCAGGAGGAGGGGGGAACTGGAGCAGATGAGGAAGAGGAGGAAGAGGAGGAAGAGGAAGGGGAATCTGAGGTAGACCCTGTGGAGCCCCCACCATCAGGGTCTCCACAGAAAGCAAAGGTAGGGGCCTGGCTGGGCAGGGAGGAGTGTACGAAGGATGGAGGAAGACAAGGTTGGGGCTAGGGCTTGTTGAGTGGTAAGTTGGGCCCAGGGCACATCTGTCTGTCCTCAGTTCTCCATTGGCAGCGATGAGGATGACAGTCCTGGCCTCTCCGGAAAGGCTGCTTGCACCAAGCCCCTGCCCTCCGTGGGCCCACGCCCTGACCAGAGCCCCCAGCCTTCACTCAGGTACTGGCCTCAGCTCCCATTCAGCAGGATCTAGCTCAGCCCAGAATAGTTAGGCCCAAGGCTCCTGATAGTCACCTCCTTCCTGACCCTGAGGAGTGTCCCCAGGTATGACCTAGAGAAGAAGGGAGGTGGAGAGCATTATATGTCTCCATAGTTTACAAGGGGGAGAGGACAAGAGGGGATGAGACAGGAAAAAGCAGTGCAAGAGGTTGAGTCCTCTAGGCCTGAGGTGTCAGAGTGGAGAGGACAGGGTACAGGCAGGAGGAGGAACCAGCCTGATGGGGGAGGGAGGCCTGTATCTGGTGCCCAGGTATCTACTCCAGGCCCCAAAGCTGGAGAAGGTACTGGAACCCATTAGCCTGGCTGTCTCCATGGCCTTACCCTGTCAAGCCCAGGGTGCTCGTTGTCTTCTCAGCTCCCCAAGTCCTCGGGCCCGGGCCTCTCGAGTTGTTGCTGAGAAGAGTCGGCCCTGGAGCCCATCAGCCAGTTATGACCTGCGGGAGCGACTGTGCCCAGGCAGTGCCCTGGGTAACCCTGGTGGTCCGGAGCAGCAGGTGCCCACTGATGAGGCGGAAGCCCAGATGCTGGGCTCTGCAGACCTGGATGACATGAAGAGTGAGTGGCACCCCATGGCAGTTCCTGCGACCCACTCCCACAGGCTCCCAGCTTGCCAGGGACCTTGAAGAAGCCTGTGTTCTCTCCCACCCAGGGCTGAGACCCCTCTGCACTGTCCCTGTCTGCTAGAACGTGACCAATGACAGGGAGCTCACTATCTCACCAAGCCACTTCTCTGCTTGCCAGAGCTGAGATTTCTGTTTGCGACACCTTTGGTTCTGATTCTGTCCTCTGAGTCACCCCTGAAATAAGGCACCCTCTCTCCCTTATGGCATTTGAGGACATCATTATATTCCCATCTCCCAAGTGAACTCTGAACCCCTGGCTCCTTAGCCCTTGCAGACCAGCTCTCTGAGCCTGAGTCAGGCCACCAGGCCCCTGCTCCTCCCTGACCCAGGACCTCTGTCACTCCTGTCCCACCACCCTTGGCTGGGCCTGGCTGTGATCTCTGTACATTCCTTCCATCTTATCAGTGCCCTGGCTTTGGTGCCACCTGTCATCACCCATGGGGCTCTGTGCCCAGGCCAGGGGCATCACTGGCCCCGCCCTCCTTCTCTTCAGAACCACTGCATGTGTTTGGGGGGGGAGGGTAGGGTAGGGCTTTGAGCTCAGTACGTCATGGAAAGTTGCCAGGGCCTGAGGACAGGGACAGGAACAATCCGATGGCAGCAGTAGCAGCAGCAGTGGTGGCAGGATGGGGGGGTGGTTATGGGGAGGGCGTGTTTACAGACCCAGGCTGGGGGCTGGAAGCAGCAGGGAGAAGGCTTGGGGACGTGAGGAGTTGGGGTCAGGAGGCCTCGCTACCTCCAGCTCTGCTTGGACAAAGACCGCTGCTGCCCAGCCTCCTACCTCTTGGGTGAACCCAGGTTTCAGGAGGGAGCAGGGGCTGAGGCCTTGGCTGCGGGGAAATGATGAGCCTGATGGAGGAGGTCATGGAGCCCAATGGGGCACTGAGTCCTGGGCCCAGGGACACTGAGGGCCTGAGTTCTGGGAGGAATCCAGCCCCCAGCCCTCGAGACTTGCTGGCCTCAGAGGACTTAGAGATGTTTGTGCTGGACTTTGAGGACTATGGCCTATGGGAGCCTACCAGGGGCCAGGAGAGCCCCCTGGCAGGGACATCAGCTGGTGAGTAACTAGATGGCTAGCCTGTCCCCAGCTGCTGGCCTGGGAAAGGGCAGGCAGAAATGTACCCTGCCTGAGTCTGCTGGGATGTGTACTCATGGGGCATGGGTGCTGGGAAATATCGGGGGCTTGGTGCCTAGGGACTGATATCTGTCATGGGGCTACCCAGGGAGGAAGTGCAGGGACCAGAAGGTGCAGCTGGGGCTATGGACTGAGTTAGGGTCTGAGTTTTTGTTGTGACTTGGCCAGTGGTTCCCTTTGAGATTTGGGGTTCATCTCCCCGCTTCCTGAGTGTCAGTCTCCTTATCCATGAAATGGCCACATCAGATGATGTGGTCCTGGCAGCATGGCCTCTTGGTGACTGGCACACCTACCAGGTAGACTGGTTGGGCAGAGCAGGGGGTTGGAGTCTCTAGTCTGTGACCTCAAAGCTTGAGCTAGACCTGTGGGACCATCAAGCCCACTTTCTCCGCAGGTCACCGGCTGGAGGACAACCCTGGCGTGCGGCGGCACTTAGTGAAGAAGCCGTCCCGGAATCAGGGAGGGAGGGGCAGCCCTGGCGGCCTGGCTCCCATCTTGCGCAGGAAGAAGAAGAAGAAGAAGCTGGACCGGAGGCCTCATGAGGTGCAGGAGTCTGAGGGCATGGGCCTGGGGTTTCTTACCTGCTCTGCCTGGAGCCTTCCTTTCTCTTCCCTGCCTTTCCCTGGAGTGACATCTCCCATGCCATCCTATCCCACCTGGCAGCCCCCAGGCTCTTACCCTTGGCTCCTACCCCAGGTATTTGTGGAATTGAACGAGCTGATGCTGGACCGAAGTCAAGAGCCCCACTGGCGGGAGACAGCCCGCTGGATCAAGTTTGAGGAGGACGTGGAGGAGGAGACAGAGCGCTGGGGGAAGCCTCATGTGGCTTCCCTCTCCTTCCGCAGTCTTCTGGAGCTCAGGAGGACCATTGCTCAGGGTAGGGATCCTTAGGCCTATCCACATCAAGATCATAGCCCGTGCCAGACTGCCTAGCACCCTGGGCCTACTCCCTGGAGCCCAGGGCTGAGGCACGGACATCTGGCGACCACTTTGAGGTCGTGGAATACAATTGCCTTAGCTGCTTATAAGCTCCGAGGGGCAGGACCTGTTACTGTTATTGGTGCCTAGTATTATACCTGGTGCCCAGTGGGATGTTCCCAAGGAAGGAGAGGTTGAATGCAGCAAATTCACGGAAGTCTTTCCTTTCTTGGCGAGGAAGGTCCTGCCTGCTTCTATGCTCAGCTTTCACACCCCTTCACCAGCCAGCCTGTGGCCATAGGGGACTGTGTATCTGCCTAGATGCATCGGGTACTTGGTTTACCCAGCACATGTGCCTGCCCTGGGGGGTAAAGTAGCATGGGAGGTGGTTTCCTATCTGACAGGATGTGCCCTCTCCAACTGTATTCCTAGGAGCAGCCCTCCTGGACCTGGAGCAGACCACCCTGCCAGGCATCGCCCACCTGGTGGTGGAGACTATGATTGTGTCTGATCAGATCCGGCCGGAGGACAGAGCCAGTGTCCTGCGTACTCTGCTGCTAAAACACAGGTGCAGGCAGGGCACCTGGGGCGGGTCTGGTTCAGCACAGGCTCTTTTGAATGACTCTCACCTCTGTTTGAATACCAGAAGTGACAGGGAGCTCATTCTTTTTCCATCTTTCTATAGTTCCAACCATTAGAAAGTTCTTAAAATGGAGGCCCTTATCTTCCCACTTCTTACCTCCTTGTGATCTCATTTTGCCACGAGCCTTTCCTAACCCACCTTGCCCCCCTTCTCCAGCCATCCCAATGATGACAAGGACAGTGGCTTTTTCCCCCGAAACCCATCAAGCTCCAGCGTGAACTCAGTCCTGGGGAATCATCACCCAACTCCCAGCCATGGCCCTGATGGTGCGGTGCCTACCATGGCTGATGACCTGGGGGAGCCAGCCCCTCTCTGGCCACATGATCCTGATGCCAAGGAGGTCAGTGGCCTTGCTCTGACTTGGGCCAGGGGACTGAGAGGACATCCAGTTTGAGTTGAGCTTGTTGACAGCTTCATTGAGCAGGTCGGGAAGGTCCTTGCTTGGCACTGTGCTAGGCATGCTGGGGATCTGGAGGTGACATGCATGAGGGTTTCCTGTGCTGGAGACATGGGGTAAAATGCCATGAGGTGGCAGATCTATGGGGTCTAGACCTTGGCCTGGTCCCTTCTGGATGTGAAGCCACAATATGGATGGTCCCTGTCTGGTCTGGGAGGGAGAATGCAGGGCCCAGATCCAGGGCTAGAGTGAGGGATGGGAGGGCCTGCCATGGCCTTCGGTCTGGGTCCCAGCCCTATTCCAGTTCTGCGTCCTCAGAAGCCCCTCCACATGCCTGGGGGAGATGGTCACCGGGGGAAAAGCCTGAAGCTGCTGGAGAAGATCCCTGAAGATGCTGAGGCCACCGTTGTGCTTGTGGGTGAGCAGGGCTGGGTACTGGGGGCAAGGCCCTCCACTATGGCCTGCTGGTCTTGAGCTCTGGCTGGAGGCCGTTATCTCCAGTCCTTTTTTCCCCATCCCCTTCCTCTTTCCCATCTTGCTAGTCCATATAGCAACATTGTGAGAATTAGAAAAAAGCACCCTTATGTAATACTTATTTCCATCTATTGGTAAATTGTAATAAATACATAAGTGCATAAGTTAATAGGGTCTTTTAGATTGGAGTTTCTTTGTGCAGTGTGCAGTCTGCTCCACTGTGCATAAAAGCCCCAGATCTCCCACCAGGGCTTGCACTGACTGCTCCCCTTCGCCTAGCACCCTCTGCCTTCCTCTTCCCCCAGGCTGTGTGCCTTTCTTGGAGCAACCAGCAGCAGCCTTTGTGCGGCTGAGTGAGGCTGTGCTCTTGGAGTCTGTGCTTGAGGTCCCTGTGCCTGTCCGGTTCCTCTTCGTGATGCTGGGGCCCAGCCACACCAGCACCGACTATCATGAGCTGGGGCGCTCCATTGCCACTCTCATGTCTGACAAGGTGGGCTCTGCACCCCCAGGCTGGGCTCGTAGGCTTATTTCCCTGGGCCCTGCTTGTTCTCTGGCCCTCTCAGTGCTCATGGAGGCAGGGGTGCTGAGGCCCCTCACAAGTGGAGGCTATGCTTTGGAGTGTGGTAGAAATGCTTTGGCCCATGGTAGAAAATGGATCCCTGAGCTGGGCGCAGTGGTGCAAGCCTGTAATCCCAGCACTTTGGGAGGCTGAGACAGGAGAATTGTGAATTCAAAGCCAGCCTCAGCAACGGTGAGGCGCTAAGTAACTCAGTGAGACCCTGTCTCTACAGAAAACACAAAATAGGGCTGGGATGTGACTCAGTGGTCGAGTACCCCTGAGTTCAATCCTTGGTACCAAAAAAAAGGATCCCTGGGCTGGGACTTGGGAGGGAAGATGACGTAGGGGAGAGGAAGCCCAGACCTTGAAGTTTCAGATGTAACAAAGACTTGAATGGGAGGGTTGGTTGTGCTGGTCTTTGCTGTGCTTCTCCTGGGCTTGGACAGGAAGGTCCTCTAGCCAGGGGCTGTGTTCAGAATGTACCACCCCAGTCAGAATGGTTCGGGAGGCCCCTGTACTGTCCTGCATTACTCCTTTAGTTGCTTTGTGTGGAAAAGTCTGGAGGTCCTGAGGAGAACAGAGAGCATCAGGGAAGTCCAGGGCAGCACTGCTCGCAGGCCAGTAGGGCTGAGTGCCAATATTTTGACAGCCGATATTGCCAGACTGGCCCTGTGGCCGTGGCTGCCTGTCCACCCTGCTCCTAGCTCTGTGATCCTTCACCTCCTCCCTGGAGCCCTCCTCCAAAGGCCTCCTCCCCCTTCCTTCCTGTTGCCCCAGCTGTTTCATGAGGCTGCCTACCAGGCAGATGACCGGCAGGACCTCTTGAGCGCCATCAGTGAGTTCCTGGATGGCAGCATTGTGATCCCCCCATCCGAGGTGGAGGGCCGAGACCTGCTGCGGTCTGTGGCTGCCTTCCAGCGGGAGCTGCTGAGAAAGCGCCGGGAGCGAGAGCAGACCAAAGTTGAGACGACCACCCGGGGAGGCTACGCGGCCCCTGGGAAAGGTCAGACCCCTGTGACACACCCTCCCCAACTCCAGGGCCTGCGACCAGACCCCAGCCCTGCCCTACCTGCCCCAGTCCTTCCTGCCTGCTTCGGCTCCCCATCCCTGACCCCATGTCCCAGGCCCTGCAGGGCTGAGCCTGGGGCTTCCGAGCTGGAGGAGTGGTCCATGTTCCAACAGCCTCTTGTTCCCCAGAGCTGTCTTTGGAATTGGGGGGCTCTGAGGCAACCCCTGAAGATGACCCCCTGCTGCGGACGGGCTCGGTGTTTGGGGGGCTTGTCCGGGATGTGAAACGGCGCTACCCTCACTACCCCAGTGACCTGCGGGACGCCCTGCACTCCCAGTGCGTGGCTGCTGTGCTCTTCATCTACTTTGCGGCCCTCAGTCCTGCCATCACTTTTGGGGGCCTGCTAGGTAAGGGGTGGGGGAATTGGGGATCCTGTGGTCACTTTGGGAGCCCAGAGTCACCTGTAGTGTTTCTGGGCCATGGTGTCCTAGGGGTAACTTTAGGGAGCTGATAGAGGAGCTAGAAAGGTGTGACCACCTTTGGGAGGTGCTGGGTCAGTGAATCCTAGGGATCAGTTTTTGGGGGGCTATAAAGTGATATAGTGGGGAAGTTACAAATGGTGAGGTCCTGTGATCACCTTTGGACTGGTGGGAGGGGACTGGGAAGAATAAGGGTGGGGAGGGGGCCCTGTGTATTACTCTGGGGGGCCACTCTGCTTTTGCTGGGGTCCCCAGTTTAGGATAAGCTAGAAGAGGAAAGAGGCAGGTATAAAGAGCCAGGCTAGAGCCACCCACTGTCCACTGCCCACCCAGGAGAAAAGACCGAGGGGCTGATGGGCGTGTCAGAGCTGATCGTGTCCACAGCTGTGCTGGGCGTCCTCTTCTCTCTGCTGGGTGCCCAGCCGCTGCTGGTGGTTGGCTTCTCTGGGCCACTGCTTGTCTTTGAAGAAGCCTTCTTCAAGGTAAAGCTCTACTGTCCCCAGGACTGCCTGCCCCTCACTGTGCCTCTTTCCCTCCTCTCTCCCTTGGAGTCCACCACCTTCCCATTCATCAAGGGCAGATGGCCTGTGGGTGACCACCACATCTCTGCCCCTAGTTCTGCCGTGCCCAGGATCTGGAGTACCTCACTGGCCGGGTGTGGGTTGGCCTCTGGCTGGTGGTCTTCGTTCTTGCCCTGGTGGCCGCTGAAGGCAGCTTCCTGGTCCGCTATATCTCGCCTTTCACCCAGGAGATCTTTGCCTTCCTCATCTCGCTCATTTTCATCTATGAGACTTTCCACAAGCTCTACAAGGTGGGGGTCAGGATGGGGTGGGTGGAGATAAGCCTGGCAGGTCCCCAGGGAGCGGGGGAAGGCCAGTTTAGAATTTGGGAGCAGGGGAACAAGGAGAGGGGCTCTGCTGGGTGTGGGCGTGGGAGGATCAGGGATACCCTAGGTCTGAGCTGAAGGGGAGGGGCTGAGACCCAGAGGGTAACACTTTCACCCTGAGAAACTAGAGGCTTACTGATGTGAATTCACCTGCACAGGTGTATGATGGAGTGGGGGTTCTGGCAGCACTAAGAGGCTGTGTGTCCTTGGGTCATCTTTTATACGAGTGTAAGTGTGTGTGTGATGCTGGAGGTCTCTGGGTTACTGCTGTCTGCTCAGGTGTGCTGTCTTCACAAGTGTACTGAAGGTGATGACATTGGGCTCACCTGCCCAAGTGAGTGATAAGGTGTCCTTGTTGTGCACACACAGGTGTTCACAGAGCACCCGCTGCTGCCATTCTACCCCCCTGAGGGGACCCTGGAGGCTGGCCTGGAGCCGAATGGCAGTGCCCTGCCCCCTACCGAAGGACCACCTGGCCCCAGGAACCAGCCCAACACTGCTCTGTTGTCCCTCATCCTCATGCTCGGGACCTTCCTCATTGCCTTCTTCCTGCGCAAGTTCAGGAACAGCCGCTTCCTTGGTGGCAAGGTGCATGGCAGCCGGGTGTAGTGCCCTCCCAAAGGGTCCCTCAATGACAGGCTGTGCTCCAGAGAGAGGTTGCGTCCCTCTCCTTTCCCCAGCCAACCATGGGCTCACACACCAAGTCTGGGCAGCCCTGGTACCCCATTAGAAGCCTCATCCTCAAGAATTTTTCACTGTCCTCCAGAGAAGTTTCATCAAGATGACAGTGCCCTCCTGGGTGCAGTTGGCCCCACAGGAGCCCCACAGTTGGCCCCTCAGAGAGAGAGGTTGGGGGACTTCTGGCTTCTGGAAGGGGAGAGGAGGGTGGTGAGCCCAAGTCTGCAGACCCTTACTGCATCTGCTTTTTCCTGACCTGTCCCCTGCAGGCTCGCCGCCTCATTGGGGATTTTGGCATCCCCATCTCCATCCTGGTGATGGTCTTGGTAGACTACTCCATCACAGACACCTACACACAGGTGCGTGAACACATCCCTGCTGCATCTGTTTCTCACCTAGGGCCAGGATCACAACTCATTTCTATTGTCCCTGGATCAAAAGCAGACTGCTCTCCTCGCAGAATCATGACCTGCTGTAGTCGTGCTGGGAGGGTGGGGCTGGGGTTCCAGGAGCAGCTGTTTGGTCTGGCCAGGGCAGGAATCCTGAGGAGCAGTTGTGGGCTGGGGACAGGATGACAGGTCTCCCTATGGTAGGTCTCCAGCTCTGGAAGAAGGTACTTC
The DNA here is from genome assembly GCA_028644305.1 of Xerus rutilus. Taxonomy (NCBI): domain Eukaryota; kingdom Metazoa; phylum Chordata; class Mammalia; order Rodentia; family Sciuridae; genus Xerus; species Xerus rutilus. Next base: position 144,657,175 of record CM053402.1, read on the forward strand.
ATTTCCCTTCCCTCCCCTGGATCCCTGGAAGGACAGAGACTTTGGAGAATACAAAATGAATTTCCCCATTCTCCAGAGTTCTGGTACTGAGGACACAGAGCTTGGCAGGAGCAGCTCCTGTGTGGGCTTTCTGCATAGAGAGGCTGTGTCCCTGACCCTGTCTTCTTTCCTGTCCTACAGAAGCTGACCGTGCCCACAGGGCTCTCAGTGACCTCCCCCCATAAACGCACATGGTTCATCCCACCCCTGGGCAGTGCCCGCCCTTTCCCACCCTGGATGATGGTGGCAGCTGCTGTCCCTGCCCTCTTGGTCCTCATCCTGATATTCATGGAGACACAGATCACAGCGTGAGAGGGCTGAGGGCACTGGGGAGCGGGGAGAAAGGGAGAGAGCCAGGGCCAGCCTCCTTGAGTTGGTGTCAAGGATAAGTGGGGCATCTTGTTGGTCTGGGGTAGCAGGAGATGTGGCAGACCTTGAGGGGAAGCATGTCAGAGCTGGCAGAGGAGAGGAGGAGGGGAGTTTGTGGGGAGCAGTGGGACACGGGGTGGGGGTGGGGCACGTGGGTCTAGACATGGTGCTCCCTGGTGGTTTGACGTGATACGTGTCTGTCGCCACCACGGTTTGTGTGGTGGCACTTGACAGTCCTCAGAATGCTCTGGCAGGATGTTCTGTTACCCAGGGATGCTCACATGTATCTCATTTTGGTTAAACCAAAATAATGTGGTGAGATCTGGCATCTGGCTTTTGTGGTGTTTTAAATATTCACAGTATGAGAATTTGGCTCAAATTTGCTGCAATGTGAGAACTTCTATTTGGGAACTTGAAAGAGGAAGCTGGCAGGTCCCTGAGAGAAATGTGTCTGCACATCCCTCCCCCACATTCCTGTCCTTGTGTGTGTGTGTATGTGTGTGTGCGTGCGTGCACGGGCTGTGCCTGCTGCGGATGCCCTGGCTAGCCGTCCCTGTTCCCCTCCCTCCTGCAGGCTCATCGTCAGTCAGAAGGCGAGGAGGCTGCTGAAGGGCTCTGGCTTTCACCTTGACCTGCTGCTGATTGGTTCCCTGGGTGGCCTCTGTGGCCTCTTTGGGTTGCCTTGGCTTACAGCTGCCACCGTCCGCTCCGTCACCCATGTCAATGCGTTGACAGTGATGCGTACTGCCATTGCACCTGGCGATAAGCCCCAGATCCAGGAGGTGCGGGAGCAGCGGGTCACCGGGGTGCTCATTGCCAGCCTCGTGGGTGAGAGCCCGGCTTTCCCTGCAGACCTGCCTTGGGCCTCATGGCCTGCAGTCCTCTTTGTCCCAGGCCTGACTGGGTTGCCTCTGAATCTGCAAATATGTCACGTCTGGCTATTCCTGTGACGCTCAACCTACCTCTCACCTTGTCAGCCCTCCCCCGAGCCCTTTCCTAGTTCTTTGTCCTATTCTATCTTCTGTTCACGTGGCCCAGCTGACCTGTCAGAGGGTCCATGTCCCATTGTTCCCAGGCCCATCTGTCTTCATGGAGGCTGCCTGAGGGGTCAGGTAGGCCTGTGTCACCTCTTCCAGGCCTGTCCATTGTCATGGGAGCTGTGCTGCGGCGGATCCCACTGGCTGTGCTCTTTGGGATTTTCCTGTACATGGGCGTCACATCACTGTCTGGTATCCAGTTGTCCCAGCGTCTGTTGCTCATCTTCATGCCGGCAAAACACCATCCAGAGCAGCCCTACGTGACCAAGGTCAGGCCAGGAAGCGTGGAGGTGGGGAGATGCAGTGATGGGGTGAGGATCCAGAGATCCCTGGGCCAGAAATGGACAGGATGAATTGGGCCTTGGAGCCAGGTTTCCAAAGGTGTGGGTGGGAGCTGACTGGGGCTGCTGGGTGATGAGGCTCGATGCCTGTTCCTCCAGGTGAAGACATGGCGGATGCACCTGTTTACCTGCATCCAGTTGGGCTGTATTGCCCTGCTCTGGGTGGTCAAGTCCACAGCAGCCTCTCTTGCCTTTCCCTTCCTGCTGCTGCTCACGGTGCCTCTGAGGCGTTGCCTTCTGCCCCGGCTCTTCCAGGACAGGGAGCTACAGGCGGTAAGGGATGGTGGTTTGGGGTAGCAGGTTTAGTGGGAGTGGGCACTGGAATCAGATACTTGGGTTCCGGTCTTTACTGAGCCACCTGCTGGTTTGTATGACCTTAGCCAAGTTAGCCTTCTGAAATCTCATTTTCATCTGTACAATGGGGCTGATAACAGATTTTACCTTACATGACTGTTGGGAGGATTAAATACTAATCCAGATAAAGCACTTGGCATGATGGTTTGGTGCAAAAGTAAACATAGGGCTGCTGTGGGTAGCAGTGCAGCTGAGGGATAGACAGATGGGGGTGGCGTAGTGCTGAAGTCCATCCTGGGCCCTGTTTTGTTGGCTAGAGGAAGGGACATCTCTTTGCAATTCATGCATGCTTAAACATTGCATATAGAGGTGCTGCAGGAACTAGAAGTGGCCCTAGGAAAGAATTTCACATGTAGTAGTTGCCATCATGATTATTATTAATACTAGGAGGTGCCAAATAATCTGGAGAGTGACCCAGAGATTTTGGTCAAGGGAAATGCTTCAATCTGTCATCATGGTCCTTGCAGAGAGTGAGGCCTAGGGCAGGTCTGGGAACAGGGAGGGCTTGTGGGCAAAGGAAGGTATGAGGAGCTGTTTCCCTGCCTAACCTCGTGTTCCTTTCTGCAGCTGGACTCAGAAGATGCCGAACCAAACTTTGATGAGGATGGCCAGGATGAGTACAACGAGCTGCACATGCCCGTGTGACCCTCTAGGATGGTGCCCCTCATAGACCCTACCTTAGTGATCAACACCAGGGCCCCAGGCAGAGCCCAGCACCAGGGCCAGGATGTACCTGGAGCTATGACTGATGCCAGGCCAGAGTGGCCCTCTGACTTCAGCCCAGGACCTTGCACAGACCAGACCGGCACAGGCTTTGAGCTCATTATAACCACACTCCTTGTCTTGTGTCTGCCTCACTTTCTTGGTGCCATCTCTGGTTTCTCAGGTCACATTATCCATCTGGAATTGTAAGAATTGGAAGAATTCTATTATCTGGGTCATCAAAACCTGGGAGAGGTTTAAGGCAAGGACAAAGTCCTTGAGGTGAAGGGGGAGAATCAAGACCACAGAGGGTCAAAGCTGGGCCTTATCATCCCTGCCTGAGGTCCCCTCAAGTACAGGAGAGGTGCAGGAGGCTCAGGGTCTGCTCAAGGTCACATGACCTGCATAGAAAGGGGGAGGGTGGAGGGAAGAGGAAGGTGGTTGCTTCACTTTAGCCCCTAGGAAAGTTAGAGCGTCCGCAATGACTGTGGGTCTACAAAGAACCTGGAATTATTTATCATCTTTTCCAGCTCCCTGGCATTCTTGGGGGGCAGGGACAGCAGCTCAATCCTCTAGATGCCAGAGTGGTGCTGAATTGGGGATCCCTTGGACCATTTTAGTCTCCAGCCTTAAAAGAGAGGCAGTTCTAGGGTTCCTGAAGCCACTCCTTGTGCAACAGCCTCTGTTTTGCCAGAAATAACCTGGGAGGCCTTGAGGAGGGTGGAAACAGGAGCCTATTGCGTCACAGTTGCTAGGCAACCAGCAGCCTGAGGGAGCCAAGCCGTCCCATGTTGCCCTCTGGTGGTCACTCTCGCCGACTGCAGTCTCTGTCCCCGCTGAACGGAGCAGCGCTGCCACCTGGTGGATCCGCTGCGATCTAATCCCATTCAAGGGTTCTGTTCCTCCTGGGCAGGCGTGCTGGGGTGGGGAGGTTCCCAGGAAGACCGCAGCTTTGAGCATCCAGGACTGAGAACCCCCTCAGCCTCACGTTAGCGGTTCCCTCCGGAGCCGGCCCTGCTTCCTCTCTCAGCTTGCCCCATTTTCCTCCCAGGGCCTCCAAATAGACAGCGTCCTGAAGCTGGTCAGGAGAAGCAGGCCAGAACGCTGTGAGGCTGTTTGTTGTGTTTCTAAGCACTCGCCGAGCCTTCCAGCTGTCTCGGATTATGATCTGGGTTGCAGCATTTCATTCCAGCCCCACTCCCTTGGTCTCTGGCGCCTCAGTGCCTCTACCTTTATCTGGCTACTGCTGGACTTCCTGGCCCAGGTGAGGAATAAGACCCCTTTTCCCTTAGATTGGCCAAGGATAGGTGGAATTTCAAAAGAACTTTGCCAAGGAACTAAGTGGTGGTCAAATGAAAAACCTACAACATAGACGTGTGCAGAGCAGATTATAGACTTGTGATGATAGTGCCCATGAGATGTCCAGGCCCAGAGGTGGCATGTAGGAACCCCACTTCCTGTCCCCCTGCCTGGATCTTCTTTCTGTGCTTTGATGCTGGTGGGCTCTCCTGTTAGGTCTGGAGGATTCCTAGGTCCCTCAGGAAGGAGCCAACTCCTTTTGCTGCATCCCTGAGAGGAAATGGCAACCTGAGTCAGGAAAGCTATACTCTTCATTGGGCACAGATTGTGTCAGTCATCTCTGCTTGACCAATACCTGAGAAGTGTGGGTGTTCTGCAATTGAGAAATGAAAAACAAGGGGAGGGGGCTTTTCCAACAGGGGATTTAGTCTTGGTACTGGCTGGTGGGTCAAGGTAGCGAGTGATAAAAGTAGATCCTGAAGTGTCAGAACAAAAATCTTTAGTGAAAGGTTGAGCCAGATGTAACCTCTTGTCACCCAATATGGAAAGAATGAGTGCAGCTCACGAACTCGAAGTTTAAAGACCGCCCCACCCCCATCCCTCCTACTACCCCTCGCAGTGAGGTCCTGGAGGTCAAGTCAGCAAATAAGCTGAGCTGAGCCTGCTCAGAGCGGGGGAAGGGGGGCATTCCTCCTCACACACAGCGCATGCCTGAGGAGGGTTTGAGAAGACCAAGGAGACTGCAGCACTAGAAGTTTACTGGGACTGGTACTTTGTGGGAGAGGAGCAGAAAGTGGCAGTGAGGGCCTGGTCAGGTATGTAAGAGAAGGGCAGCTGGGCCTGGCCTGAGCCTGGATGATCAAGAGCATATAATCTGGGGACATTTGGAGTTTGTCCTGAAGCCTTGGTGGCCCCTGTATTTTCTCTGACTTTCTTTTCACAGGGCCTCTAGCCTTACCTTTTTGAGGGGCCCAGTCCCCCTCAACTGAGGCCTTTTTCAAGGCATGGAGGGGAGTCCACAGGAACTGGATGGCACAGCTCTGGGAGATGTGATAAGGGTGGCTAAAAAGGAGTTTCAGACCATGGTATTTTCAAACAACTTTCACTACCAACTACTTTGTACTAGAAGTGGCCTGGGGACAGTGAGCACATACAGAGTGGCGGAGGATCTTCCAATAAGGCTATGGATACCTCACCATGTTACCCCTCCCCAGAAGCTCTCCCAGTTCTGGCTACATCTTGGGCAGCTGCCCAAAGCTTTCATTACCCTTGGACAAGTTCAAGCCCACTTCAGGTCCAGAGAAGTGCTAGCTCATTTTTTTTTTTTTTTACCTTGAGCAAAGGGGTTGGCTGTCATTTTCTTGTTCCATGCTGAGGATTCAGCTCACTCAAGACATCTGATGCCCTCGTGACAGCTTTTGGCGGCCAGCACCCACAGACCATCTGCTTGGATTGCCCTGGGCCCCTCCTTTAGGGCACAGAAGCTGGCAATAATGTGTCCCATTTGGCAGGCGGTGTGACATCTCTTCTTGTATCGTGTCAGGTGACTCAAATAATGATCATGCCTGTTGACACTGGAGCTCCCAAAGGGAATTCTAACTAAGCAGCAAAGGAAAGATGAAACAAAACTCAAGGGCACTTGGCCAAAGGCTGGAGGCATAGCCGACGATGGAGCCATTGCTGGAAACAACAGAAAAACAGGTTCTGGAAAGCACCGAACAGGGGGTTGAATCCTTTGTGGCAAATTAGGAAGTGCAAAGTGAAGAATTTGGTTTTCAGATAAATAAGTTACATGATCCTCTGAGAGAATTTGATAGGTTGTGTGACTCACCATTTGTGCCAAGAGCAAACTCCATTATTTGTAGGATTTATGTTTTGTTAGGAAGATTTAATGTTTGAGACTGTTGCTGGGATTGTTTTAAAACTGAACAATGCTTTATCAAGTGCTTACTGAGCAGAGGCCATTGAGATGTTTTCTGTGGGTGATGGATTTAGGTGATATGGAGGAGTGGCACAGAGCTCCTCAATGTCTAGTGTCCCCTGGAGAGGGCTCAGGACCGTGAGAGATGAGGACAGGAGGTGGGGCACAGCTGGAGCTGGGGCATGGCCAGGTGCAGCAGAGCTCAGAGATAGTGGAAAGACAGCAAAGGGCAGGAGGGGGCAAAGCCAGATGTCCTCATGAAGACCCCTTAGTATTCCCTACCATGCCACCTCTCCAACTAGAGTACCATTGCTTGTGCTTATCTGTTACCTTCTAGGAGGTAAGATGGACAGAGACCCAGCCTGAGCTGTTTTTGTACCCCTGGTGCCACCCATAGTGCCTGGCCACAGTGCATGGAAGGCATGGGGTGAGCAGGTACAAGGGCGGAGAGGACCAACAAGCCACAGACTCTGCCCTGTTTAGGATCCAGTGAAGGACAATGGCGGCACCAGTAGAACTTTTAAAGAATTCTGAAAATGTTTTGGTTTTCAGGTTTGTTCATTTCAATGGTAGCTGTCATGTTCTTTATGCCTGTGAACACTAGTGCCCTCAAAATCCACAGAGCCAGATGGAAGGAGAGATGTTGGTGATTCTACATCCTGCATGTCAGGCTGATGAGTTGTCAGTGGCAGGGGAAAAGAGGAAGTGCCACCACCCTAGGAACTGCAGGGTTAAGATGGAGCGGATGGTAGCCAGCCAGGCCTGAGAGCTGTCCTGGGGTTTGAGCCAACAGGAAGGCCCTCTGGTCCCTCTTAGCTTCCTGTTCTACTGGTGCCTCCTCACAATGCTAAAAGCAGAACATCTTCTCCATTATGGTTTTCAGAGGGCCAGTCATCTACAGGGTATTTGTAAGCACTTTCCCAAGACTGGGGCTCCCTGAATGTGGACCACAGGCTTCATATTCTTCCTTTCAACCTCTGTTTTCAAGGGCCCAGCCCTACCTCTTCCTCTCTGGCAAAGTTTTCTAGCATGTCCTAGCGTCCCTCTGCATCTTTTTTTTTTTTTTTTTTTTTTTTTTATTTATTTTTTTTTAGTTACAGGTGGACAGAATATCTTTATTTTATTTTTATGTGGTGCTGAGGATCGAACCCAGTGCCTCCCGCGTGCTAGGCGAGCACGCTACCACTGCGCCATAACCCCAGCCCGTCCCTCTGCATCTTAGTTGCCTGAGAACTTGATAAAATTGCCAATCCTGGACTCCGTGCTGGGGTACTGACTAAGTTTCCTGATGCTCTCTGAAACTCAGTCCTGATGAGCCTGTCCTGGGGATCTTCAGAGCACACCTTAAGGACCGCTCAGGGACTTTACACTTTCCAACCTGTCCTCACAATGATTCTGGTTTAATTGTTGATTTAACAGGAATTCAAGTCCAATATCACTTTGAATCTCCTCCCTCACGTGGAATCCTTGCTTGATCGGGAGAATTTCCAGCAGGAGTGAGCTGTGAGGGGAGGGGCCCTAGTGCTTTCTTTCCTCGGTCTTCCTGTCACATCCCTGTAGTTAGAGGCCTCACCCTGCAGTGACATGGGAAGGATGGTGTGCAGAGGCCCCTTTGTCCTCCTAGGTGAGCATCCTCACGCTCCAGGTGCCCCATGGAGGCCCTGGAAGCCTTTCAAGGGTTGGGTAAGGGGAAGTTAGTGGATGGGAATTCAGGAAGGATATAGTCTCAGAAAACTATGTCTCCTCCAGGGACAGCCAACCTGGACCGTAAGGCCCAGAGCAACTGGACAGGACTTCAGGTGTTTAGGACAGGTAGAATTTTCCAATAAATGTGGCCCACACAAGCAGACATTGTTTTTTAATAACCAAGTGTGTCAACAAATACAGCCGGACACGGTGCTGCACGCCTGTAATCCCAGCACTTTGGGAGGCTGAGATAGAAGAATCGCGAGTTCAAAGCCAGCCTCAGCAATGGCGAGGTGCTAAGCAACTCAGTGAGACCCTGTCTCTACATAAAACACAAAATAGGGCTGGGGATGTGGCTCGATGGTCGAGTACCCCTGAGTTCAATGCCCGGTACCAAAAAAATGAAACAACAAAGCAAAACAAAAAAAAAAACATAGACCGAATCCCTAAAGCAACTGGAAAAAAACCTAGAAACAGGACATTTTCCTGAGATCAGGGAAGTCCCCCTGAAGTGCTTCCCCAAGTGGAGAAGGATACCAGTGTTGGTATGTGAGATGGCTTTGGATAGTGTTTGGATGTTTAGTTGTTCACAGTTACACATTTTTATGCGTAGTGTTACAAATACAATGAATGCATTAGCCCTGTGATTTTGCAGATAGTGTAGTGAAGGATAAGGCTGAAGTAAATATGTAAGTTGCAATAAAGTGAGTTGATTTAGAGAAAAAATAACAAAGTTTATAAGTGTATATTTAGTAGGTGTGTATAGAACATAGTGCGACAGTGGGGGAGGGTTAGAGTTTCAGAAGTTATTGCTTTAAGCTAGACGACCTTAACTGTGGCTATCACTGGAATCAATAGAAATGTTCTAAAAAATATGAATATCTGGATGTTACCCTACAGGTTCACATTTGGTATTTTTAAAAAAGTGCTCCTCCCCCACCAAGCTCCAGCCATCTAATTTGAAGTCAATGTTGAGAACCACTATCCTAAACCAATATGTTCTTTTCCATGGATGATTTCCATCCCCATTCCCATTATAGTTGAAAGTTATTTTTTATTATTGCTTCTTCTTAGTATGGAAATACAAATACACAGTTTGCATATTTATTTTAGAAAGCTTGAGGGCAGGAACCGTGCCTATTTCTATTCTGTTTACCAAGCAACAGAAAAGAGCCGAACATTGCAAATTCCAGTGTTGGGCTGGCTGGGGCTGTGGTCTGGGAGCACCTGCCTTATCGTGCTGGTTTTGCTGTTATTAAAGGTATTGTGATTGGGTGGCCAGAACACAAGGACTGGGAGGAGGGAGCCCTGAGGTCTAGCCTTAGCTCAGGTAATAGCTGGCCACTTCAGTTATGTCACCTTATCCTTCCAGGGGATGAAGAATTTGGTATCAGTGCCTTCTGCATGGCCCTTGTTTTTCCAACAGACCTTGACCACTATCGGGCTTGCCCAGGAGAGGTGGGAAGCAGGGGCTGTGGTGCTATGGGAACCCCCAAATAACCTCCCTGTCAAGTGATGAAGCTAGGGACTTTTTTCTTTAGCCTATTGAGTGGAACAGAACACAGATCCTGGGGCAAAGGCACTTTTGCCTTTCTAGGGAAATCAGGAACTCAAGGACTTAGAGGATGAGGTAGGATGATGGGGTGGGGCTGAGGCATGACCTTGGAGAATGACCTTTGTATCTTAGACAAAGCTATGAGAGATAACCAGAATTCAATTAGATAAAGTTTTAATATCCCTAAGAGTTGTATGATCCTGTAAGATAAGAAACATATGTAAAGAATGAAGAATTCTTTGGAGGTAAATGAACACATATATAGTTTTATAGGGTCAAATAGTTTTTTTTATAGTTTTAAGGGTCAAATAAATGTAAATCAGCTGTAGAACTTGGATGGGGGTTGTGGACCCCACTCTGGTTTGAATATTAGTTGTCACTAATTTGAGAGACTGAGCTATTCAGCCTCTCTAATTTTTAAGTTAGGAAGTTAGAGACTTGGAAACAGCACTCAGTAGGTCTCACAGGGTCTCCATCTAGGAACTAGTCAGTATCTTACCCAGAGCCTCCGCTGATCAGCAACCTTAATTAGCTGGGGAGGAAGTCATCTTCCCTGTGGGTAGACATCTTAGTAGCCTCAGGAATATTTAAAAATTATGCACACAATGTTTAAGAGAATCAAAACTGTAGATTTAATCTCCTTGAGTTAAAGAATTTGTGCATATGTAGTAGTTTATGTATGTAAAATTTTAAAGAGAATTTGGCCACTAGAATAATACATCACCCTGAACATTATGCTTTAATGTTCATACTTGAATAATTGATTGATATTTGTGAGTCTGAAATTGAAATCTTGAACTTTACATCTAGTTTGGACATTTAAGAGAATTCAAGTTTCACTGTTTTTTTTGTATGCTGAATTTATTAAGTCTGTGAGAATCACTTCTGTGCTTGGGGAGATTTGTCAGTCAGATGAAGCACTTAAAAAGGAATTGAATATATTAAATTTGTAAATGCCATTTAAAATGTTAAAGAGGTTTAATTAACTAAGTGTATAAATGGGACTAAGCATTAATCAAAAGCCTTCTCAAAGTGATTGTTAATATTTGCTAGGCTTATAAATAGGATAATAAGATTGCTAAACTGCTTTCACAAGCTCAAAGAAGAAGTATACCTTTCTGAATCTATAAATTTAATAAACCAAATGCTAATTTTCAAAACCCAAATAGGCTGAATTTTTTTTTCTTTTTTCTTCTTTGGCACTGGGGATTGAACCCAGGAAAACTTAACCACTGAGCCACATCCCGAGCCCTTTTTTATATTTTATTTAGAGACAGGGTCTCACTGAGTTGCTTAGTGCCTCACTTAAGTTGCTGAGGCTGGCTTTGAACTCGCGATTCTCTTGCCTCAGCCTCCTGAGCCACTGGGATTACAGGTATGTGCCATGGCGCCTGGCCTAAGTAGGTTGAATTTTGAAACAAAAGCCACCCTAAGGACATAAACTTTCCTCTAACCAGTAAGTCTTCATCAGTGCAGGAAGGGAGTGGAGAGGGAGGAAACAGAGAAAGGAAAACAAGATTTTGGGTTTATGGATCTGTCTCGTTTCCAAGGTTAGACTAGTTAGTATATCCCACCTAGTGCCAAACTGCCCATCTCACTGGAAGCATCTTCACTTACCCGAGTGCTCACTGTTGGGGGTCAGAATCACGGTGAGGGTGGGTATTTGCAACTAAGAAAGCAGATTGTGCCCATAGTATCTGTATTGTGGACAAATCTTGTAGTGCAGATGATGTGTGCATCTCTTCCCAATTCCTCAGTCAGTGACATTACACTGATAGTCAGAAACTGGCCTTAATGGGAATATGTACATCAGAGAAATGAGGAGATACTGCAAATTAGGTCCCCCCTCCCTTCATAACAGGTTATTAAACTTTTACCAGTGCACCACTGCTTACAAGGTAGGAAAGTTCCCATAATGAGAAGTAGGTGGAGCTACTAAATGACTCTCCTTTCTCTAAGTAACAAATGTCTATCAAAAAAATGGAAGATGTCTCTGATTGGTTATAAGAGGAAAAGGAATCTGGGCTCTTTCTAAGGCCACTTTCTGTCTTCATTTCTACAAGGCAGGTTTAGGTTGGGGTGGATGCTAGGGTGGGGGGGAAGAGAATCTTGGCTGTTTATAATCTCAGTTTTTGAATATTCATCATAGAAATGGGAGGATGGAGAAATTACAGAAAAATGGAGCTTTTTGAATGCTCAGATCTGGTTATACTGTCCCGTAAGCAATGTCCTACCTACTCTCTTGCTATCAATATTTGATCCTTTTGTTGATACCGAATCTAGAGTCTATAGAACCAGCTACTGGCTTTATTTTTCCATAATTTTCCCTTTCCGCACCTCTCCCCTTGGCCATGGATGGATGAGAGTGAGAAGAGTGGGCCTGTCGAGGGGTTCTGATCAACCATCTTATTCCATGCCGCAGCTATGGGGATTGGTCTGAAGTGTGGTGTGTATAGACAAGGGGATCCGGGAACACTGGGTGTAAGGAGTCCGCTTCATACATGAGGGGCCCAATTGGCACTGGAAGCATCTGTGGTCCCTGTTGCATGGAGAGGGTCTCTCTGTAGCCACTAGTGCCTACACAGAGCTAGGCAGAGATGAGATTTAGATAGAGTACTTTTTGGGCTGAGTCCCTGGGAACCCCTGAGTTCCTGGTCCTTCCTAACCAAATTCTTGTTCATCCTTTCCTGTTTGTCCTTCTTAACCAAATTTTATTTTTGGCCTAAGCAAATTCTAGTTGAGTTGTTTGGCACATGCAGCTGAAAAATTCCAGATAAACATACATGCCTTATAGAGATCCCCCCTGCCCCTAGTTTCTACAGCTTCTCTTGCATCCTGACTCCCCTTTATTTGGAAATTACATATGTGGTCTAGAACTGTCAGTCACAACCTAAAACCACGGGACAGTACTTTTCCCCCTTGAGATCCAGTGAACTTAAAGATAGGCTTCAGGGTTCCCCCGAGAAGCTGAATTTCTCCTCTGAGTGTTTTGTGCTGCTGTGCCCAGCCACCAAGTTGAATCAGAGGCAGGGTAATGGCAATTCTGCTGTTTTATAGCCTGAAAGACACATTTAGATATACACTTTTTTTCTCAATATAGAAGAAACCTCCAAAAATCAAGCCAAATGTTTTTGAGAAACATTTTGGGCGGGGGGAGCGAGAAACTGATTGGGTGCTAAGATACCTCCGTCTTCAGCTTCCATATTTCCTAATTTATTTTGGCATCAGAATGTCTATAGTGCCACCATCAAGCCACATGTTAATTTTTTTTTGTTTAGGCAAGGGTGTAAACTGCATATGGTTTATTTCAATTAGCTTAATTGTTTTTGGTATTTAATAGCTAATTGTTCTAATTAGCTTCCAAGGCACAACAATGCCTACTACCGTAATGACTGCATCTTATCCATATGGTTACAGAAGACAGATGAGTCAATTTCCCACCCTCAGGCTCTGTGAGTCCCAGGAGGACAGGGCAGATGCGAGAGGAGGAAGATGGAAGTCCTCGAGAGAGCTGACCTGGCCTTGAATGCAAAAATCTGAATATTAAGAATAAAGGAGGAGGTGATGGACAGGGAAATAAAACAAGAGAATGAAGGATTTATGGAGGACTTGAGTCATCTATTTTCTTAATGTAAATACCATGCAGGGATGCTGGGTGAATAATAATAAGATTAACAACAAATTTCACGGTGCCAGCAGTCTATATTGGCTCTGATCTGAAGTGGCAGTGTTTGAAGACCAAATTGTAGGATATTGAGAGTGAGAGATGCCCTGGGGTGCAATCTGTCTTAACAATAGCTGGTACCAGTCAAAGTCTAGGTGACATTTCTTTGGCAAATCTGGCTCAGAAGTAGTTCATAGCTAGTGCCTAGCATATATTAGGAGCTTAATATATGTTTTAATCAGCACCTGTCAGGAAATCCTATGGGCTCAACCTTCAAAATTATATCTGGAATCTGACACTTAGCAACTCCTTAACTAGTATTATCCTGGTCTGATCCACCATCATCTCTGACCCAGCTGCCTCTGCCAGTCTTCCACTGGTCTCCCTGCATCTACCCTAAGTCCCTACAGTTTATTCTTAACATGGCAACTGACTTAGGCCATTCTGTGTTGCTATAACAAAATTCCTGAGACTGGATAATTTATAAAGAGTGGAAGTTTATTTGGTTCATGGTTCTGGAGATTGGAAATCCAAGAGCATGGTGCTAGCATCTGCTGCACATCTGGTGAGGGTCTTCTTGTTGCATCATAACGTGGTAGAGGGCATTGCGTGGTGAGACAGAGCAAGCAGGCTAGGTGGGGTGTCTTCTTATAAAGCCACTAATGCTATCAAGGGAGCCCCACCCTCATAGCCTTATCTAATCTGAATTATCTCCCAAAAAGCCCACCTGCAAATACCATCAACATGTGAATTTGGGGGTTTAGTTTTCAACTCATGAACGTTTAGGGGACACATCCAACCAGAGTAGCAGCTAAAGGAATCTTCTAGAAACATAAATCATATCACATCACTGCTCTTCTCAGAACCCTCTGATGGCTCCCATGTCACTCAGAGTAAAGCCAGAGTCCTTGCAATGACCAGTAGGTCTGCAATGTTCAGAGACCTTTGTGTTCACACTTTAGGGCTGGGCTGCATCCTTCACTCTCACTAGCCACAGGTGGCCATTTAAGTTTAAGTAAAATAAAGTGTTCAGTCCTTTGGTTGCACCAGCCACATTTCATGTGCTCAAAAGCCACAAGCAGCCAGAAGGTATTCTATTGGACAGCGGGACACAGAGCATTTCCATCATCATAGAAAGTTTTATCTCAACAATGCTGCTTTGGAGAGCTTTCCAAGATACCCACATGGCAAACTCCCTCAACTCTGGAGTCATTGCCCAAATGCCACTGTCTACATGAGGCCCACTCTGACCACTCAGTTTAAAGTCTCAGCCCACATCCCAGCTCTGTCTTCCAAGCACTCCTGCACCCCTAACTCTGCTCAATGTTTTTTGGTAGCTCTTAGCATCTTAGGGCATAGGATACAATGCAGTTATTTGTTATACTCATTGATTATTGTCAGTCTCGCCCATGAAAATGTATGCTCCAAAAGGAGGATTTTTTTGTGCATTTGTGAGTTTTGTCCACTGCTGCATCCCCAGATCTAGAACAGTGCCTGACACAGAGTAGGAGCTCACTAAATATTTGTTGAAGATATAAGTTTATGGATCAACTTATTTATTGAGCACCTGCTGTCTTCAGGCTCTGTGCTAGATCCTGGGGATACATAGAAGATAGACCTTGTTTCAACTCTCATGGCGTTTCTGTTCTAATGGGAAATTAAATAAGTATATATGGAATGCAATTCTGGAAAGTTCTGTGAAAGAAAGAAATAGGAGAGAGAGAGAGAGAGAGAGAGAGGAGACTTTGAAAAAGACCACCCAGCTCAGTAAGGAATGGTGGAGGGATGGGTTGCAGGGAGGGATAGAAGAGTATTAGGGAGGAAGGGCAAGTGCAGAGATACTGATGCAGGCAGGCATGCAGGCATGGCCGAGGGCAAATGGCTGGAGAGATGGCCTAGGAATTTTAAGTCATCATAGGTGGGTCACCAAGTGGGAGCTACCTTCTGTTTTTGACTCAGAGTGTGGCATTGAATCAGCAGCGTGGCATCATCTGGGATTCTGTTAAAAATGCAAATTCCTAGGGCCAGCTCAGGTCTTGGGGATCAGTGTTTCAACAAGCTCTTGAAGGTACTTCTGTTCCAGAGCACCATGTTCCTCTATAGGATCTAAGCACATCTTGGGCACATGGCCATTGGTGGGTGAGTGAGAATGAGTGAATGCATGAATGAAGGGACGTGTGTAAATTCTCCCAACAATGCCTATTTCTTTCTTGTTCTGATTCCTCGGCATCTGATTCCTCAGATGATCCTTAGCACAAATACAAAGGACACTTTCTTTGTTGAATTCATTCAATGAAAGAGCAAAGGAGAAGGAAATACCTGAGTGTCAGGGGAATTCGGAGATTCTGGTTTTGAAAGGAGAGTGAAAGGCATTCCTGAGAGGAAAAGCCAAGGTTTGAGGCTCAGAGGAGTGTGGCTGGATCCAGGGAGAGAGAAGGAGCCCAGTAGTCAGAGAGGGCAGTAGGTGTAGCTGCCACTGGAAGGAGGAGGGTGTCCTACCTGGACAGGATCCTACAGTAGGTGAAGGGAGCTGGTCTCTGAGTACTTTGTAGGAAGGTGGTGTTATCATTTGCAAGGTGATTGGAGTGACAAGATGTTCAGTGATCTTGACATTGATTGTAGGATACCTTAACTATCTGTTTCACGTCGGAAAGTGTTGGAAGGTATGGTCACCATCTAGTGCTTCCTACATCCACACACTATTCCACACACCTGCTAGTTCAGTCCTTTCAACCTGATGAGGTAGCTGCTTTTACTATGTGACCACTGAGGGGACGGTGGCACAGAGAGGTCAAGTGACTTGCAATCTCCTGGCCAGTAAGTGGTAGAGCCTATGTTCACTCTGGCAGTCTGGTTCCACTATACCACTCCCTCACCCTCTCAGCTGCATTTGGAGGAGTCCAAGGACCTTGGGAAATGCTTTTCTCTGCCTTGCTCCTCACCAGTTCTCTTGATGGTCCTCTGGGTGAGGGCTGGGGAAGATCCCTCCTTCCTGGTTCCTTTTTCCTTCCTTCTGACTCTGTTCTTCCCTGGGTCCTATTTCTCCCTCCTTTGACCTCTGGATTCCATGTCTGGTGTGCCTGTCAATGCTGGCAGGGTGATTTCACGTCGTGCAAAAACAGGAAGAGCAGCTATGCCAGATCTGCCCCAGATTTGGCAAGGGAAGATGCAGATTTTGTGGGGCTTGAAGTTTATACTCTTTTAGGGGTCTTCTTTAAGAAAAAGCATCCAAGGACTGGGGGGTGTGGTAGAGTGCTTGAGACCCTGGGTTCAATTTCCAACACAAAAAAATACAAGTCTTACTTTTGCAAATTTTACAAAACTATTGACCACGTGGGTCATACCCTCTCTGCATCCAGGAAAGAAGCCTCATTAGCTTTTGGAATGTTTGCCTCTGGGTCTGGCTATCCAGAGTGGGAAGTCTACAAGCCAGACAAGCTGCCTCCTACTTAAATCAAGCCCCTTTTAGAGCAAATGCCAAGTGCATGAATTTATACCTGGAATCTCCTTTCCACCTTATCAAGCTGGGGGCAACCTATT
The DNA here is from genome assembly GCA_028644305.1 of Xerus rutilus. NCBI lineage: Eukaryota > Metazoa > Chordata > Mammalia > Rodentia > Sciuridae > Xerus > Xerus rutilus. Next base: position 144,673,682 of record CM053402.1, read on the forward strand.
TACCATTCTAGCTTGCAAAGGGTAAGAAAATTCCATCTTGCTTTATGTAGGCAACAACCATTCACTCAAGGACAAGGTAGGCCCTGCCCTGAGTCCTGGATGTCACTGCTATGAATTGAGACATGTGAACTCCTTACCTGAAAAGCTGCTGGCATTTTCCTGGTGGGACTCTGATTGCCAGGCTGCCATGGGCTGTAGTAGATGACCCCAGCTCTGTCCCTTTTTGCTGGCTCATACTTAGTTCTACACACATTTTGTAAGCATGGTCCAATCAGGAAGTGACCTGGTTTCAGCCTCAGCATGAACTAGGTCTTTTTTTTTTGTTTGTCTTTTGCATGCTGAGGGTTGAGCTCAGGCCTCATGCATGCTAGGCGAGCACTCTATCACTGAGCCACACCCCCAGCCTGCACCTGGCTTATTATACCAACAGTTAAGCAGGTAGCCAAACCAAATCTCAAGCAAGTCTTTTCCCAGATCCATTTGGGCCATCAGGGCTGTTCCCGAATGTGTTCTGCCTTTCTTCACAGAGGGACCTGGTCAAGGGGCTTTAGGAACATTAAATTGGGATTAATTGGACAGGTCGGTTTTAGACAGGAGAGGCAGAAAGACAAGCCAGTTGGTGGGACCTGAGGGTGAGAAAGTGTGGAGTCTCTGGCAGGAATGAGGCTCACGGTCATACATATTTCACCACTATGACCCCTAAAGAATTCTAAAGAATGCATGTGCCGCTCCAAAGGGGGTGCCGTGTGGTCTCAGCATGTGCACCGTGAACTGTCAACTTTGCTGTGTGATCCTCCACATGGGCCTGTACTTGGCTGTGATTCTCCTGGGGCTAACAGAGGCCACTGAAAGCCCTCACTTGATATTCAAATATTCCCTCTTTTCATTTACTTCTTCCTCTCTCTGAGGAAATTGACTGTAAATGGCAACTTCACAGACAGTTCTGAGCTGCAAATTAGAGCTAAGGCAGCAGTCCTGGGATTTACTGTCATAACCTCTTGGAATTGAACTATTAACTAATCCAAACACGAGTATATTATACGAAGTCTCCAACCCTGGCTTGAGCAATTACCGAAGTCCCTCCTTTAGTCAATAATTCTAAAAATGGTTGAAATTGCAGCCGCCTCTTTAATCAGATCTCAAGCTGGGGGAGGCTGGGTCTTCTTTTCTTCTGCCCTCTCATGTTTTCCTAAAGATGGTGGGGGTCTAGGTGGGATGTCTTTTTTTTTCCTTCCTCCAGGAGTCATGATAAGGCTAGAAGTCTGAAGATGCTAAAGCTGAAAATAAAATGGTAAATGTTCAGGTTTTTTGAAATGTGCCCCAATCCTTTTAAAAAGGACCATATTATTTGATCAAGTAGCAGAACCACAAGTAGAGTTCACCTGGAGACTGACACGGTGGGCGAGTTCTAAAAGATATACTTGTTGAAGTAACATGTTCACAAGAGCAGGGGTTGTTTTCATCAAGGTCATGGTGGAGCAATATATTTTGTAGTGAATATTTTTATTTGCTTGTTTGTTTATTTCTTTATGTAGAGATGGGATCTCACTGTGTCACCAGGCTGACCTCCAACTCCTGGCCTCAAGCCATCCTCCTGCCTCAGCCTCTTAAGTAATGGGTACTGCAAGTGTGCGTCACCATGCTTAGCTTGGATTTTGTCCTGCCTCTAAATATATTAACTGGCCCTGGCACATCTCTCTTCTGATTCAAGCTACTCTGGACCAGAGGTTCAATGTGAGGATTTAGGTGATGGAGGCATGGCTGTAAGCAAAGGAAGAGAAAAAGATTGTTTATAGTCAGACTGGATTCTGGTCTGGTCATTTACTGGGTGAGTAATCTTGGACAGTTTACTCAATCTCTGTGCCTCTGGTTCCTCATTTCTCAAGGGTATGGACTGACACTTGCCTTTTGGAGTTGTCACAAGAAGTGTGTCTGGACACAGTGCTATGTGAGCATTTCCTGTTATGGTGATGAATTCCCTTTCCATCTCTCTGATTAAAGTCTCAGTTTGGTGATAAAGTCTTTAACAATCCCTCCTGGTTCTTGCTAATCTCCTTTTAACAGAGAGCAGGGATTCATTTTTTTGAGAGCTAGCTAGGATGTGTTCATACCAGTTTTCATTCCATTTATTTTTATGGTTACTTCAGAACTCACACTTATAGGCAAGTGAAACTGATTTTTGCTTTATTACAGTGACAGAAAGTCTTTTTTTTTTTTAAAGCAACTATTATTTAAAAGTTGAGTTAATTTAAGGAAAAATATTAAGCAAATAATAGATATAAGTGGAAAATGAAGAAGGCAAAGATTTTGAAATTGGAACCCGAGTGACAGGAATTTGGGGAGCAGCAGATGAACCATCTTGCCTAAAGGAATTTCCGGCACAGACGTCTCTGGGTGGAGGATGCGTCTGGGCCTCTATATTGGTGAGGTTATTTTGTCAGGATGTTTCCTCTGGCTTCTAGTTGGCTCTTCTTTGCCTTTCTCTTTGTGCATGGCCACACAGCTGAGTTGCTGGGTTAGGCCAATGCCTGCCATCCCCTGCCTCCACCTCCCTGCCTGTCCTGCTACTCCTGACTCCTGGGATGGAGTTTTCCTGGGGAAGACAGGCAGATTCTGTAAATCAGTGCATGACATCTGAGGAGTAACACGACACTGGAAAGTGGAACTGTGAACATCTGATCATCTCTACCAACTGTGAACAACTGGTATGGTTTGGCTGAGTCTGGAAAATGGTCATTCACTTGTTCTGCCAAGGGAGGAGATGGCCAAATGAGATGAGGGCAGAGACGCCAAAGAACGTGTGTTTTTAGGTACCCTGGACAAATAGATTGAAAAAAAATGGAAATGTAAAGATCTGGGAATTTTATACTGAGTTATTATAGAGAAGTAGGTTTGTGGTCCGTGTAAAGAAGACCTGGGGGACAGAAGCCATAAATTCATGGCTCAAATGGGTGGCTGAAATAAAGGCCTTTAATGAAACTCTAGATGTGAGGATCTGTTTCTATAATTCTATACCTTGAATCTTCTTGAGGCTGCCTGGGGGATCCATCCTAGAATAGTTTTAGACAAATCCTAAGCAGAGGTTGGCTACATATCTCTGTTAGAGTATCCTGATATTTCTGTAAACTAAATCATCCTTTTTTTTTGTTTTGATACTAAGGATTGAACTCAGGGGTACTCGACCACTGAGCCACATCCCTAGCCCTATTTTGTGTTTTTTATTTAGAGACAAGGTTTCACTGAGTTGCTTAGCATCTTGCCATTGCTGAGGCTGGCTTTGAACTCACAGTTCTCCTGTCTCAGCCTCCCAAAGTGCTGGGATTACAGGTGTGCGCCACCACGCTTGGCACTAAATCATCCTTGATGTCCTTCCTCCACCTTCCCTATTTACATCCATGGCATTCCTGTTAGAATGTCCCAATGTTAGAAACTTTTGGGGGCCACCATTCAATTTCCTTTCTCTTTTACTTCTTCACCTGACTAGCTGTTCAACTCCTTCACTGGTTTCTGTGTGATTACCATGAATTCAGCATCTCTCCATTCATTTTTTCTAGTCACAACACCCTCTTTTTCAGTTCATTCTTCATTCAATAAATATCACGTGCCTGATGTGTGTTGGACCGTGACTTGTGCCATCTCCTGCCTGAATCCTTCATCTGGGTCTCCCATGAGTTCAAGCACCATGCTGGGTACATAACCATACTGTGGAACTGTATTGAGTTGATTTCAGAGTGTCTGTGTCTTCTCCTTCCTGCTGGGGATGTTTTTGTTGGTTTGATTAGGTGAGAAAATCTCTCACAAGACCCTTCCCCCTTCTGAATCCCTGGAGATTCCTTGAAACTGATCTCCTCCTGGGGTTCAGGTTTGGAGATCCACCCCAGCCCTTCCTTGTCCTCCTGAAAAATCCTGAACTGTATGAGAGGCAATCTGGACAGCCATGGAGTTTAAGCCACTGAGTCTCCAGATGGTCAAATAAATGAAAGTATGAGCTGCAGGCAGCTGAGAGTAGAACTGCTTTGGTGTGGGTCCTTGGTTTTCAAGTTACTGTATCCCCTGATTATTTTTCTGCAATCATTTGGCCTTTCTGATAATCCTCTGTTAGGCAATCAATCCCTGTATAGAGAAATACCTTGTTGATGTAAGTATGGTGCTATATTATGGATAGATATATTTGTTCCTTCTCATTGAATAGATAATCAGACAGTAATGCTGTAGGTATACATTTGAATTGAGAAAAAAGTCTCTTACCTTTCCATGATAGAGTTTTCTATAGAATATGATAAATATTTTTTATTCTGGAATAACATACCACAGTGTTTACAGAAAGATTTTCTATTCAATAGAGAAACGGCTATTATTTCGATTACATTCTCAGTCTTTGGTAATTGTCTCATTTTCCTTTTGCAGAAGGAATTCAGACACCTAACACAGTTGTACCTCGACACCAATTCAGATCATCATGAAGAATTCTGCCAGTAGAATTCAGTGGGTCGTGAATAACTTCTTTGCCCACATTAGGTTTCCTCAAATCATCTACGATTCATAAGTAGCACAGATGTTACCAGCTGCTGGAAAATGAAGCTCGAAGTTCATGCCATTAAGGAAAAAAAAATACCTAATTCAAATTCCAAGAATTATTTGACCTAAATCAGTTTCAACTTGAGAAAATGGGGTCAACTCTCTGTACCCCATAAGAACCACCCTGGTGATTAAAAAGTAAATCTTGAAGAATTAAATTATGCTGCTGTTCAGCTTTCCTGTGCACACTTAGGAAAAAAAAAAAGAAAAACCCAGAGCATCAAAGGCTGTCGGAATAACTCAATTTAGTGATGGTGGTAAAGCATTGCTGAAGCAGGGCTTTCCGGGCTGCAAGCTTGGCTCGGGGGAATCGCTGCACACTTCAATTGCTATCTGAGAGAAAAGAAGAGGTCTCTCTGATGAATAATTTTATGACTTCCAACCACACACATACTGCTTGAATATCAAATTATTTTAAATGAGAACTTCAAAAAGATCCACCTGTTAAATGAATAAAAAGCCCTAAACAGCTGCCTAACAGAACAAAGAGATTTAGATTGAAATGCCTAACAGAGATGGGAATGGGGCCGGACTCCATTGTGGCGGAAGTCCCAAGATGCATGTACAAGGTCAAGTTCACTCTCTGGTGGGAGTGGGGGTCTTTATTCTGCTCCAGGTGCTGTAACATGATACCTTAGTCTGGGTAACTAATAAGGAAGTCCAAGATCAAGGAAGGAGAAATCTCACACCTTTTTTTTTTTTAATTGTACATGTTTGTGGGGGTACAGTGTGATATTTGATTACACATGTATAATATGTAATGATCAAATTGGAGTGATCAGCCTCTCCACCACCTCAGTATTTATCATTGCTTCATGCTAGGAACATTTAAAATTCTCTCTTTTGATTATTTAAAAATATATAATAAATTGTTGCAAACAATTCACCCAACTGTACTAGAGAACACTAGAACTTACTCCTTCATTCTACTGTATATTTGTACCTGTGATCTAATTTCTTTTTTCCCCATCCGCCTTGCCAGACTCCGGTAACCACTATTCTTCTCTCTACTTCTAGGGGAGCAGCTTTTTAGCTTTCACCCATGAGAACATGCAGTATTTGTCTTTATGTACATGGCTTATTCACTTAACATAGTGCTCTTTAGGTGATACCACCTTTTAAAAAGTCACTAATACCATCCAGAGCTCTCATGATTTAATCACCTCCTAAGGAGGCCCCAACCTCTTTTTTTTTTTTTTTGCTACTGAGGATTGAACTCAGAGGTGCTCGACCACTGAGCCACATCCCCAGCCCTGTTTTGTGTTTTATGTAGAGACAGGGTCTCACTGAGTTGCTTAGTGCCTCGCCATTGCTGAGGCTGGCTTTGAACTCGCCGTTCTCCTGTCTCAGCCTCCCTAAGTGCTGGGATTACAGGCATGTGCCACTGTGCCTGGCTGAGGCCTCAACCTCTTAATACAACCACATTAGTGATTAAGTTTCCAATTATGATTTTTTTTTGGTGGGGTTGGGGGACACATTCATACCATAACAGGGGGCATTGGCCCTCAGGATTTTGTTCTTTTTAAATAGTTGATCAAATCCTTTCCTCCCTGTTTTTCAGGTGAAAACACAGATCAGAATACAGGTGTCCTGCCAGCCCCCTCCTCCATTCAGTGTCGTGTCTAGACACGTCCTAAGTTAGCATAGCAGGGAGAAAAATTAGTGATTGATGAACTGCTTTGGACTGTGGAATTAATGAAAGACAATGATTTATGTGCCAACCTTCCTAGATGATACTGGAATTTTAAAGAAGGGCTTTAATAGCTCAAAGAAATGAGTGAAGGTGGGGATTTTTCAGGCAGCTGGATCAGGATAGGAGTAAATGGCCCTTTTCTTCTGATATCTTCCATGTCAAACAAACAGATATATATTTATCAAGTTATATATTGAGTGTTGTGGAGGAAAAATTGCCTTGGGTCAGAAAATTTGAATATTTGTCCTGCTTTCATGCAGCGTGTATGTGGCTGAAAGTCATAAAATTATTCCTTTGAAAGGATCTGACCACCCAGTGAGCCACTTGTGACCCTGGCAATTGGTTTATCCAAGCTGAACTTCAGCAAATTGGGTACATGGATATTTGCCCTGGGTTTTTTTCTCAGGGAAGTTGGAAGAAAGATATAGGTTCATGAAAGTGAAAATATTTTGTGAACTGGGGTCTGAGATGGGGGTCTGATTTTCATTCTACTAGAATGGGGACCCACTTCTGATCATGGCAATGCCTTTGCTGCACAGGGTTCATATTTGCTGGCTTGCTCAGCCCCCTGGCTGCCCTTAAGCCACCTGGTTACTCTAGATACAAACTCAGGGGAAGAGAAGAGCCTCAGAGATGGCTGGTGGTGCCATTGAACCAGGCCTGTTTTGTCCACTGCTCAGCATGCCACTTATGGATGCAGGAAATTTTGCAAAAGAGAAGGGATTTAATTCACATGTGGAGATGAGAGAGAGCCTCAATCTTCCTCCCCAGGTATAGGGTTTAGGGATATTTAAGGGATCAAAAAGGAGGGTGGTCTAAGGTGTGGGAAAAGGTGACTGGAGGTAAGGAAAAGCAAATTAGTCAGTGGTCTGGACAGATGTAATCAAGTTTCATAGGCGCTTTGTAAGACAAGTGTTTAGAAAATGGTGGTATTAGCATGCTCTGAGGGTGGAGTTTTTGCCCTTTGACATTAGAAGGTCACCCACTGGACACTTGTACCAGCCCAGCTGACTTGGATCCGTGTCCCATCCCACCTCCTCCTCCTTGAAGCCTCCTCCAGCTTGAGAAGCTTAGTGAGTGATTTTAGGGGAAAGGAACAACAGAAAAGAAATGGCCATGAAACTCTAGCATTATGTCATTGTGCAGATTTTATAATTAGGAAAATACATATGTATGTATTTATAAGTATAATTTTGCTTTTTTTTAAAAAAAATACCACTCAAACATTAACAGAAGTCAAACTCAAGCCAGCTTAAATTTTAAAAAGGAAAATTTATTGACTCCTATTAGCAAACTGCAGAAAGGCTGGGCTGTTCCTCAACTACTCTCATGGCAGATTTCTTTGAGGATGAACTTCCTCTCTGTAGGTTGGCGGGTTCTACATGGTCAGCAGCTCTGGGGATGCCATCTTTTTATTTTTATTTTTTAATTTGTTCTAATTAGTTATACGTAACAGTAGAATGCGTTCTGATGCATTGTACACAAATGAAGCACAACTTTTCATTCCTCTGGCTGTACATGGTGCAGATTCACACCGGTCATGTAATCATACATGCATATAGGGTAATAATGTCTGTCTCATTCCACTGTCCTTCCCACCCTCATATCCCTTTCTATGCCCTCATTCCCCTCTGCCCAATCCAAAGTTCCTTCATTCTTTCCTACCCCACCCCTCCCATCATGGATCAGCATCCACTTATCAGAGAGAACATGTGGCCTTTGGTTTTTTGGGATTGGCTTATTTCACTTAGCATGATATTCTCTAATTCTATCCATTTACCTGCGAATGCCATAATTTCATTCTCTTTTATTGCTGAGTAATATTCCATTGTGTATATATTCCACAGTTTCTTTATCCATTCATCTGTTGAAGGACATCTAGGTTGATCCCATAGTTTAGCTATTGTGAATTGAGCTGCTATAAACATTGATGTGGCTGCATCACAGTAGTGTGCTGATTTTAAGTCCTTTGGATATAAACCGAGAAGTGGGATAGATAGCTGGGTCAAATGGTGGAGCCATTCCAACTTTCCTGAGGTATCTCCATACTGCTTTCCAGAGTGGTTCACCAATTTGCAGTCCCACCAGCAATGTATGAGTGTGCCTTTTCCCCACTGAGGCTGCCATCTTTAAAGTGAAAACAATCATCTATGGGGTTCTCATGGTACTCTTGTAAGCATGTGGCATGCTTATCTCATTTAATCCTCAGCATGAAGCTATGAGGTGGATGTGGTTATCCCCACTTTAGAGACAAGGAAACAGAGCCCTGGTGAGGAAACTTCACAAGCTCATAAAGCCAGTAAAGAGACGTGGGATTCAGAGTCATTCTGATGGAAGAACTCAGGCTCTCAGGTCCCATAGGGCTCTCCTGCCTCTCCTCTCCTAGCCACTAGCTCGTGGCTAGGATTGGCTGGCCTTGGACGCATGCCCATCCAGGGCTGTAGAGAACCTGGTGGGAGTGCAACTGTTTCCCACAGAAGGTGGGAGTTGTTCTGGCAGGGGCATCATAAGTGGCCCTTAGAATTCCCAAGCCCAAACCTGCACTCCAGGAAGAGCAGCCATGGCAGGGCTCTGGGATCCAGCCAGCATGGGCCTCCTCATCTTCATACATGCCATTCCCGCTCTCTGGAATGGCCTCTTTTCCCATGTCCTGAGTAACATGTCCCTTCTTTCTGTGTGCAGTGCCTTTCTTAAAGTAGCACAGAGCTGCTTCTCTCCTGCTGATTTTGGAGGAGTAGCTCTACAGATTTCTTCAACCATTTGATTAACAAGAAAATGGTTTTCTTTTCTGGAGGGGGAAAAAAAAAGGAACAACTTTCTCTGCTCACATTTTCTGATCTTACTCACCCCTTAGAACTTTCCAGCTGATGGAACTTTGCTGGCAAACAAAGCAGCTCGAGGTGCCTGTGCCAAGATATTAGCATATTCTGCCCCAGGCAAAGACACTGCTGGGGCGCTCCATCTGTTTTGCCAGGTTCTCTTATGTAAGTGACAGCTGAGGGTATATTTAAAGAAACATAGTGTTTGTGAATGAAATGTCTTAATAGAGGAACAATGAGATACAGCAGCATGCAGAGCTTGCTTTGTGGGAGCAGGTTTGTTGCTGGAGGGTAATTTGGAGGTGAAGAGATGTTCTGGAAGAAGGGCTGTTAAGGTGGGCTGCTGGGTAAGAGTGACAGGAGAGCTCTTGTCAAAGGTTGTCAGCTGAGGCTTCTCTGGGGCGCTCCTTTGGGGGCAGGGTGGAAACACTCCTGAGACAACCCTACACTATCTTTTGCTATCCAGATCAGAGACCCCCGTGTTTAGTTCACCAGTGGCTCTAGACATAATCTCCAAGCTTAGAAGTAATTGTGTTTATTTGGTGAGTGTAAGGGTAACACAAGTTAGCTCCAAAATTATTTGGCACTCTTTCTATAAAGCGTGGGGTCAGGACCCTCCCTATCGACTGGGAAGGTTGTGACTGCCTTGAGCAGTAGAGCCTGGTAGAGGGTTGGGTCAGAAAGGGTCATGCAGTTTCTGCTTGGTACTCTTGCTGTGCTCACTTTCCAGAACCTTCTCCTTACATCAGGGAAGCCTTCTCTCAGAAACTAACTACTGTGCTGTGAGAATCCCAACCAACACACAGTGGTCATTTGTAGGTACTCTGACCTGTCCTTCACCCATCCCAGCCCAGGCAACAGCCATGTGAGATAGAAGCCACCTTGGAAGCTCTGGACATCATGGTGCTTGGATTCCTTATCCCCAGAATATGGGAGCCAAATAAAATGATGGTTGTTTTATGCTCTGCAAGTCTCAAGCATTTATTACACAACAAAGATAATGGAAACGGGTCTCTTGGTATCAACTACAACTGAAAGCTGTAGGACCCTCTTTAGCTTCCCTGTGTCAGGGACGGAGGAATTGTATGAGTGTCCATGCAGAGAGGGGTTCTTTTCAAATTGCTGGGATCCCAGGCTATTTGGCATTGTTTCAAAGGCTTCCAGAGTGTGCAAACATGATACCATCTTGTCCAAGAATATTTCTCAGTTTGGAATCTGCCACAGTTCCTGTGGCATTTGGGCACTCTGCCCTACCTTATCAGTCTTCATGGAAGATTCCAATGCACCTCTTTTCCTCAGCTAGCTTTTGTCTCTAAGAACCATCCCCAGGGTTTGTCAACCACCCAGAAAGTTCAGTCTCAATAACTTTCCTCCTCTTGCTATATTGTTTGTCTCTTGGATACTGAATGTGATACTGGCTTTAGACTATTGATACCTGAAGGATTTCTATCAGCCTGCCAATCAATAAACAGTGGTTGAGTGACTACACTTTTTACGGGCCTGTGGAAGAAACAAAGAACTATATGGCTCAGTCCATGCGCTCCAGAGCTGGTAATTTATTTGGGGAAAGAAGACACAAGCATGTAAAGTGAAATAGCATAAAGATTATACTATTTCCAGTATTGATTTAGCATTTGCACCTAAGACAGTGGGTAGCAGGTACTCTTTATCCTCCTGCATGCCTGATGGAGCCTGGGGATCTCCTTTATAATACACAGCACTGTAAAAGAAAATATTCTATTGAAAAATGGCTCTCCAAACACTGAAAAAGAAAACCAAAGATTTGTGGATGCAGTGACAGCTTATCTTCTATATTAACCCATTAAATAACAAAATCTGGCAATAGTTTTATACTCACTCTAATTTTGAAGCAGTTACAGTATAGACTCTATATTTCAGATTGGCAACAATTATAATGTGATACTTAATATCTATGACTGGGCTGGGTTGTAGCTCAGCGGTAGAGGGCTTGCCTCACATGCGTGAGGCCCTGGGTTCGATCCTCAGCACGACATACAAAGCAATAAAATAAAGACATTGTGTCCATCTACAACTAAAAAAAATATTAAAAATAAATAAATAAATAAATACATAAATAAATATCTATGACTTCTGTTGGTGACAAAGTGACAGGTACTGTTAATATTTCCATGCTTCATCTTAATGAGGGGTAAATGCAGACACAAAGGGGTACATGATCTGCAGCTCTGGCTTCGTACACAGAGATTCAGATTTAATTGGACTGAGTGTGATTCTCCAAATTGCCCAGGTGACTCTATCCTGCTACCCTTCACTGAGAACCATGGCCCTACTCTGATGGTGGAGATGGCCCAGGCAGCTTGGGGATTTTCATGGGATCGAGTCCAGATGTCCTGACCCATTAGCTCTATGATCCTGAGTAAATGTTTTAATCTCTTGGAGTTTCAATTTCTCCATCTGGAAAATGGCGCAACGATAGTACCAACCAATGGGGAGGCTGAGAAGACTGAGACAACGTGCAGTGCTGTGAGGCTCTAGTAGTAGCTGCTTTGATGGTCAAGGTTGTTTCACTGACATGAATGAGTGAAGGTGGAAGACAGCATTTGGGCCACGACCCTCCCTGTGTTCATCCTTGTGCTATGTCCTGTGTGGGTCTGGATCCAGCACCTAGCATACACCAACCCTTGTGTCCAGGAGAGTGCAGCTGGGCTGTCCCCAGCCCCTGTGCCTCAGCAGGCCACAGAAGCTGGGAAAGCTAAGAACTTTTATTCCCTAGGCAGGGGGTGTCAAAGAGGAGACTTCTGCATTTGAAGCACTTTTACTTTATGAAGAGCCTTTCTCGTGTGAAAAATGCTCACCCAGACACTTTCTACAGTGGCTGCATTACCATTATTTTCAACACTCGGAGGACAAAATGAGATTAGGTGTGGGGAAGGGGCTGCGGTAGGATGAGCATTCAAGTGCTGGATTTAAATCCAATTCTGCAGGTTGAGCCTGTGTTAATGCACTATTATAGGATTTGGAGGCAAAGGGCCTCTGTGGCTTAATCCAAGGTTTCTCCAACATCTGGGTCGTTGGCAATGTCACTGCTGCTTTTATTCTAACTATATCAAGGGGATAGTCAGGGAGAGAGCTAATTCTTAATTCCCACAATTGCTTGCCTTGAAGGCACCAAATAGACACTCCCGCCAGTGAACCTTTCTTGATCACAGGAGGCCTGAAATAGAAATGGTTTAACCCTTTCTGATGATTAGAGAAGGTACTGGAATACACACGCCTGCTGTCTTCCCACTCCATCCAGATGAATTTCAGACAGAAGAGCTCAGGGATCAAAGAAGGATGGACGTTTAATTACCCTGCTGCAGCCACAATCTGCTCAGCCTGTCGGGGGCCCCAGGAGCCTGTGTAAGAAGCAGCAGCACATTCACCAAGTGCATGTTTATCAAAGAGCTATGTGGCAAGTGCTACTGTGACTGGGAATTCAGCCCCTTCCCAGAGGGAGAATCAGAGTTTTGCATGCAAAAAACTATGACCAGGCTTTAAGAAAGCAGGGTGGACAGTGTTCCTAGGCTGACCTCACAGCCATTCTCAAGCTTCTTTTCTACTCTGAAGCTCAAGGGAGTTAAGTACTCACTTCTTATTTTCCATTACAACTACTAGTGGTCAATGATGTGGTTGGTAATCATGAATTATAAGTAGAGTCTGCTAGTGGATTTCAGGAAAACTTTTGTTCTCCTTGTAGAGGAGGTGAAGTAGCTGTCCTTACTGCTTCTCCTGTCTTCTATTTGGAAAGCAAATATGATAGCTGGATGTGTGGCAGCTATCCTGCCACCAGGAGACAGTGCAGCAGGTTCACCAATAGCCAGTCCCAAAGGAGGACTCCCACTGTGTGGATGGCAAAGATCATTATTATATCAAGTACCAGGAATAGGACAATTCTACCCTGATTCTGAGCTGCAGTTTTATCAAATTGCCTGAGTCATGGGTAACAAGAACAGATGTGCAAAAAGTTACATGAAGTGGATTTATTACTTAAAGATAGGAAGCAAGGGACATGAGTAGCCCAGGATTCAATAGCAAGCCAGTTCCCCAAGGCTCAAGAAGCTGCCTGGGGCAGTTGGGGTCTTGATTGCTCATGTCCTGCTTGCAACACAGCGGGGGCACCTGGAAAGGCAGCCCACCCTGGGCGATGTATCTTTGAGACTATGTGACTCACTGGGAAAGATGTGGAGGACATCCTGCTTCCAGGGAAGAAAGGAAAAACCCCCAGGCTGTCAGGGGAAGTTCCTTCCTAACTTAAGATGTCACATTCCCTGGGAGGGATGGGAACACAGCCCAGGTTGTTTCAGGCAGTTCCTTACTATCTCCGAATACTGCTTTCCCAACACAATCTGTAGTTATTTTGAGAACTACACTCAAGAAGGGAGGCGAGGAGAGACTGGGTCAGTCAAGCTATCTGGAGACTGTCTGGCAGAGGCAACCAGCCTGAGACAAAGGCCATTGTCAGGCTTCCAGTTCGAGGCCAGGAGCTGCCTTCTTTGAGACTTCTTTTCTTTTTTTTGGTATTGGGGATTGAACCCAGGGACACTTAACCACTGAGCCACATCCTGCCCACCCCCTGCCCCTTTTGTATTTTATTTAGAGACAGGGTCTCACTGAGTTGCTTAGGGGCCTTGCTAAGTCGCTGAGACTAGCTTTGAACTCATGATTCTCCTGCCTCAGCCTCCTGAGCCCTGGGATTGCAGGTGTGTATCAACGTGCCCGGCTTGAGACTTCTTAATAGGTGAGAAATAAATCCCTACTTCTCTAAGTTGCTGCAAGTCAGCTTTCTAATGCCCGCAGTGAAATGTCATCCCAATAGACACAGGAAAGTGCAGATGAAGTGTTATGGAATTGGAAGGTGGAGAAGGAGAGCTGGCACAGAAGGGGACCTAGAGAGGCTTCCCTGAGGAGGTGGTAGCATTTGAGTTAGGTAGTAGGTAGAGTAGAGATGGGAGGACGGTGGGCCACAGCATGAATGAAGGCAGAGTGGGAAGGAGGCGGGGCTGGGGACGAGTGTGAACTAGCGCTTGCTCTTTCTGCAAGTTGTAGGAACCAAATCCAAAGTAGAATGAGCAGCCAGGACAATTATCTATTCAGGAGATTACGAAGCCCAAGAATGGACTGGCTTCAGGCATGTGGGGTGCAGAAACAGATTGCCTCTTCAGGAGTGGACTTTTTAGATTTTTTTCTGATTTTGTTTTTGGGACTCTCTTGTTGAGCAGCAGACAAGATTGTTAGGTCTGGTCAGGGTCTAAGATGCCGGATTAGGGGAATCAGTCAGCAGCTGTGAAGCAAAGCTGCAAGCCAGACGTGACGTCACTAGTAGACACGCCTCCTGTCCATCAGCGAGTTTTTCTGACCTATCCAGGAAGGACTCTGGCCTTCTCTTCCTGTCCCCAAGCCCTCCCCTTCCTGACCGGGTTTTCTTGAAATCCTCTGTGCACTGAATCTCCGATGCCATTTCTCCCGACACGCTCTGATGGACTGGGGTTTTGGTCCGAGGGTGTGCATTCCAATAAAGCCTCGCCGAGTGGCTTAATTCATCTTCTCTTGGTCGTGTAATCTTTACAAAGATGACCAGGATCAGTGTCTGACCCACATTCTTTCCCCTTAGAAAGAGAACTTTGGACTCTTTGTGTCCACGTTATCAGGCCCTGCCAGAACCACCATTGGCCTTGGTTGGGTCACTTTTGATCGATTCAGCACAGACAAATATGGTGGAGTGGTTTCTGAGAGGGGAGCTTGAGCAGGGCTGCCTCCTGTCATGTCCTTGCCCTGTTGACAGCCCCAAGAGGCCACATGGAGTGAGGGTGAACTCCCCAAGGAGTCAGGAGAAGATGGATGGTGCAACCTGGGTGGATACGTTGCAGTCATGTGGACCTTGAGATGCAGGTAATTCAGGTGCAAGTAGACCAGGGAGAGGAAGGTGCCAGATCTGCCCTGGATCCTCAGGCTCATCAGATCTGCTGCAACTGCCTGCTCTACCCACCACTGAGATTATAGGGATTGAGCCAAGGCAGGGCCCGCCGCACCGTGCACCCTGCAGCTCCTCCAGGGGATGCTGTAAGTTTTCTCATGAAGACAGTCTCTGGAAATTTCTCTCATATTTATCACTTCTCTGTCTTACTTTCCAGTTGGACTTATGGCCATTTTCTCTTTTTCTCTCATTAAAGCAAAGACCATAGTAGGAGAGATGGGAAAAGCAGCAAGTGCCAGGCTGCTGTCATCATTTCTGGGCTGCAATGGAACCACATGTGACGCATGGGAACACCACTTCCAGAATTCCACACTGCCCTGCTCCTTGTCACCCAATTGTCACTCAGGAGCCTTGGAGGGTCCTGGCCTGGGAGACTGGGCTCTGGAGTCGTCTCTAGCTCTTCTTTCTACCAAGGTGTGTGAAACAGGGACCAAACTGCTTCTTCTGACCAGCTGGTGACTTCTTCCAGCATAGTCACTGAAGCTTAAGTAATTAAGCAAAGAATGTTCATAGCTTTGTGCAGCTCAGGAGAGAAACCTCATTTGGATGCTCTCTGATTCTGTTTCTGTGCAGTTCCTGGAACCCCCTATTCCCACGGCAGCCCTTTGCCATTAAACCAGTTGAGAAATCTGCCTCCTCCTGCATTCATTCCACAACTGTTTACCCAGCTCCCATTATGGGCTGGGCATATTTCTTGCTCCATTTCTTGGCTAAGCAAAGACTCCCTCAGAACTTTCTGGTCATCAAATACAGTGGGCACCTCTTAGGCTTGCTTTGGGGTGATCCTTTTGAGTTCAGTGCCCATCTCCTCCTTTCCTCCCACCTTCCAAAGCCAATCCTTTTCTTTTTTCTTCTTGTATCCCTCTTCTGTTTCTCCATATGAGTTCTGCCTCCCATTAGCTTTTGAAACAAACCCATCGTTAATATTCGTTCATTACTCTCTTTTTTAATATACACCAACATTTTGCTCTCGTTGAAGCTTGCCTTCTCACATACCTCTTGGCTCTTAGGGAAACACTTCAATCCTGAGGCAACAAATGTAGTGGAAAGAACAGGGGATTTTGGAGGAAGATGTTTTCCATTTTAAGTCCCGGATCATCACTACTGTGACCATGGGCAAGTTACTTATGTTCTCTGTTTTTCTTTGGTACAATGGATATGATATTAATACCCACCTCCTAGGTCTTTTATAGGATTAAATTAAGTGATTAATGGGAAAAGTGAGGTGTAAGCTCAGAAGCACGGTTCAGATGTTTTGTGCATGCAGATTGCGCATGAGACAACGTTAGTCCGGGCCTGAATGGATGTGCACATGTGCTCTGGAACTGTCCTGCGTGTCAAGACTTGATTCCTGGAGGTTATTGTTGTCAGCTCTTCCAGTCCTTGCTCCAGGGGTAGAAGCTGGAAATTGACTGAGATGTTTTCTGGATTAATTTGCCCCCAAACATTCAGGGTTTTATGTTTCAGAATGTCTGAACAAGCTGGGGTTTTAATCTCCTTTCTTCTGCTCCTAGTCTTTATTTGGAAATGAATTTAAAGTCACATTTTTGAGATTCCACGTGTGTGATCCATTGAGCTATTTGAAGTGTGGTCTGAGGCTGTTTATGAGCCTGGGATCTTGACCTGGCTTCACTGCAGCTCTGAACTCACCCTCAGACTCCAGGGCTCCCTTGGGTGGCCTCATATGGCCTTTGGCATCACTCAGACTCCTTGGCTACCGCCCCTGTGCATCCTGTGATGCACTTTCCTGTTGTGCTTCTCAATTCCTCAAGCCAGACAATGACCACTCAGTCTTCTAGGTGGTCGTTTCTTCCTGAGTCACAACCCCAGCCCTAGGTAGTCATTTCTTTCTACAGCTTGCTGGTGGAAGGCTCCTGTGTACCACTGCTTCCTTACCTCTAAACAGCACTACTGTTGTTCTTTTAATAGGAACAGGTGAATTTAACTGAATTCTTTTTGCTCCAGCGAGATTTGCTTTATTTTTTAATTTCTTAAATTTTTTTTTAGTTGTAGACGGACACAATATCTTTATTTATTTTTATGTGGTGCTGAGGATCGAACCCAGTGCCTCACGCATGCGAGTCAAGTGCTCTACCACTGAGCCACAATCCAGCCCCGAGATTTGTTTTATTAATCTGTGTATAAGATACATTCCCTCTTTCTCCCAAATTATATTTTATGTATGCAATGTACAAGTTTATATTCTTTTACATAATGTATGTTATAATATGTTGTATACTATATGCAACATGTAACATAATTTATACAACATATACATAATATTTTATTGCATAACATTTAATTGTTTATTGTATATGCAAGTTTTCCCGTGAAACTTAATACATTGGTGTTAGGGATAGTTGGAAGGCTGAAAAAAGAGGTGAAATAATGGGTCATGCTACCCCCTAGTGGTGGAGCATGGCAACACACATCTCAGCAAAGGTGAAAGTTTTCTATCCTCTTAGCAAATATTAAAAAAAACCAAAAAACTCAGAGACAGCAGAGATGAACATAAATTTGGGTAATTCAACTCATGTTGTATGTTTAAATGTATTTACATTGAATTCTGTACCCATAGATGCCAAGATATTCCTTTCTAGCTCTGTGATTTTAGTTTTCTTTTTGGGGTAATAGACCATTACAGTATTATTTTTAGTGGATTGACAATGCTGTGTACTAAATTTACCCAAAGTTTTTTCCTATAGTTTATGTATTTTTTTCTAAAAAGCTTTCTGTTGAATTGAGATACATCTTGTATCCCTGGGTCTTTCACATACTGGCACATAAAGTATCTAGGCGCTCTGGGGCATATGCATGCTGGCCTCATGCCTCTGTGGAGTCAAGGATTCTGGGCAGATGAACTCTACATTGCTGGGGAGCCTGTCTAGGAGTCCAACAGATGGCTGGCAGCCCCACTGGGATCTTCTGCAGTGCACGGTCCCTTTTTACCAGTGCTTTAGCTTCTTTTAGTCCCTTTACCTGTATTCCCTGGAGCATATTCACCTGCCAATTGCGAGGGGTCCAGGATTGGGACCTTGCAAGAAGGTTAATTGTCCCTCTAGCTGCATCCCAAATGCTGGATGTGGGACCAGCAGCAAGCACTCTGGACTGTCCAGGCCCTTGTTCATACTGAAAGTATTTAACACAACACATTAGAGCAGGGGTGGGCAGGCTTTCTCTGTGAAGGGCCAGAAAGTAAATATTTTAGACTTGTAGGCCAAAGTGTCTGTCACAACTGTGGTACTGAGTTCTGCTGGTGTAGTGCAAAGGCAGCCACAGATGCCACAGAAGAACATGAGGCTGTACTTGAATTAGACTTCATTGACATTTGATCTCCATGTCATTTTCACATGTCATGAAACCTCCTTCTTCTTTTAATATTTTTTAATCATTTTAAAATGGAAGACTCATTCTTAGTTTGTGGACATCATAACAACAGGCAATAGGCTGTAACTGGCCTGGGGCCATAGTTTGCTGGCTCTTGTCTTGGAGTGAGTATCTGTCCCCCTCGCTGGTGATCACATTTTTTTTGAACCACCATAAACAACTGAATTCAGGATGCTAGTCTATCCAGTTTTGTAGATAAGACACAATTCATAGATGTTAAAATTTGTTGTCAGTTCCATATAGACACATGTTTATTTAGGTGTTTGCAACTGCTTGACTGAATCCAGCCTTTTCTTTCCTCAAAAGATTTTTTGGATCTTTTGAAAATTCTCTTTCCAAAGCAACCTCATGGTGTTTTATCAAAGTCTAATTTAGAACCGCTGGGGCCTCACTCTGTCACCTCTGGATCTTTTTCCTTCTGCATTTAAGCCTCTGTCCATTTTCTCCTTTCTTCTTTGTAACGAGCTCCTGTATAATTAAACATTACTTCATGTGGAGGTTTGGAGCCCTCAACAACCCCGCTAATCATGCTGTGGCCCTCCTGTGGCCTCTTCTATTTCCTTTTGAGATGAAGTGCTCAGACCTGAATGGCAGTCAAGGTCAGGCTGCCCCCATTTGAATTACATACCAGCACACCATTACCATGGTGTTGGCCCCTTAATGCAGACTAATAGCTCATTCTCCTCCCTGACCTCCAGAGAGCCCTGAGCGGCCATCCTCGGGGCTCCTTTGTGATGATTTCAAGATCTTTCTTTAGGAAGTTATAACTAATTCAAGGCCCATCAGTGATCATAAATAGTTTAAATTGCTCTTTGGAGTGCAAACTACCTCCCACGGTTCATTTGATTTTTACCAAGTGTCCCCTCTCTGTGCTTGTCCCAGACCAGCCCCTGTCTCTGCCTGTCTTGTTTCCATAGCTCACTTTGGTCCAGTCAGTAGACATGGAACTTATATTTGAGACTGAGCTTGATACATTAAACAAATGCATTAAATATGGATTCGACCCGATTTTGAGCTTTATAAGCTGGAGGGGGATCATTTCTGGAAGATTTCTGAGAGGCCAAACTGATCCTGGAATTGTGCTGAGAGGTGGTTTGCTTCTGTTTGGAGCAAACATAGAAATTTTACCTTACCTGGAACTCTCCTGGTATTAGGATTTTATGGTGTTTTAATAATTTGCCACCTTGCCACCTCTGGAGATCTTTTGAGACCAGTTTCTGCCCAGTTGTTTAGACTTTTTTGTTTTGGTATTGGGGATTGAACCCAGAGGCGCTTTACTACTGAGCCACATTCTCAGCCTTTTTTATTTATTTATTTTAAAAATGTTGACACTGAGTCTTGCTAAGCTGCTTAGGACCTCACTTAGTTGATGAGGTTGGGCTTGAGCTTTAGCTGGGATTACAGGCCCGCGCCACTGCACTCTGCTTGTCTAGATAGTTTTTTCTTTTTGGTACTGAGGATTCTTGACCATTGAGCCACATCCCCAGCCTGAGTTACTTAGCACCTCGCTGTTGCTGAAGCTGGCTTTGAACTTGAGATTCTCCTGTCTCAGCCTCCCAAGTGCTGAGATTACAGGGGTGCGCCACGGTGCCCGGCTGCGAGACCGTTTTTTAAGCTGCCTCTTATTAGTAATTTTTTAAGATGGTTAAATACATGAATTAAGTTGATCAAATTTAAATATGGATTAAATAATAATACTGTGCAATGATAAATTTCCTGTATTTGATCATTGCCACTGTGGCTTTGGAATGTCCTAGTATTTTTGGGAGATGCATGCTGAAGGATTCAGGAATGAATCATGATGTTGGTCCCTTATTTCAAATGGTTCAGAAAAAAAAGAAGACGGAGGAGTGGGGAGAGTGGGGGAGGAGTATATAAAATGTGTATACTGGCCATACATGAGCACATGCATGTATGTAGAAAGATGAAGCAGATTTGGCAAAATGCTAATGGTAAGTTCAGTGAATGAAGGTGAAGAATGGTGACTTTAGGTGAGGAGTCCATGGTGGTTCATTTATAATATTTTGGCCACTTTCCCATTAGTTTGAAGTTCTTTGAAAGTGTAGTTTTATTAATTAGGAAGGAGGAGCAGCGTCTCAGACATGAACAATCTCTGGCTGGATCCTGCCTTTCCCTCTGTGGCCCCTGGTGTGTTTTGGAATTAATCACCCACCCTGTGAATGTCCCTGCTTTTCTGGTCCTTGTTCCCACTGGACTGCCCTGTCTTAGGAAGCCACCAGACATGAACTGAGCACTGACAGCGACAGGGGAGTGGGAAGGATGGCATTCTGTGGTCCCCATTCTCAAGGAGCAGCAGTCTAACAGAAAAACAAACAAACAGAGAATCATGAAGCCTGGAAAGAAGTGTAGGTTGCGAAGGGTTTGATCCCCTTGGGGCTCAGGGAACCCTTCCTAGGAGAGGTGGTGCTTGATCCCAGAGCTGCAGGATAGTGAGTGATGGTGCCTGTGGACTGTGGGGCCAGGAGCAGGTTGGAGGTGTTGAGAGAGGCCAGTGTCCAGGGCAAAGAGCACAGAGTCCGGGCAGATGAGGTGGGAGAGGCAGATGGAATCTCAGGCCGCGTTAATAACTTACTATTCTTTATTCTGAGAGCTATGGGAAGGTGTCATCCATAATGTCATGATTAGACTTGCATTTTTGGATAAAAAAGTCCCTCTGGCTACAATGTAGAAAATGAACTGAAAAAGACAGCAAGGTGCTGAGAGGAAAGTGAGGGCTGCTGCAGCACCCTGGGAGCAGTGATGCTCCCCTGGACCAGATGGTGGCTGAATGGACAGAGAGGACCAGATAGACTGCGGGGATATGCAGGAGGGAGGCTCTGAGGGACTTCTGATAGATTGTACTACCCAATCCTGACACATTTTTATTGAAAAATTTCTACTTCCTTTTGGTTTTTAGATTGTTTGGAAAATATAGGTACCTCCCTGCCCCAAAAGCATTTGCAAATATACCCATTGACATGGCACTGAATAATTGTCATGCTTGTGTTTGAGATGAATATTCTTCTCACAAAGAGGATGGCTTATCTCCTTCAGTAAGATCATTCTAATTAGGAATTGGGACCTACCTATCTCACACATTCTGGAATCGTGCACTGTGTGAGTTGGAAATTAATGTAGCTTTTAAACAATCTATTGCACTTAGGAAGCGGCACATTAGACAATGGCATTTATATTGGAAGATATGAATTTTGACAGGGAGAGGCCTGTGTGATGCAATCTCAATACTGACACATAAATGCTGTTGTACTTTTCCATGCCGTGGGTGATTTACAATTACAGCGATACATGGTTCTCTTTGATTGATGGCATCCTGTTAGCCATGGAATTACTTAGCAAAATCAGTTTGGCTTGATGTAAGGTTTTTTCCTTGCCTAGAAAAAATTTTGGCCTGAAGAAAAGATGACATTAATTTAGGAATAGTGGAGTTATCATTGAGTTATCAAAATAAATCTGAGGACATAAATCAATTCTACTGCGTGGAGAATGCTAAATCGATAAGTCCAGAAAGACTTTATTGATTCTGTGGCTATCACTCAAGCCTTCTTCATTAGATTCCTCGGCCATATGTTTAATTGAAATGATAATGTAGATAACTTTGGGTAGATCCGTGCATTCTGACTTTGAAGCAGGGTAGTTCAAGGTAAGTGAAATGATTTGACTCAGCTGGCTCTCCTGCAGACTCAGGTGGGATCACCTGGGAGGACTTTGTGTCTATTTCCTTTCTCCCGGAACTTGTGTTCCAGGCCGATACCGCCTCATTGGCTTTAAGTCACTCCTTTAAAATTTAATTTAAAAAGCTATTTGAACAAATTGATCACAATATTAAGGGGACACTGAAAAAGTCACCTCTATTAACACCACCATAATATATCAGCAATGGTTGTACTGAACTATAGTGTCTATTTCTGTGACTTGTCTCTTTCACTTATAGGATTGTGAGCAATTGAGGACAAGCCTTTATCTCAGTTATCATGTTTCAGTGCATGTATGACTTTACATAGCAGTATTAGTTATTATTTGCTACATAACAAGGAACCCCAAAATGTAGTGCTGAACACAACCTGTGTGATTTGCTCATGATTCCAAGGCTTGCTGGGTTGTTCTGTTCAGGTCAGCCTTGCTGGGAGTGGGGAGTCTCGGGAGGCTCACTGTATGTTTGGCAGCTGATGGGTGACACCTGGGGTGAAGGCTACCTGCCTTTCATTTTCTAGTGGGCAGTACATACAACAGCAGGAGTTCTCATCAGCAGAGGGGAGTAATTATTACCAAGTACTTGTGCAAGTATTTATCAAGCCTTCGCTTATATCACACTGACCAAAGCCAGATACATGGCCAGGCCGCATTTGAGAAGTGGTCAAATGGATTCTACCATTTGATGAGAGGAACTGCAAAATATTGTAACCATTTCCCCCAAGTCTACCTCAGAAACATATGTAAACTTGCATCTTCTGTTTCTTTTTTTCCCTCCCTCCAGGGCTGAGGATTCATTTCAGGGCTTGGTGCTTGCTAGGCAAGCGCTCTGCCACTGAGCTAAATCCCCGACCCCACATTTTCTGTTTTTTAAAAGAAACTTAGCTATTGATGCTTTCTCTTGTATGTGATTCTAAAAGAGCTAACATATTGGACATTCACTGTGTATGAATTGCTTCACATATATAAAACATTTAATCTGCAGACATTCTCAAAATGTAGGTAAAATTATTATCCCCACTGTTATGGTTTGGACGTGAGGTGTCCCCCAAAAGCTCAAGTGTGACAAATGCAAGAAGGTTCAGAGAAGACAGGATTGGGTTACAAGAGCCTTAACACAATCAGTGAATTAATCACCTGATGGGATTAATTGAGAGGTTATCACAGGCAGGTGAGGTATGGCTGGAGGAGATGGGGCATTGGGGGTGTGGCTTTGGGGTATATATTTGTATCTGGCAAGTGGAGACCTCTCTCTTTCTGCTTACCGATCATCATGTGAGCTGCTTCCCTCTAAGACACTCTTCCACCATGATGTTCTGCCTCACCTTGAGCTCTGGGGAATGCAGTCTGCTGTCTATGGATTGAGACCTCCGAAACTGTGAGCTCCCAAATAAATTTTTCCTCCTTTACAGTTGTGCTGGTTGGGTCATTTAGTTACAGCAGCAAAAAAGCTGACTAAAACCACCCACATGATCAGAGGCTCAGGGATGTAAAGCAATTCATTCAAGGTCACACAGCGAGTTAATGGTTAAATTTTAACCCTGATTTCTCTGGCTTTAGAGTTTTACTCAATAGATTTTTCATGATGATAAGTGCTTGTTTGTTGTTGAATGTTTAGACACTGATAATTTTTGAGGTTGTAGGGAATATCATTGAGAGTATCTCCCCAAATTATATGTGGACTCTGTACTCCCATGGCTTCCTGACCCAAGAGCGATTGGGGCCTTATGGGAAAAAAGCAATGCCATCATCCAAATATACTTATACACCTTCTGACTTTTATTGATGTCTGTGTCTCTCCTGGAGGCAAAGGGTGGGTAGCAAGATTCCATCAAACCCTAATGAAGGGTCTGGGTGCGGGTCTATGTGGCTGCTCCCCCTCCCTTCCCTCTTCCCGGCCAGGAGGGGTACTGTAGTGAGTTCAACCTGAGCAGGCAGACGTGATCCCGGAATCTTTGTTTTCTTGCCTCTTCATCCTGTCCAGTGTCTTCCAAATGAATATCATGGCGTTTCTCTGGTGTCCTCCAGCTTCCTCGGGCCAGCCAACTTCCGGTGATTAATCGGAAGTTGGGTCTTGGGGGAGCAACGCTGATCAGACCACAGCTCAGGGTTTGCTTTGGAGAAGGCTGTGCCAGGCTCAGTAACCCCACACCACAATAACCCCACTCCTGCATGGTGGATTCAGAACAAAACAGCTGCTTGGATGTGACTGTTGGGCTGGAAAGATGGTCCGTGAGGATTAACACATTCCAGAGGAGCCTTCAGGGGTGTCCAAGAGGCAGGGGGCGGGGGCACTGCTGTGTGTTTCCACAGGCTAACCACCACTTCAAATACTTGGGTTAAAAAGTAGGCAGGGTTTCCTAGGACCTGAAACCTATGCACATGAACTTTTTGAGAAACTCGAGTCCTCAATTTCTGGAAAAATTCCAGCTCGTGCAGTGTGCTTTTGGATTTATTTTCTCCTTCCTTCTTTCCTCCTCTTCTCTCCTTTCTCTCTCCTCTCCCCTCTCTTCCCCACCTTTTTTGTGGTACCTGAGATTGAACCCAGATACACGGTGGTTTTATACCACTGGTCACTTTAAGATTTTTTTTTTGAGACAGGATTTTGTTAAGTTGTTGAGGCTGGCCTCAAACTTGTGATCCTCCTTCCTCAGTTTCCTGAGTTGCTGGGATTATAGATGCGTGCTGCTGTTCCCAGCTTGTATCGCTTTTAAAAGTATGGCGAAAATATGATATCACTATATCATGATGTGCCACTGTGCATTTCTTTCCAAATCTCTCATTTCATGACATCATGTTGATGGCTTGGAATTAAACATGGTGGAAATATTATACTCTGGAAATCTGCAAATGCTACCAATCAAGGCTTGATTCTTTTTTCTCCTGGTATTGGGGATTGAACTCGGAGGCAATTAACCACTGAGCCACATCCCACCCCTTTTTTTGTATTTTTTTTTTTTAAATATTTTATTTTTTAGTTGTAGGTGAGCAGAATATCTTTATTTTATTTTTATGTGGTGCTGAGGATTGAACCCAGTGCCTCATGCATGCTAGGTGAGCACGCTACCACTGCACCATAACCCCAGCCCCCTTTTTTTGTATTTTTCTTCAGAGACAGGGTCTCACTGAGTTGCTTAGTGCCTTGCTAAGTTGCTGAGCCTGGCTTTGAACTTGTGATCCTCCTGTCTCAACCTCTGGAGCCGCTGGGATTACTGGTGTGTGCCACCACGCCTGGCATGACTGATTGTTGATTTCTAAGACTTGAGAAAGTGATGGATAAAATATGAACAATGCATATTAAACTTATAAAAGTGTGTTATGCCTCAGTGATTCTAGGCTTTGGAGAATGGAAGCAAATGTCTCATCAATCACCACCTCTTTGCTGTCCTGCTCCTGAATGTAGAGTGGCTGCTGACTCTAAAGTGCATTATTAAGGTTTATTTCAAAATGAAGGAGCTGAATCTCAAAATCTGGACCCCACTGGCCACCACTATCAAGTGCAAACTCTCCACTTGTTAAATATTCCTGCTAGAATCTTTCCCCCACTTTCTTTACTCCTTTCTTTTCTGGAACTCTGCTTTGGCCTCCTCCTAAGCCTTCTTTCAAGATCACTGAAAGGTGCGATTTTAGAATTTATTCTCATTGGATCTTCTCTCCTTTCTCTGGTGGTCCAGGCATAGGTCATAGATCCGATTCAGCAAGAAAACACCTTGAGGCTTGAGTTTCCAACAGCCAGATGCTCTTTACAAAGGGGATGGGAAATAGCTGCTAACCCATCCAGTAAGACAGAGAGAAGGCTGGCAGTAGGAGGACAAAAACTCTCCCTTCTACACTCTTTAACTGTAAAGAGAAATCCATATGGTTTTGGTAACATAAGTGAGTGTTAGATCTAACTCTTCCTGGTATCACTGAAAATAGCACTGGCACTGTTTTGTAAATATAGTACTAAAAAATGAATTCTTGTTAAAAAAAGTGTGTTATGTCTGTACCTGTTCACTGTGAACAGTATAAAAAGTTGAAGAAATTCTAGTATTTGAAACTATCATCATTACTCATGTCATTGATGAACAAGTGGAAATTCTGACCTACATCTTCATGATTTCACTTCCTCTTTTTGTTAGTGTAAAAAAAAATAACCAATATTCATGGAATTGCACTTGTCAATATAACCGTAGATTGAGTACAGACACAAGAATTTAGCAAAAATCAACAAAACCTTGGGTGAGAATCTATTTTCTTTCCTTTTTTTGTTAAACATTTCTTTACACCTTTATTTTATTTAGTCATTTTTTTTTAATGTGGGCTGAGTCTCAAACCCAGGGCCTCACACATGCTAGGCAAGCGCTTTACCACTGAGCCACAACTGCAGCCCCCTAGAATCTATTTTCTATATGTAATTAATAATAAAAAGTATTATTTAATTTGTCATGATTTACTAATTGAGTGCTATACATTCTTTCTATTGGTAAAATTTATATTAAACGTATGTACACCATATATTTACATTTCCCTTCCGAGAGCAGCGGTTAGACACTGCCCAGCACGCTACTGCATGTCCCCACCCCTCTCTTGCTCCTCACATAGGAGAAGCTGGGGTTTGCTTCTGCAATCTGGACCTATACAATCGACAGCTCTCCTTTTATCCTTGGCAGCCCTCAGGCATGGAGAACCCTATAAATGATCACATTGAGCCAGCTGGGGATGTCCACAGGACAAAGAAATCACTCTCCTACCATCCGAGACCTGTCATAGGGAGAACTGTCACATAAACAGAGAGAGGACTGTTAGTGGTTCTTGGTTCTCATTTTAGGTCTTCTGTAAGTATGTCTTGATCATCACAAGGGATCATTTAAAAATGTTTGCATTTACATTTACCAGGGTAACAAGGAAAAGCAATGTTAATATACATCATCATTTATAAAGTGCATATGCATTGATCAGCTTACTTCATACTTCTTGAGATTTCTCTGCCTCTAACAATTCCTGTGCAGCTGGAGAGAGTGACTGTTTATTTCAGTCCTTCTGTTGGACACTTGGCTAGCTCCTTCTCCTCCAGGTCACAGTTGCCTCTTGAACATGGTATAAAAGGCATTTACTTGCAGTGAATTCAGGGCAGGAAACAAAACCCTTTGAGGCATTCATTATTAGTGAGTGGAGTGGAAAGAGTAATCCCCCTTGCCAAGAGTAGGTGTGGTATGGTTATCTTTGAATCTTATTTCTCTTCCCAGGGAAAATGGGTGGGGAAGGGGAGCTGAGCACACAGAGGGGAGAAAACAGCTGCCTCGAGCTCTATGGAGAGAGTTCCTGATCATTTCTGAAACACAGTACTTGTTCTGGCTTTCCTTGTATAAGAATTTTAAAAAACCCACTGGAGGCTGGGGATGGAGCTCAGTGCTAGAACACTTGCATGCAGGAGGCCCTGGGTTCAGTCCCCAGTATAAATAAGTAAATGGATATTACAATGGAGGAAAGCATCACCTGGCCCAATTATTTTTGTTATTGTGAGCTACTTTGTAGCATGTAGCATTTGCTCTGGTGAATTCTTCAAGGAGTAACTGTGGATTCAGACAAAAGCATGTGGCAAATCACTAACAATAGTTCATTCCTGGTCATAATAATTAGGCAAGAGCTCTGTGGTACACAGGTTGTTGGGAGTTTGGCTCTTACCCAGTTAACACGATGGATTTTCAGAACTATGTGAGATCTCTCAGACCTGCAAATGGGCATTTGGGACTAAAAGAACTGATTTGATATTTGCTGACGATCAAGCTGAGACTGTTTCCAGATCTTAACACCACTTGATATTGTGTGAGCTTGGATTGTCTGCAACAGCATACCGGCCCGCTTTGGAGTGAAAAAATCCAATTCCACAAGTAAACAGAGGACAAAAACAGTTCCAAGGCCAGCTTACCCATGGAACAGAGCTGGAGGAATTACAGCCAGCAAGCAGGGTGTGCAGAACTGAAGCTGTACTTGATGCAGCCAGACATGGCCCAAGAATTCTTAAACCAAGATGTGCTTTTTTTTCTCTTCAGTTATTGATCACCTTTGTGAAGGAGAGAATATTGACATGTGCAGAAGACCATAACGAGTTGAAATAGTTTTAGATAGAGTATTTTTGGCAGGTCTTCGTGTTCAGATTTAAGTGGGAGCCACTGTGAGTTCTGAAATAGCTTCTATAACCAGTTCCATCACAGATCTAATCATCCAAAACATCATTCCCTGTAATTTGACTGAAAAGCAGCGAGACAGCCAAAGCTTCGGTTCTTGAGAGGGATTTAGCAGCCAGCCAGCTTCTGCTTATTAAAGACGCACTTGCACCCTCTCCTCTCTCTCTTTACTCCAACCACCACTAAATAAATCCAGAGTCTTCAATCAAGCACAGAAGTGGGAGGGCCAAGGCAAAGACCAGAAAAGATTCCTGGGAGAAAACAGTTTTGTTCAAAAAAACAAAACAAAACATTCAACAAAGATTTATTGTCCCCCAGAAGTTCTGATGTCAGGATTGAGAACTTGAAAAGTGAGTTCTTTTAAAAAAATTTTTTTTTCAGAGGACAGACAAGGACTCACCCTGTTGGCCTGATTGTAGTAGAAAGAACCCAGCACTAGGTGGGCAGAGACCTGGCTCTTGGAGCCTCTTCTTCACTGTATGAACTTGGAGGAAACTCTTGACATCTCTGAGATTTGGTCCTCTGGTTTAAAGCTATGCTTGCTTCTAGCTCCTTTCTATCTTTCCCCTGTGAGAAAGCTTTCCACTTTTAAGATTAAGATTCTGGTACTGGGGATTGAATCTAGGGGTACTTAACCAGTGAGCTACATCCCCAGCCCACATATACATATATAATATACATACATACATATATATGTATATATATATATTTTTATTTAGAGAAAGGGTCTTGCTGAGTTGCTTAGGGCCTCCCTAAATTGCTGAGGCTGGCTTTGAAGTCGTGATCCTTCTGCCTCAGCCTCCCTAGCCACTGGGATTACAGGCTTGCGCCACCATACTGGCTAAGATTAAGATTCTTTGAAGAGTTGGTGTGGTGGTGCATGCCTGTAATCTCAGCTACTTGGGAGGCTGAGGCAGGAAGATTGCAAGTCTGAGGTCAGCCTGAGAAACTTGCAGTTTGGGAAATTGTGAGATCCTATCTCAAAAAAAAAAAAAAAAGGAGATAAAGCTCAGTGGCAGAGTTCTCCTGGGTTTAATTTCTAGTACTGAAAAAAAAATTAAGAATTTCAAAGACTTTGCTCACATCGAGTTGACTTTATTTTTATACTTCAAATTTTCAGCAAATATTAAGTTATTTAAAGACTATATTAGGGACATCTATAAAGGCCAGGCATTATTGGGAAACCAATATGTAAGGAAAGTACCATCCTTCAGGTAGGCCTATATTACCACAAACCAGCCTTCATTTTATTTTTTTTTTTATTTTTATTTTTTTATTTAAATGCATTTCAAGTCATAGTACATAACCCGATCTCTGTTTTCCCATTTCTCTGATTGCAAACCAAATAAAGTCTCAACATTAGAGTCTTCATAGATGTGTCAGGGGTAGTAAAGACCATCTCAAATAACCATCATTACTATGCCCATTTCCCTTACCTTCCTCTCCCCTCCCCCAACCATGTTTAGA
>CM053402.1:144704004-144887515 GCA_028644305.1 Xerus rutilus
AGCTTTTTAGTTTAAGTCCGTCCCATTTATTGATTCTTGCTTTTATTTGTTGTGCTATAGGAGTCTTGTTAAGGAATTCGGGGCCTAATCCAACGTGATGGAGATTTGGGCCTACTTTCTCTTCAATTAGACGCAAGGTCTCTCCAGCCTTCATTTTAACTGTGTACGTGATAGCACTGAATTAAAAGGAAAAAAAAGCAGATATAAAACCTAAGTGTCTATGTGTTACTCACGTTTCTGCCTTTGCCCTTTGCAAGGGTGGCCTTCCTCCGGTACATTGTTTTTTTCCTGTGGCTATGCTGACCTACCACAATATTCTCCTCACCTTCTCAGGTGTCCTGAGACTCCCTCTCTTTCCTGCTTCCTCCTCTGTTGGAAACCACCCGTCTTCCCCTTCAAAGCATCAGTGACAGAGTTCAGGTGGAATAGGTCTGCAGGAAACATTGGGAGACATTAGAGGTTGGTTTGGTGCAGGAGAGGAGACAAATTCAATCCAAGCCTCACTGTTGGAAACTTAACAGCAAACCTGCATTGTGGTGGGTTAGTGTCAATGGGGAGCAGAAGACAACTGAATGGGTCAATTAGCAGCCACTCTTGCCTCCCTCCCCTCCTTAGGTTCTGGAGTGGGAACCTTAGATCAGAGAAGGGGAGGGCATTTCAGGACATGCAGACGGCAGAGTGCAGAGAACCCATTGCCTCCTTCCCAGTTGCCTGGAAAAGCTCTCTTGACCATAATTCCCAACCAGATGAAGACCTTTAAAAACACCTTTGGCTCCCAACATTGGGGTAGGTCAAGAGTCTGCTCAATGAGGTTGGCCTCAGCCCAACATTTTCTGTTAGCTCTTTTACAGGTCTGTCTTTGTAAAAGCTCTTTGACAGTGTTTAACCACCTGGTGACAGATGTAGAGATTTAACAATTCTTAGGCCCCTTGATTTTCTTGGTGGGATAAAGAGATTCTTTTCCTGTCACTCATCAGCTCCAACTTGGCTTCAGATCATGTTGAAACACCTTTTTGCCACGTCCCCCAGATCATAATGAAAAGGCAGATTAACCTGATTATCGAGGCCCATCAACCTGATGCTCTTAGTGAAATGATACCCACCTCCAGCCCTGGAGCAGCACTTTGCAGAGTTGCTGGATGTGTTATTACAATGACTTCATTTAATAAACTTGACATCAGCAGGTTAACCCTCAGTGAAGTATAAGTCTGAGAATCCTTGTTAGCCATGATTAGGCGACATTGATGGTTAACAAAATTTTCTCATGCCCTAGGATTCATTTTCATTAAAAATCTAAATTGATTAAAATCATCTCAACAAGAGTTCCTGATTGACAGTGACTTTAGGGGCTTTTGAGATGAAGGCTTGTTATAAGGATACCATTTTAATCGTTCAGCTTGATTTTTACATTTGGGTTTGTGCTGGGACGTAGCTCTTGTGTGCTTTCTAATCCTTCAGCCTCTTCGGCTGGCCCTACCTGTACTTGGGTTCTGTCAATCAAAGAGGTTAGGCCGCCTCCACTGGTATCCTTCTAAAAGGTGTGCAGAACATTCCCCAGTGGGTGACGCTGTAACAAATGATTGTCTATCTTTCTTCCTGTTAGAGTCTGAGGTGGAACCATGCTGGGTTCTCAACAGTTCCTGGGGTCTGATTAGTCTGGTGGATTCTGACCTGGCTTTCAGCTCCTTTTCCCTACCAAGCCCCTCCTGATAGTGCCACCATTGATTCCCTGTCCCCAGCCCAGTTCCAGGCACACAGTGTATCCTCCATGGATATTTGAGGAAAGAATGAGAGGGACAAGGGTCCTGGGCTACAAACACACACACGATGGTTGTCTTTTCTTGAGTGCTGTGTTCATCTGGGTCCTTGGAGAAGCAGACTTCAAAACAGGATTGAACATGCACGTATTTTATTAGAGGAGATGACTCTGTAAGAGAAAAATGGGAGAGAGTGTGGGGAGTCTGGGAGCTGTCAGACTGTGGTGCAAGTCTGACTCCCAGTGCAGGAGGAAGGGAGGTTAGGGTGGGTGGTAGACCTGTGGAGGCCACAGAAGGCCCAGAGAGGCTGTTGGGAGTTTCCTGCATCAGACTGAATTTATTTGGTGCCAACATACATTCTATGAATATCAGTGTGTTTTTACTTTCAAATATCCTGAACCAATGATTATCAGAAATAGCAGCAACCAATCTTTGAAGCAATTCATTACTTAATTAGTAAATTATTACCAATTCTAAATGATACATACATCCATGGTGGGTATAAATATAAACCTGCTGAAATAAAAACTTACTGTTTTCACATTGGCATTTTACAATGGAATTTTTGGTGAAAAGGAAATTGCTTTATGTAGAACCTTTACTTAATTGTATTTGCTCCAGTGGGATTTTATCTGAATTCTCTGGCATGTGAAGGAAAGGAACTAGATTTTAACTTGGGAAAAAAAAAAGAATAATGAGAAGTTTTCTACAATAATTTCCAAGGATTGAATGGAGAAGACTTATCAATTTCACTCTTCAGGGAATTAAAGTTGAAAATAAACATACACCATAAAGGTAGCTGTGTGCTCTACCAGAGATTAAATCTGTATTTTCTCTCTGTTTTAATAGGAAAGGGTCAGCAAGATATTTTGGTTGTTTTAAGGAGAATAAATCTTGATTTGCTTTAAGTACTATCTTCTTTGCCCCCATGGAGATGTTTGGACTTACTGGAGATGCAGAAAAATGCAAGGGGTAGTTCAATTTTCCATAAGGTGGGTGTGAGCTGACATTTGGGGACCAGGGTCTGGAATGAGAAACTGATAATGTCCTGGGAGGAGGCTTTGGGAACAGAAGGGACCTGGGGCTGCAGGTCCTCTAGGCAAGTGACTTCTGAGTCCATTGGGATCCTGCATTCCAGAACCTGGAGGTAGGGGATTTGGGAGCAAAGAGGGACCACCATGATGATGGCTGTCCTACTAGCCCCTGCGCTCAGACTGGGGAGGAGGACTCCAGCTGGCTGGTGCATGCTCTTGGCTTATCCATCTCACCTCCATGGGCTCTGCTCCAGGGGTCTTGGGGGTCCCTGCAGGTAGTGATACCCACTAACTTGGTCAGGGCTATGTGGGGTGGTGGTGGTGAAAAGCTGGCCATCTCAGTTACATAAAGCTGAATGGCAAGGCAGGCTTTTCTGACAAGGAGGGTGTTAGTCACTAGGATAAAGACAAAATGAACTTTCCTTAGGGACCTTTGAAACAGAGTTGTTATTCAATTGGGGTGCATTTTGGATTTTGGGTGGTCTTGCCTGGAAGGGGGAGAAGGCAGTCATGAATTACAAAATAACGTTGCTTCCCACACGGGGATTATCTCTTTACTCATCTCCTGAAATCTGAATGGGTCTCACCATTGTGTCTGCTTCTCCTGGTTTGCCAGAACTCCAAAGCACATTAACAAAATATGGAAGTGAGCTGAATTATCCTTTATGCTTGGTTTCATAAAAATTAATTACAGGAAAAATATATGCTGTGACACACTCTTTCTATCCTACTGAGAGAGGAATCTTTGTAGCACTTTCTCCTGTGAATAGAACTCGGTAGTTCTCCTTTGTGTTGTACAATGGTATTATAGTCATGCTCGTGGTGGCGTTGCATGTAATTACAAGCCTGTTGAGCTCTGCATTTCAACCCAGTTTGGGGGGACCTGGAGCTCAGCTTTTTTCAATCACACAGGATTAAACTTGGCATTCAAGTTTTTGTGTAAAGCTGGTCTTAGCTGGTTAATGTGCGTTCTGACCGCTGGTGTGAAGAAAAATCAATTCCTTTCAGGGTACACAGCCAACTGGTGTCGGCCGACCAGTTTTGTGGAACGGACAGCGTCCTTTCTGCTGTAGAGCTCCTGTCTGATTCATCCCTGTTTCATACCTGCTGTCAAAACATTTTGAATATTAACTCTGACTTACATCTGTACTTTTTTTTTTTTTGAATGTAGGTTGGATTATCAAGCTGTAACCCGAGATGTTATGTCTAGCCATGAAAATAAGTGCCAACTGACATGTCTAAAATTCATGGGTAACTGATGAAGTGCAATGGATTTACAAGGAGCTACTCCTGGGCTTCATCAAATGAGGCAACTGAATACTGTTGAAATAATTGTTTTATTTACAGTTCATTAAAATTCCAATGGGCAGATTGCCAAACCAGGGTCGATCATACCTGGGACCATACATAGGTCAATAATCTCCCTTACTTGTGACTGTTTCTTCCTAGAGTCCTGTCGAGTGCACATGCTCATCTGGTCCAAAAAGACTCTGCGATGGGTCACCTTGCTAGACCAGCTCTGTGGAGCTGGACACATGCTTTTAAGTAGGATCATGAATGTTAACCTCCTGGTCCCCTTGGACACATTAGTGCTGAATATTGTATCCCATGCCGAATGTTGTTTCTTGGATGTACCACTGTCTGGGAGGGCTGAGAATTGGGAAGGAGTTGGGAAAAGGGATGCTTTGGGACTTAGGTAGTACTGATGAAGTTGGAGATTGTGTTTCTCTTGTTCAGTTTTCCTCACCATTATAAACAATTCTTGTCTAAGATCAGCCAGTTGTATGCAGTAGATCTGCCCTGTCCTACTGCTATCCCAAACATACAATTATAACTTATACTGATGATAACAGTTGTCAGGTACTGGTGCATCAGCATGTGCTGAACTCAGGGCCAGTTTCACATATATTATCTCATTTATTTTTTAGAACTACTGTTACAGGTCTGGGGCCTTCTATAAAACTGAGACAGCACATAGACTCCCTCTCCCATTTCAAACCCCAATTCTTACAATCATGCCACAAAGATTTCAGACATGTCTTTCAGAGTAACAGGCATGAGTTTGTTAGAAAGGATAAGAAAGGGGAAAAGGGGACACTCTTAAGGGAGAGTGGGTCCTCTCAGAAAGGAGAGGGACAGTGTGCCTCTCCTGCCTGCCAGTTTTATTGGGGGTCCTAGGGAAGTTTCCAGAGAGTCCCCCATCCAGGTCCGCCTCTTGACTTTTGATTGACAGCAGGATGACATTAAACTTTCAAGTCCTCATTGCCATGACAACTCTAGGTCACTTTGACCCATGTTGACCAGTTCTAATTAGAACCTATTCTTAAAAATTTTTTGGTTAGGGGGAATTATCCTTACCTCTCTGAGTTCTGGGATCTGTTCTGTCTAAGGGGCACAAAAGTCCCCACTTCAGGGTAACCTGTGCTTTTCTTATCTGCATTTCACATTTCCGGTCTGCATTTCTCCTGCAGATAACAGGTAGTTTGCTGAGAATGTAACAAGTCTCGTTCACTTAAACTGGGCAAGGCTGCAGATAAATTGCTTTAAAAAAAGAAAGCATGTGGGGGTCAGTACAGTGGGCCCAGTTTGTACAATTATTTCCTTAACCTCATCTTCTTACTGCTCATGTCTGTACCTTCCTAGCACAATACCCAGCAAATAGGCCTATTCCCACCTTTTATAGATAAATAACCTGAGGTTCTGAGAGAATTTAGTAACTTGCTCAAGTTTATTTGTCCCAGCATTTTGGCACCAAAGCCCATAGTCTATCTACCTTTGCTACATGGTGACTTCCCAAGGAAACACAATGGTCCCCCATCCTAAGCTTTTTCTAACATCAAGTCTGTTTCATATGCTTCAACTTTATATGCAAAGTTCATATTTTCCTTAATATTCCCCTGTTCCCTCCTCCAGTCAAGATTATCTTGGGCACAGAAAATTCTTTAAATATTCTGACCACCTGTCATCTAAGGAATGTTATGAACCCTGACAGTCTCTGAAGTGTCCTTCCCCTTGCATCCAAACGGCTCTATCTGGTTTATAATTAGAGGTGAAATAATTTTAAATGGCTTCCACACAGCTTTACTTTCAAAGCAG
Organism: Xerus rutilus; assembly: GCA_028644305.1. Classification (NCBI taxonomy): domain Eukaryota; kingdom Metazoa; phylum Chordata; class Mammalia; order Rodentia; family Sciuridae; genus Xerus; species Xerus rutilus. The sequence continues at coordinate 144,709,892 of CM053402.1, forward strand.
TTCCAGTTACATCTAGCTTCATATAAACAGGTAATCAGAGGCCGGAGCTGAGAGCGTAGTTCCTGCCTCTTAATTGGCATGAAGTGCGGACATCTGCTCTGCATGAAGCCTGGGTCAGGCCGTTCCTCCCAGCTGTGACCTCTGGTGGTTGGGAAGGACTGGCCCTGGATTACATAAAGACTTCACAGAGGTATGGGATGGCATCAGCTTGAACAAAAACATCTAATTGGTTTGAATCCTTCCTTGACCATTAGTAATTATTTTGGGGTTGATAGTCTGTCTTATAACAATTTCCCTTTCAAAGGTAGAATTTCCTACCTTGGTTGCAAGTCCAAACAATTTCACTGAAAGGGCTCTCTCACAGAGATGAACCCTAGCACAGGCCTAATGATTTTTTTTTACTTAGATGAATTATGCAGATTAGAGAATATGGAAGATCATATTTATTTGAAAAATTTGTTCCAATCCTTCCTTTGATATTCTCAATAACATACACAACCTTTGTTGTTTTTTAATTCCCAAACTGGATGGAGGTGGAAAAATTGTGTAAGCTCTCAGGCTGGGGTCTGAGGTTTCCCTTGACACTGTCATTGGTTTTCCAGGATCCCTGCTTATTCCAGATGTAGCTAGACTCTAAGGGTCCTGAGATGTTTTGCTTCAGAAGTACTTGAGTTCCTGAGAGCTGTGTAGCTGAAAGCTTCCCTGCATGAGCTTAAGTTGTGTTTGTGACAGAGGTAAAGGGACATTTTCTTGCAGAATCTTGCTCTAGGGTTCTAGCAAGCCCTGCTTATACCATTTCTTCAGCAAGTCCAAATTCTGCCCATTCTTTGATAGTTTTGGACCCTGTCTGCTCCACAGACTCATTCTGCCAAGTCTGGTCTTGACTGATACAATTAATTATAAACCTCATTCATTTTAATGTAATGTTTTTATGAGTCATACGAAATGTTGGTCTATGTGTGCTCTGTAGGGCTGCAAACATGAACCAAATTTAGATCCTTCCCTGAGGAGTTGACAGTCTACCAACAGAGAGGCAGGGTTGGGGATAGGGAAGTTACTGTGTGGTGTGCTAAGGTGGAAGGGGACAGAAATGCCCCAAAGAACCCTCTCTGGAGGGGCACAGAACCCTCGCAAAGGCTCTTTCCAGTTTGGAAGTTCTTTAAGATGTATAATGCTCACATGAGTCAGGAGAAATCCGCTTTGGAATTTTGTTTCTCTTTCTTTCCTAGTTGCTGGGAAGGGCCTTCATGAGGAAGTTGACAGCAGATTTAAAGCAGAGTGGGGAGTGGTGACCCCCACCCCAGCAGGAATGATGGCAGAAGGAGGAAGCCCAGGGTGGTTACAGCTTCCTGCTCAAGGTGCCAGAACCACTTGATTAGGGGCCTTTGTGAGAAGGGGCTTGAGACTACTTTGTTGGATTTACATCTTTAAAGGAAATAAAACCTGCATAGTCAAAGTCCATGGGAATTGCATTTGTATTTCTTTTTTTTTTTTGGTACTGGGGATTGAACTCAGGGGTACTCAACCACTGAGCCACATCCCCAGCCTGATTTTGTGTTTTATATACAGACAGGGTCTCACTGAGTTGCTTAGCGCATCACCATTACTGAGGCTGGCTTTGAACTTGTGATTTTCCTGTCTCAGTCTCCCAAAGTGCTGGGATTACAGGTGCGCGCCACTGCGCCAGACTTGCATTTGTATTTCTAAAGGAAAGAGAAAAACTACACAAAAAACTATGGATCTCAGTCTATACCACAGAATACTACTCTAGCAGCCCTAAAGAATGAATTATTGATAAACAGGTTGCCTCGGATGAATCTCAAAGGAAATGTGCTGAGTGAAAAAAGTCAATTCCCAAAGTCATATATTGCCATATTCTATTTATATAATCTTCTTGAAATAGCTAATCACAGAGATGGAGAAGAGATTAGGATTAGGGATGGGAGTGTGAGGTGGAGTGAAATAGATACAGTTATAAAAATGTAGTATAAGGTATCCGTGCAGTAATGGAATGTTCTGCATTGTGACTGTGCTGGGTGAAGACACCAATCTACACATGTGATAAAAGTGCATGAAACCGAACACCGTACATGCATACAAGTATGTGTAAAATGGGGAAAGATGAGTAAAACTGATGGACTGTATCAATGTCATTTTCCTGGTTGAGATATCGGTCTATGGTTTTACAATGTGGCACCATTAGCAAAACGGTAAAGGGCACGTGGGCATTTTTTCATACTGTTTTTTAAAAATATTTTTTTAGTTGTAGATGGACACAATATCTTTGTTTATGTGGTGCTGAGGATTGAACCCAGTGCCTCATACGTGCGAGGCAAGCGCTCTACCACTGAGCTACAGCCCCAGGCCTTCTTTGTACTTTTGATTGAAAGTGCATGTAAAGATATAAGTATCTCAAAACAAAATTATAATTTAAAAAGATGCATGTATGCTTCCTCCAGCCTGTTACTTTTGTTATCTCCCACTCTAAGTTTTCCTTGTAGGGACTGAAGAATTGAAGGTAAAACCCTAAAGCAAATGGGCTCAGTATCCCTACCTCTGGGAGCAGAAGGAAGGCAGGGCCTGAGAAGCTGTGGCTAGGCAAGGGAGCAGGGCATGGTGGGAAAGGGACCAAGAAAGAAGGTGAGCAGGTGAGTTCTGGGGCCTCAGCAGGGGGAAAGGGGAAGTCCAGCTGCTTTGGTAGGAATAGGAGCTGGTCTTGGCGTAAGACTTGGTGGGTTCCCTGACACAAACGGGAAGTGAGTGCTGGGACATTCTGAAGACTGAGAATGACTCCTGGCATGGAGGATTAAGGTTAGCTGGTTCCACGGTCATTTGTCACTTGAACCCTGAAAGACAGTCCAGAATCAAGTACACAAAGGGACAGAGTATGAGTGAAGACACAAGGGTTGGCAAGAATGGAGTGAAGATGTGCAGAAATTAGGTTTGGTTGGGCAAGAATGGGCGTCGGGTAAGGGTGGGAAGGTAGGTAGGGAAGGAATCGTGGTAGCCAAGGAGGTTGGGCAATGGGGAGCCATTGAGAGCTTGGTGAGGTTTCAGAGCTGTGCGTTTGGAAGATTGATCTGCCTGCAGTGGGGGGGAGGGAGAGGGAGGGAGAGAGAAAGGGAGGGAGGGAGGGGGAGAGAGCAAGTGAGAGCGCTCTGTCAGGAGGCGGGAGAGAGGGAGAGGGAGAGGAATCAGGAAGCCCCTGCTCTAATGTAGAAGAGAGAGAGGTAATGGGGTCTGTATTAGGATTAATTCCCTCTGCCTATATCTATAGGGTCCTTTCACTAGTTAAGTTTGTTTCTCTCTCATGGAAAAAAAAAGTGTTAGTAAGCAGTCAAGGACAATGTGTAGGCTCCATGCAGTTACCAGGAATATTCCACCTCTCTGCTCTGCCATTGCTGGGTTGATGCTTTTGTCCTCAAGGTCATTCCAGCAGCAAAACAGGGGAAAGGAATAGAAAAGCAAGTTTTTTTAAAAAAAATATTTTTTAGTTGTAGGTGGACACAATATCTTTATTGATTTATTTTTATGTGGTGCTGAGGATCGAACCCAGGCCCTCACGCCTGGGAGGCAAGTGCTCTACCACTGAGCCACAATCCCAGCCCCGCAAGTTTTTTTTTTAAAGGGAAACTTCCCAAAGGTCTAACCTAGCACTTTGCTTACTTGCCATCGGCTAGAACTTAGTCACATGGCCACATCGAGGTGGAGGGGAGCCTGGGAAATGGTGTTCCTTAGATGGGTGGTTCTATGCCTGGCTAAATGAGGGATCATTTATTAAGGAGAAAGGGGAAAAGGGATGTTGAATTCAAGCAGTGGCAAAGAGAATGGAGAGGAAGGGGAAGATATGTGGGATACGTGGGGACACTGATGAGAAATGGGGGGTGAAGATAGGAGAGGTTTGGAGCCTGGGTAATGTGGAGTCGGGGGACTGACAGGAAATATGTTAAATAGCCAGGCACTGTTGTAAGTGCTTTTGCAAGTGCTTCACATTAATTCCTTACAGCAATTCTAAAAGACAGGTCCTGCTATCTCTATTTTGTAGATGAAGAAAATGGGCCACAGGAAGGGTAAATTGCTTGTCCAAAGTGACATAGTAGCAGATCCAGACAGTTGCTTCTAGAATCTATGCCCTTAACCACTGTCCCTGTGTGGCACCAGGACTAGAGAAACAGCAATAACTAGAACTGGGTGCTTATTCCCACGCCTTTTCTCTGAATTATTTTCCTTTTCCTTTGATTATATTTGAGTTCTGTAGTGCTCAGTGGGAAAAGAAAGAAAAAGGAAAGATGGGAAAGAAAACTTGTTGGTTGATGTTTGTATATGGGCTTGGAAAAGCAATCAAAACACTGACTTGTTCCTTATTTTGATCATTGACAATTTCAAGCCTTGGTCCGGGGTGAGTATTGAGCATTGGTAATGCCTTTTGGGATCTAGAGGGTCATTCTGGGGACCGCATCCCAGATTTCCTAGTTGGTCAGGATGTAGACTGCCCAGAACCTATGTTATTAGGTCCAAATGGGCAAGAGAGAAAGGAAAAGCCAGGAGGGAACCTGGCAGGGCCTGGAGGTGTAGGTAGATCATGCTCGAGAAAGCTCTGAGGGGCAGTTAGGAAGGTGGGCTCTCAACATGGTTGCTGGGGAGCAGTGGTAAGCTCTGTGCTCCCAGGGCTGGGGACATGGCTCTAGAAAGGAAAGAAGGGATTTGTTTAGTGGCCAAATGTGACTTGGGAACAATATTCTCTTTCTGCCACTGATGTTTTGCAGAAAGCATGATTAGGGCTAGGTCCATGCCAGGGCTAAAGACCAAGAATGGAGTAATGTCTGCAGAGAGAAGGGCAATTAGCAAATTCCTTAATTAGAGTTGGGTTCCTGTTTCTCCAGTCAATTCTAATCACTCGCTAGGCTTTGACTCAGGTTTGGCCTGCAGTGTGCAGCCACAGAGTTCAGAAAACAAGAACCCACTGATCTTGCATAGAGTAAGACCTGTAAAAAGACTGTTTTCTCCTTCCCAAAGCAATGAAGATTCAAAGAAATAATATGTAAAAATGTTGGCAAGCTCTCAGGGTTAGTTATTTATTACATGAATGATAAGGATACCTTATTAGTCATTAATGCCGGCTAGTAAATGATTCTGTGCTTAAATTTCAGGCCTCATTGACTTCCAGACTTCCATTTCTCACCCAGCTGCTATTCTGCTCTGACACCTGTAATCAAAGCTTGGGTATTTACTTAGGCACCAAAAGATTAATCTTGATAAAATTCATGAAATTTCCATTTTTTTCCAGTTCACTAGGCATTAGCCACCATCCCCAGGATGTGACATCCTTCTCTAACATTTAGTAAATATATGTTTAGGAAAAATATTGATATTTAGAAAATATGTTTGTTTCAACCAAAAATATGTTGAAAATCTATACTAAGTCAACTGGGGGGAAATGGGCTTGTTTGAACAAAAAAATTGCACATGGAATAAACCTTGATGTTTTGATATATGGTACCCCCATTCTAGGTTGTTACTGAACATTTCTTATCTATCATTTCAAGTCTCCTTTCTTTGTAATGAAGATTTAATTGCTGGAGACCAAACTCATTTATAATTATTCTGTGCTGAAGGTATAGACAGGAATAAGATGTAGTTTCATCATCAATAAGCTCACAGTCTGGGAGAGAAGACAAACTTGAAAACAAATAACTTTAATTTAGTGAGACAAATGTCATTGAATAATATATACAGGATCCAGAGAGGGCATCTCAAGAGGAGGGAGAAAATGGCATTATCCCCATCTTAATGTGTAACCCTAGAGCTCAGCAATACTGGATCCTTTCTTGCCTGTACTGTTAGTTTAACAATTCTAATTTCAGAGATTAAGAAGTAATTTGAGTTTTAATTAATTCTAGTCTCTTCTATCATCTCATTGTTCTTCTTAATTCTTAACTCATGTATTTATAATGCAAAATGCATTAGGTCATCTCTCTCACCCCTTTTCTCTCCAAAGATCTTTCTCTGTTCCCTTTTTATTTTCCCACTATGAATCTTTAATGTGCGTGATTTTATTTTCTTCCTCCCTCTCTTTCTTTCTTTCATAGTTCTGGGGATACTTGGAGTTATGGTACCACTGAGAAAAACCCTCAGCTCTTTTGTTTTTTTTTTAAGACAGGGTCTTGCTAAGTTGTTCAGTGTGGCTTTGAACTTGCAATCCTCCTGCATCAGCCTCCCAGAAGCTGGAATTGCAGGTATTTGTTTCTTTAAAATCCAAACTTGTCACATTGGGTTTGCAAAGAACCAAAAGCTTGACAATACTTCAGTGGAACGCTATAGGGAAACAGGTACTCATATGTTGTTGGTGGGAATGAAAAATGGTATTATTACTATGGCAGAAATTTGGTAATATATAATAAAACTGTGTATTTATCCTTTGGTCCAGCAACTTGGCTTATAGTAATTTATCTTGAATATATACTTCCAATAATATAAAAATATAAATGCACAAAGTTATTTATTATGTATTACTTGAAATAAAAAAGGAAACCATCTCAATGTGTAAGCATAGCAGACTGAGGGACTAAATTGTGGTACTCACACACAGTGGAGTATTATGCAGCTATAAACAAGAATGAGGAAGATGTCTATAATTTCTAGGAGATAATTGTTAAATGAAAAAAGCAAAGTACAAAAGAATGAATATAGTGTGCTATTTTTAATGCAGTAAAGAAAGGAAAAATAAGAAAACATATTTGCTTATGTCTATAAAAGCAACATAGAAAGGATAAATCAGGAAACATTAAAGTTGGAAACAAAAGATGGGATAGGGAAGAAAAATGGAGTGAGTAATATTTCTCTGGATATATCTTTTTGCATAGTTTTGATGCAAAGTTTTGATCTTCAGAAGCATGTTTATGTTCTATATGTTCATATATATTCAAAAGTTAAATTAATAAGGATGGAAAAGGAAAACTCCCTAAAACTGAAAGAAATCACCCAGTTGTGTTTCAAGTGAATATCATAGTCATATTAGGAGAAAAAAGGCCAATTCATATTTGACTATATACTCGGAATTTTTTTTTTGTATTGGGGATTGAACCCAGGGTCTTTCACATGTTAAATAATTCTAGTCTCAACCTTTACTCCAGTTTTAGGTGAAGGACTAGGTAAAACTGCATGCAAGTTCTGAGCCTTTTATAATAGGTATTCTGAAACAATTTTATATGTATTATAGGACTGAGCAAACAAGTATTAAATATATTGTTATTAACTTGAGTTCTCACTAGGCTGAGGGGAGATAATATGGGCTAGGGAGTGTGCACCATATTTATAAAACATGTATATACACACATGTATGTATATTAGCATGTATATGTGTGTATAAATGTATATGCACACATGTATTATCTGGCTTTGTCTGCTGAAAGGACCAAGAAGCAATAGTGCCTCAGTAGCAATGAGTACATCTGGTACCTAGATCTTGGTCACTAAGGCCATCCCCACCAAAAGGAGCTAGGCCTCCTGGGAGAAATAGCTGATCCAAGGCTGGAACAGGCTGTACCAGAGAAGCCTAGGACATTTTGTTTTGCTAAAAATTAAGAGAAGTTCTCAAAAAGAAATAAGAGCACATCACAAGGACATAGGAGTCATCTTGAAATCTGGGACAATTTAATTATTAAGTGCAATAATAAAGTATAAATCATTAAAAATAGGAATTTGTGATTCCACACTGATAATGGATAAATATTTATTTTATTTATATGAGAAGACAGGGTTCTTGCATACAGCAAAATGCTGAATACCAACTGGTAAATAGGTGGGAAGTAAGCATTTTTCAGCCATTATGGCATAGATTAAATCAGGCAAGAATCACTGATGGATGCTAAATTCAGGGGGTGGCTGAGATTAAGAGCAGAGTATTTGCATGGTTTTAAAGTATCTCCTTACAGACTGAGTAATAGTTCCAAAGTGGGGAAAAGGAGAAATATATCATGAAAATTCAACATCTTGACTGGGTTGCTGCAGCAATGAGGGCAGATGGGTATCGTGTGCCTTCAGATGTGACACCCAGGAAGGTCACCATGGCGCCTGTATAGTATTCTAGCCAAGAATGTATAACGCAAATCATGAGGAAACCTTAGACAAACTCTAAATGAGCCACATTCTATTAAAATCTGGGCAGACGATGCTCTAGACAGAAAAATGTCACCATGGATGACACGGAAGGCTCTGGAAGATGAAGTCATGACAGCCAAGCGCAATCTCTGACCCTACTCTAGATCCTATGCTGAAGAGAAAATGCTGTAAGTATGTTATTGTTTTGTCAGTTGACAAAAAAAGGCATAGGGACAATGGATTTAGATTAAAGTGTTGCTTTCATGTTAAATTGATAACCTAGATTGATAACCATACTTGAGCTAAGAGAATATCCTTACTTATAGGAAATACATTGACCTCTTTAGGGACAGGAGGCCATGATGTATTTAATTTTTCCTAAAATGGTTTCAGGGAAAGAAATATACCTATAGCAAGAAGAGAAGGGGTGGGGAGAGCAAATAATAAAGCAGATGGGTAAATGATTAATACTTGGTGGATCCTGGTAAAAGAAACACAGCTATTCTTTTTTTTTTTTAACTTTTTAAGTTGTTGATTCATTTATTCATTTATTTATATGTGGTGCTGAGGATCGAACCCCCGGTGCCTCCCACAGGCGAGGCAAGCGCTCTACCACTGAGCCACAATCCCAGCCCCCACAGTTATTCTTTTACTACTTTTATTCTTGCTCCTTTTTTCAAAGTTGAAAATTATTTCCAAGTAAAAAGTTAAAAAAGGTTGGTGAGGAGGCTTCGTGGTAGAGTGCTTGCTTACGATGCGCAAGGCCCTGGTTATGACCCCCAACACCAAAAGGGGAGATAAGAACTAGATAATTTGTCTTGCATGTCCTGCTTTGATTCAGGAATCTTTATCTCCATACTATTCTGTCTGGTGGTTTTGGTTCTGGGGAGCCATATAGATGTCTGACCACTTTTTAGATAGCATAGCAATTAAAAAAACCTTCTTGTTTGTAAGGAAGTCCTTTGCAAATAAAATTTTACCTGGGGCATCGAGCTGTAGAAGAGAGAAGAAAGCCTGCTCTGGGTGAAGCATGTGTGTGTCTGTGGGGTGTAGTAGAGTCCTGTCCACTTCACCTCCTCTTACCAGTTGGGTGGCCCTGAGGTTCCTCCAGTGAATGGAATTTGATGACCTCTGTGCTCCACTACCTGGGTGTGGTCCACCTGACCTTAGCAGCCCTGAGTGTGAATGACTTCTGTGATTGGGCAAAATCCTCACAATTACTCTAGAGCAGTTGACTTGTGCCTTTTGGACATGGCTTGTGCATGCTTTCAGTGACAAATGACCAGTTTCTTTCCTGCCTCTCCGTGAGGTTATTCTGTGCTTGGCTTGTGGTTCACAATTCACAGCTATTCAGCAATGAGACCCTGTATGTCAAGCCCACTGTGTGACTCATGAAGACTCAAATCATTCTGCAGAAGTGTGTATAGATAAAGACGTCTGCAAATAGAATTGTGTTTTCCCTAGCTCCTTCCCATTCATTTGGGATTCATTTTCAAACAGACATGGTACCTTGCAGCTGATGGAATTTGTATTTACCCAACCATCTTCTCCCTTTCCTTTTCTGTCAGGTAATTAAGGGGTTTTAAGCACATTGGATGGAAAGGTGTGTGACATTTAAAGAAATTCTTGGCAAACTCTCTTGAAAAATGACTTAGTCCTCTCCCATGAGTTAACTGCTCCAATAGTTGGAATTTCCATAGATATAAAATCTATTTTATAACTCAAACCCGAGTCAAGCTAAACTGTAAAACTATCATTTATTCAATGACCCTTGGAAGACAGTACATAACAAATTCAGTTTGTTTAAGATGATGTAGCTGTCGTCTTAGTGATTTACTTCCAGTTTCCATTAGGCTTTTGGGCAGGGCCCAAGATCCTAATTGCTACAGGCCACATAGTTCTTTTCATAGGAAGACAAGTCTCTTGTACAGGGAACTGCTATAAAATCGAGGGCAGAGAAGGCCCTCAGATCTCATCTCATGTGGCAGTTCCTGTTGCTGGGTAGTGACTTTTGGGAGTCCTATGTTGAGAAGGATTCTGGGGAAACAGCTGGTTTTAGTGAGAATGAGTGCCTGGATAGATTTGTGATGTCAGCCTGGGAAAGTCGTCCAGGTGTATGCAGCATCTGTGATATTCCTGGTCTAAATATACCTCTCAGGGGCTCTCTTTGGCTGGAAAGAGCATTCTCCCCTGTTGACCATGAGCACTGGCCTATTTTATGTGTTTTCTTAATAAACAAGGAACCTGGGCTGTGGTTTCCTAGATTAGATATAGGAGGAACCTCAGAACCCCTGCTGGGGCTTTGGATGTTTTTGCTGCATATTTCTGCCCAATGAACAAAGGCCCCCTTAGTGCAAGGCATGGCAAAGTGCAGTGCACATCCTGTGCCCTACCTATGCCTTGTTTGAGCTTACCTGGTTGGCATGTTCATCTTGACATTTTTAGGTCCCAAGTGCTTAAGGGTTCAGCATCCTGACATTTTTTTGTGCGTGTTTGCATAAGCACTGTGATATTTCCTTGTAATTTAAGTGCCAAGAAAACGTGGCCCTGGCAAGACCCAGCCTCTCCTCACCAGCCCCAGTTTTCTCCTTCTGTGCATCTCATATCTCCTAGGTGAATGACTCGGTGCCGTTTGACCTCCCTTTCACTGGTACCCCCTTACCCACCCCTCCATTACATGATAAGGACCTTCCAACAATCAGTAACATTTCTGAAGGCCAATTGTTATGTTTTACTTTTCTTTTTTTGTCTCATAAACATTGCAAAGCCCATCCAAAGACCCTAGTATATGCATTTGCAAAGTGGATTGGTCCAGAAAGACTTGTTTCTGGATTGTTCCAGAAAGACTCGTTTTCAGGGTAACAGTAAGAAGGCTGGCAGAGTGACATGAGTGTGGGCCATTTGAGATAGCATCCTGCCTTCCTCCCTCATTCCTTTTCCAGACTTCTCCAGGTGTGGGTATTTTGAGTCCAGTTACTTTTAGAAATCCTCAAAGACTGACTTTCTGAGGTGCATGGGTTGGAGGTGTTTTGCCTGGAGCCAGAGTGTAAAAGGCAGCGCTCAGAAGGAATCTATACCCGTTTTATTCACAAACAGCTCTGAATAAGGAGGGCTTTGTGTGAATGTTGTCATATTTCCCATGACACACGCTTGGATTAGCCAGTGCGATTAGCCCTTCCCTAAAGCAGAGAACAGGCCCCCATCTATGGGCCCTTTCAAGTTGCCCTGTTTACATGGACTCTTGCCTGCATAGGTTCTAACTTTGGGACCAGACATGCAAACACGAGGATAGAGGCAAAAATACCTCTGTGGAAAGAAGTCATGGCTGGCACTGTGGCCCCAGATGGAGCAGGAATAGGTGCGGGGTCTGAGAGAAAAGGCCCAAGCAATGCTATTTAGGGTACAGAAGGAGGGGCTGCCTTTCTATTTTGAAAAGGGTTGAAAAAGGCTCTTTCTTGCCTCACTTCCTCCTATATCCCTGTATCTTTGCCCCCTCACTAAGGAATCTGTGAAGATCTTGTATAAAATGTTGAAAATAGAAAAAAACAAAACAAAAACCCCTAACCTAAAATGACATCTGTACACATGCTTTGTTTCTCTGATTAAAAGAAATTGAAAACACCTTAAAATTAAGTCTCCAAGAATTTTCATCTGGTTCTCCTTCAACATATTGTGCCAGTTTTATTCTATCTTGGTAGGTTGTCTTGATGTGATTATGGTCTGAGATACTTGGAAGAGTCAAAGAGAATACTTTTATTGTGGAAAATGTTAAAAAAAACCCCTCAAACTCTAGGTATTTAATAATTTTGGATCTGGCTAACTTATCGGTAACAACCAACCAGACCCTGAATTCTGACAGATGATTTAAAACTCACATCCCTAAATATACAAAGTATACTCCTGCCTGTCTCCCCAAACTAACCTACAGTCTTGTTCCGCTCCTATGTGGGCTCTAGGTCCCTTCTACCTCAGGGTGCTGTTCTCTGTCCTCCGAGGATGTTCCCTGCTCCTGTACCACTGCAGCCACGTGATGCTGCTCCAGATTAAATCTTAGATCTTCCTAATCACCTGAATTACGGAAGGTGATTAGTAATAAGAATCTTCCTGTTCTTTATTTCAGTTTCCTTTTTGCTTCCTTCAAAGCAGTCGTCAAAACTCATAATTATTTTATTTGCTTGTTCATTTTTGGTTCCCTGTAACATAACGTTGTTGAATGCTGTTTCTGTGCCCACATGCCCTGTGTACCATAGTGTCGCCAGGTACAAAATACAGAATAAATGAATAGGTTTGTGAATTATGTACAGTTCCTAAGTGGAGCTGGCAGAAACACAACTCATTGGACCATTTGCAGGCAGGGTCACTTAAAAGCCAGGGGTAGGGTTTCTTTTAGCACCTTTCCTGCCCCTGGCCAGGGGTAGGTCAGGAGATGCTGGTGTGGAAAAATGCGAAAGCACCATCCTTTGCCTTTCTGATCATTAAGAGATGTGCGTGCTCTCCATAATTCTGTGCAGAGGTCACGAGAACCAGCCTAAGCAAGAACTTAAAGCTGTGACTTTTTCTGGCTTAAGAAGGGGATGTGGGTCATAGTTGTTACTTTGAGTATTAGAAAGGAATACAGCTTGGAACTTTTCCCAGAAAAACATGGCTTTTTAGTACCAGACATTCAGTAAATCCTGAAGGGGTCTTTTTAGCCAGGGTGGTGCTGGAGGCTGGAGGCTGGAGGCAGAGGGATTAAGGAGACAAGGGGCTCGGTGTCTTGCGGGAGACTGACATGTAAACAGACCTAACACAGAGTGGCAGAGGGGAGGCCAGGGGCTCTGGGGGGAGGGTGGAGCTCTGGGAGTGGGTGTGGGAGGAAGGTCACCCAAGACTTCTGGAGGGACCACCTTAGCTTGTCTCCTTGCTTGCTTCTTAAAAGAGGATTTGGTGACCTCTGCTGGGGGATGAGACCTCCAGCATGAATAAGCACGGGGTGCACTGGAGAGGGGATTGGCGTGGAACCAAGAAGACCTTGGCTCTAAGAGAGAACCCTGAGAGAGATTTGATAACAAGTAGAGGGAGCTGGACCCAGAGCAGCTAGAAAATACTCTACAAAGACTGGAGAGTAGACAGGCTGGGAGTGGAGGGACTGGGGAAAAGGGACAGAGGAGCTGCCTTAGAGAGGAATAGAAACACAGGCTTTGCTCAGTGCTTCACTTGGCTTCTGGGGATTTGGACTGAGCACATCTACTTACAAGAAATTATTCTAAGGAACCAACCAGATACATATGGAAGGATATCTATTCCTTCATTGATGCCAAATACTAAAAAAGCTAAATGTGGGGATTGATGAAATAATTCATGGTCAACTCAGAATATGATGGGCCCGTGAAGAAGGAGCTATAGTTTTATTTATATTGAGACGAAGCGGCATTTGAGAAACCTTGATGAGTAAAAAACGAGATTACAAAACACTATTAGAAACTTATAAAGGTCTAGAAGTCAACACAAAATGCTCACAGTGAAGGAATGGAGAATGGTTAGTTTTTACTTTACACTTTTATGTCACTTTTTGCCCCCTACGATGAGTAGGCATTAAATTTACAACCAGAAAATCAGTAAATCTATTTCTGTTTTGAAAGGTAAACCCGCAGGGATTTAAGAAAGATGATTAGGGCCATAATCCCAATTGAGTAACTTTAGGAAATGTTATGTTACTCATTTTGGATCCTCTAAGGAGATTCTCCCAGTAGGCTGCACTTCTGGAGCTTGTGGTATTGACTCTGGTGGAGAGATGGATTGCCTCTTTGGGTTGCTCTCTGACACTGACCTGGGGGGTATGTATTCCCTGTTAATCCTCTGGTCTAGGCAATGGAAGAGCAGGCATCTTCCCATGCTCCCTGAGCCAGCGGTTCTCCCGGATGGCTGCACATTAGAATCCCTAGAGGAACTGAAAATCCTCACTAAGGGCGTAGGCCCCACCCCTCAGACCAAGTAGATCTGACTCTCTGGGATGAGGCCCAGGTAAGGGGCCCGGGCGATGCTATTTTTGTAGCCAGGGTTGAGTACCTCCTGGTTAGAAGATAATGAAGAAAAAAATAAATAGCATCATATCTCTGGACCAGTATTTTTAGGGCATGTCAGATCTTTGATCTCTGAAAAAAGGATTTCTTAGTCAAATACTGCCTCAAGGAAAGTCTCAAATTATAGGAGCAAGTAAAGGCTCTGGGAAGTCCTGCAGTAAAGAAACCTGTTTGGTTTGTTTCAGATGGATTTTCCAACAGTTTCTGATCATGGTAACCTTTCTTGGTTAACTCTTTATCTTAGATTAGCAGCATCTGACTGAGGCCTGGAATCTTCCTTGTATATCACTGTTTGAACACCCCTTAGGTACATTTCTCTATAAGGACTCTATGACAGTGATAAGACTAAAGTGGATCCCTGGACATATAGTAGGGTATAAGAACTCCAATTTCAGAATTGTGGGTGAAGCCTGTTGTTCTCTACAGCACCCTGACCTGGGACGCAGTGTGGGGAAGGGATGCCCTGGCTACAGAGTCTGGGGTACAGAGGAGAAAAGTGAGGTCTAAAGAGGTTACTGAGTGCTTTGCTCAAATCAGAAGCTGGGCAGGGCCCCAGCAGCAACTGAAATCTAGACTTTCCACTTCTCAGCCAGATCCCTCTCCCTTCTCCCAAGTCAAAGACGTCACCTCAGCATTTTAGGTTCTTGGAATAAAGGAACGCCACCATGATTAATGAGAAGCTCCTGCCTTCTTATCCCATTTCACGTCTCTCTCTCCATCTGCCAAGAAGACACCCAAAGCTCTAAATATCATTTGGGTGTAAGGAATGTTTAGAATTGAAGAGCTGGTTTGACACAATTAAATGCTTCCAGAAGGCTGTTATGGCGTCAATTATTTACTTAGCGATAGCAAGCTATTTAAATTTCATTACGGAGTAGAAAATAGGGAGATAAGAACAAAATATGGTCGGGCAGGCTGTGACCTCAAAACCCCTGCTCCTTTTTGTTCATAGAAGATAGCAGAACATTCCTGATTTGAGAATCATTTTGTTAAACTGTGCATTCTCTTAAATGGAATTGTTTCTTAATCTTTTTGTGGGTTGCTAATGGGCCATTTATCAGGGTTTTGCAAGGCAAAGTGAATCTGGAGGAAATAGGGCTACCAATCTGGGGAGGCCCCCTGTATTTCAGGTGATTGTGCAACAATTCAGTGACTCCCCCTTATAACTAAATGCGATTCACGGTTATAGAGGCATACCATTCCCTTTCCCCAAAGGAGGCTCACTTTCTCCATTTTCCAGATTCCTTGTTCTGTAAATCACTTTGATTGCTGCAAAGCTGCCTCTTCCCCAGTCCCCAAAGTTGTTCTGTGTAGTGATTCTAACCGTGACATTTCCAGTGGCACAACTTCTCAGTTTGCTCTTTGTATAGGAGGTAGGAAGAAGCTGTTGGGTATGTCAGATGGAGGTCGGTTCTTGGGACTGTCAAAGGGGAACCTACCTGATGTGTGGGAGTGTTTGTGTGTGTCATAATTTATATACAATATAATTTATCCTTTTTAATGTGTAACTTTGTTTTGAAGAATAAATACAGTTGTACAACTATCGACAAATCGAGGATGAATGTAGAGAATGGTTCCATTACTTTGAAATGTCCCCTGTTCCTCTTTGTTGTCAATTGCTTCCTTCTCCCTGCAGCCCTTGGCAACCGCTGATCAGTTCTTGTTTCCATAGTTTTCTCTTCTCCACGATCATTGTTATGGTTTGGATATGAGGTGTTCCTCAAAAGCTCTTGTGTCTGTGCAGGAGTGACTAGATTTTGAGAGCTATAACCTAGTCAGTTCATCCTAGTTTGAAAGAACTAACTGGGTGGTAACTGTAGGTAGGTGGGGCATGGCTGGAGGAGATGGGTCACTAGGAGTGTGCCCTGAAAGGTTTCATCTTTCCTATGGTCCCTTCTTCTTTCTACTTTCTGGCCACCATGAGTGGAGCAGCTTTCCTCCACCCCATCCTTCTGCCAAGATGTTCTGTCTCACCTTGGGCCCAGAGTAATGGAGTTAGCCAACCATGGACTAAACCTCTAAAACTGGGAGCCAAAGTAAACTTTTCCTCCTCTAAGTTGTTCTTGTCAGGTATTTTGGTCATAGTGACGAGAAGCTGATTAACACAGCCATATATGTGGAATCATGCTGTGTGTAGGCTTTTGAGTCTGGCTTCTTTCACTCACCTCCATGAACCTGAGATTCACCCATGTTGTGTATGTTTGCTCCTTTTTGTTGCTGACCAGTGTGTACAGCTGTGTGTTCCTCCTTTGCCAGTTAAAGGACTTTGGGGTTCTTTCTAGTTCTTGGCAATTAAGAATAAAGCTTCTCTCAACATTCACATATAGGTTTTTATGTGGCTCTATATATTTTCATTTATTTTGAGCAAATACCTATTGTTGGATCATAGGGTAAATTTATGAACAATTCCTTAGAAACTTGGTGTTTAGTTTTACAAGAATTTCATAGTTTAACTTTATAAATAATTTTTACTTTTGATTTAGTTTTTAACTTTATAAAAGGGTATAATGCTGAGGTAAACTTTTAGAGATTATTATTTCTTCACTTTGTAGCATATTGTTGAGATTATACATATTTACCTATGTGGCTGTGAATATGATATTCTAGAAGGTCAATATATCACCATTTATTCATCCCCTGTCCTACCAATGGACAGTCAGTTGTTTCCAGGATTTTGTTACTATTTTGGTTTCATTGATATTATCTTCTATGTCTCTGGTTGTATTAGTTATCTATTGCTGTGTAACAATCAATCCCAAATCTAGTGGCTTTGATAATCACACTTGTTATCTTAAGAATCTCTCAGTCAGGAGTCTGGGCATGGCTTAGCTGACTGGTCTGCTTCATGTCCTCATAAGACTTCAGTTCAGGTTTGGTCCAGGGTGGAGGTCTAATCTCAAGGCTCAATTGAGGAAAGTTCCACATTCAAGCTCCTGTGCTTATTGGCAGGTTCAGGTCTTTATGGTATGCTGGGCTGAGGGCTTTACTTTCTTGCTGTTGATTAGAGGCCATCCTCTGTTCCTTGCCACATGGACCTCTCCAGAATGGTCACTGGCTTTATCAAGCTGGCGAGGTAGAGAGTCTGCTAACCTGACAAGAGTTGGAATCTTATGTAACATCACCACAGAAATGACCTCTCACCACCTTTGGCATGTTCTGTCTGTTAGAAGCAAGTCAGAGGATTTGCCCACTTGCATGAGGAGGAGATTGCACAAGGGTCTGAGTCCCAGAAAGCAGGGACAGTTGGAGGTCATTTAGTTTGTCTGCCTCACTTCTTGTACATGTGTATAATTTTCTCTTGGATTTGTATCTGGGAGTGAAATTACTATGTCCTAGGGTACTTATTCCTAATAATGCTCCACACTGAAAGACTCTCTTTTCTGGAATTGGTATAGTTTTGGTCAACTTTCTTTTGTTTCATATTTGCCTAGTATGTCTTTTTTTCATTCCTTTGCATATCCTTATATTTGAAGTATGTCTTTTGTAAATAGCATGTATCAGGATGTAAAGAAGAAATCCATCCTGTCAGCCCTTGTCTTCTAGGTGGTGAGCTCATTTCACTTACTTTTGTTATAATAAATAACATATACAGACCTGTTTTTATCATTCTCATTTCTTACTTTAGTTTGTGCCACTATTTCAATGATTTCTTCTAATCATTCTTTTATTTTTAATGATATATCTGCTTCTCCCTAGTTTTTCCTAATAAGGTGAAAATTAAAGATTCTTTGTTCCCTTTCCTATCCCAATATGTTGATGTAACTTAGGCTTTTAATTCTGCATTATAGATGTAATAGCTCATTTTCTTATCAAGGTATTTGATCATTTTTGTTCCACAAATCTTTTGCAGAATCTTCTGGGGTTTTCTCTCTTATGGTACTTCAACTAAAATGTTATAATACACACCTGTCTATAGTAAATCTTGTACACTGGAGAATATTTTCATTTGGATCCAATATTTTAATGACAGTATGGCTGAATATAAAACATTAGGATCTACTTCCTTCAATTCTATGGAAACAGTACTTCATTATTTTTAATGCATCTAGAATTGCTATCAGTCTAATCTTCGGTTTTCTGTATGTGGTCTGTTTTTTTTCATGATAGCTTTTAGAACTTTTTATTTTTTTAAAAAAATTCTTAAATTTTATTATAATACACGTGTGTGTATCAGAAAAGTTTGTCTCCATAAAGTCCTCAAATATTCCTTTTCCTCCATTTCTCTCCTTTCTTTTTTTTAATATTTATTTTTTAGTTGTAGGTGGACAGGATATCTTTATTTTATTTTTTATGTGGTGCTGAGGATTGAACCCAGTGCCTCATGCATGCTAGGCGAGCACACTACCACTGCACCATAACCCCAGCCTGATTTCTCCCCTTTCTTTGAATGGAACTCTTATTGTCCTGATATTAGTACCTCCATGTCTATCTTTTTTATCTCTCAGTTTTTCTTTTTATTGTCTTTTTGTTTTTTTCTTCTTCCTTTTGGGATATCCTTCAATCTGGTCTCCCAAATCACTAATTTGTTCTTTAGCACCATCAATTCTGCTCTTCATTTCTACAATTATGTTTTTATTACTAATATTTGTTCGATTCTTTTTGTGTTTTCTTACTTCTTATTAATTCTTTCCTCTTTAAAAATATACTTAAAAGTTTATTAAAAATAGTCTATTTGTTCAAATATTTTTTCCTTCTAATAGAATCTGTAACCAGGATGTTATTTTCATTCAGAAAGAACTGTGCTCTTCACATATATTGTTAATCTGTTTTGTGTGACCATTTTTTACCCCAGGGAATGGGCTGCTCAGGAAGTACATATAGGAAAAGGGAGACCCCCTGTCCTATAGACCCCAGTGAACTCAGTGGGTGAAAGTTGAGCTCCACCGTGTAGAGCCCTGACAATAGAAGCTTACATTCAGTTGCTCCTTATTCCACAAAATAGCCCCCTAGCTCAGGTCTTCATCCTTTGTCCCCCACAGATAAGCAGATTTACAAGAAACTCTAGAAATTCAATGTTTTTTTTCCCCCTATACATTCAAATCACCTGGGGAGCTTTAAGAAATCCTGACCATGTCCCAGACCAATATTACTGGAGTCTCCAGAGGTGGAATCCAAGCACCAGTGCTTTTAAAGCCTCCACCTCATAGAATATTTATGGGCAACCATCAAGACTAGTTTTTTTTTTTTTTTTTAAATATATATTTTAGTTGTCAATGGACCTTTATTTTATTCATTTATTTATATGTGGTGCTGAGAATCGAACCCAGTGCCTCACGCATGCCAGGCAAAGACTAGTTTGTAATTCTCCAGTCCCAGGAATGTAAAGGGGGAAAGAACATGGAAATAACTTGTGGAGGTCAGTTGGTTCCCCCTGGAACTTCTTTCTTCTAAGGATATCTGGACCAGATCTATATGTCTTGGCAGGCAAGGTGTAGGCACTGTTTGCCTCAAGGTGTTGGAGGGTGGGCTGAGGGAAATAGGAGCAGAATTCCACCAATTCATTTGTTTCATCTTCCTATAACTCTGAGCTGCTTCCTGCTCCGGGACTGTGTCACAACACCGCCAACCAGTCCAAAGCAACCCCGTTTGGCTTGGGAACGTCACAATTTTTTCTTTATTTTCTAGTTCTTGTGGGGTAGGTGAAGTTGGAGGTTGAGGGTATGGATGGGGATCTAGTAGCCATGCTATTTCACCATCTTGGCCTGAACTGGAGCTACTAAGGGTTTGATCAATGAACCATAAATATAGACATCACCTGGGGGCATACCAGAATCTCACCCTGGACCTACATGGTCAGAATCTGCATTTGAATAAGATAAGTGATAACCTGAGCCCATTAAGGTTTGAGAAGCATTGCTTTATATAAACAGCACAGATGCTGAACAAATATATATATATATATATATATATATATATAAAATCTATTTATACAACATTTATTCATTTATTTATCTATTTATTTATTTATTTCTCAAGATGGGAGTCTTGTTATGTTACCCAGCCTGATCTTGAACTCATGGCTTGAAGCAAGAGATCCTCCCACCTCAGCTTCCTGAGTGCTGGGACTGCAGGCACGCGCCACTACACCCGGCTTGAACAAATATATTTAAGTTGAATCTGGCACCTTTTTGACCACGTACCCCAGAGTTTGTTTGGTCCTGTTGTGCTTATGAAAATGTTGATTTTGATTCTTTGACTTGAGCTTTCTCTGCCGTAGGCCAGAACTCAACAATGCTGAATTTGCCTACCGTGCAAAGGGAGTTTAAAAACAGAAATCTTAAGTTTAAGAAAAACAGTGCTACAGTAGCACCATCTACCTCTTGGCTGTAGCACTCATCACTATTGTGGTTTTATGTTTACTGATGTGGATAGTTGATTGATATCTGGTGAGATGTGATAAGCTCTGGAAGGACCAAGTAAGAATTTGTCTTTATCAGTTGTCTCTCTAATGCCCAGTCTGGTGTGTAGCATATAGTAGGTACTTAATAAATTGTAATCAAAGGAGAGGAATGGTTTGGGCACTTATAGAGAACTACTTAATTGATGATTGTCTACTGAATGCTAATATGAATGGTTAAACCTGTATTCTTTCACTAAGAAATATATATAGTTTCAGGTAGATATTTCTTCCATCATTATTATTTCTTGTCATTAATATCAGAAACAACTACTTAATTTTTTTGAGTCTGATGTTTATTTTGTAAAAAACTCAAATGAGCACTGGCATTTAAATATTACATTTATGATTTCTTAATTTCCTAACTTGGTGTCTCTCTTTAATCCTCTTTGTGTTACTATAATGGAATACCACAGACTAGGTAATTTATTAAGAAAAGACATTTCTTAAAGTTCTGGGGCTGAGAAGTCCAATGTCAAGGTGCCAACATCTTTGTGCTGCCTCCCATGGTGGATGGCAGATGGTGAGAGAGAACCAGAGGGAGATAGAAGCAAGAGAGGACTGGACTCGCTTTTATGATAAATTCACTCTTGTGATGAGGTTCACACCTGTGACATTAGTTCATTCCTGAGGGCAGAGCCCTCATGACCTAACTGCCTCTTAGAGCTTCCACTTCCAATACCATTGCACTGGGGATTAAGTTTCCAGTACGTGAACTTTGGAGGGCACATTCAAACCATAGCATGGTCTACATTTTTTATTTCCCAGAAAACAAACAAACAAACAAAAGAAAAATTTGCCTTTAAGGAACTTCACATCTCCTTGGGATTCTTAGGAAAGAACAAATACATTTATTAGATGAAAAGCAAGGAGGCAAAGAGGTCATGGCAAATGCCAGGATGAATCTGATTTGACCTATTTTTGCTTCTCTTCCCGCTGCCTCCTTCTCCCCTCCAGCTTAGGCCCAGGAGAGCAGCACAGCCAGTAACTAAGAAGTCTGCTGCTTCTCCTGCTCTGTCCTCTCTGCCTGACTTCCAGGGAGGTGTTGACCGTGAAATAGTCTGGCCTCTTGTTGACACAGAGAAGTGGGAGGGGTTGGCACTGGCTTCAGAAAAGCACTGGACAAAAATACAGTTTTTTTACTATGCAGGTATTTAAGTAAACACTTTATTAATTTGAATATTTCATTGGTGTAGACAGAGCATGAGTTATATTGTATTGGATACTGGTGTCTTTTATGGTTATGGTTCCCCAAAGATATTATCCAGTTTCTGTAACTCTGAATGGGGCTCTAAGCCAGCTTTACTGGTGTCCTGTTTTTTTCCTCCCAAGAAGCCTGATGACATAGACCTAATAATTACATATGCAGCAGCATTAGAGGGTTAGAAAATATGTATTTAAAAAGATCTTCCCCTGCTTTTCTATGGAGAAAACTTGAAATAAGGTATTTTGCTTTAAACTTGGCAAAGCTGAAGACCAAAGTGCCATCTGTGATCAAGGCAGGTCTGACGAATGCTCTTCGAGAGCCTGTGGCACAATGCCACAAAAAGTGATGAAAGATGGCAGAGAGGGGGTGCAAAAATCAAGCAACCAAATAATAATGATGTGGATATGATTTTGTTTTGAACATTGCTGTTTTCAAGTAAAGTAACTGAGCTCCAGTTTTTAAAAGTAAAACACTGAATTGTAAAATGTAGGGGCTATTTGAAAGTGTTTTATTTTTTTATTTCCTAAAATATGGATTTATCAAACAAATGTAGACAATGAGATATTCAGAGGTTGTACTTTTATTCTAAAGTTTTCCTATTTCCAAATTGATCACAAATTCTTCATTTTATCAATAAAATATCAAAAAGAGAAAAAGAGAAGAGAAACTGAGTTCTAAATGAGATTATTTTTCTAGTAAACAATTATTTAACATAATGAAAACCTAGTTGGATTCTACACATTTTGAAAGTGTTTGTGAGCCTAACAAACAAGGACCTTTCGCTGATGAGATTGTAAAAATTACTAGTGTGGAAAAGATGATAACTTATTCAGAGAGGACAGTGTCACATTCTTCACGAGCTCTGATCCCTTTTTGTCTTACTGGATTGGGGAAAATGACCAGAAAACAAAACATCTCATTTCACCAGCAGAGGTCACCCTTTCTCCTTTATCGTTCCCAGTAAATGGCTTCTCAGTTCCCTAGTCCAAGGAAATGCAGGAGTTTCCAGCTTGAAGCACAGCCAGAGGCGCCTGGAAATGTATGCATCGTTCACATTGGGTGGATCTTCTTACACAAGCATAGTTTAAATGTATTACTCTACTTGGACACTTAAATGGATAATTCACATACAAATAATAAGAACCATTAGGTTATGTATGATAATCCTATTCTTTAATTAATCCACTTCATCAAGTATTCATTTAATGCTAACTGGTGCCAGCTCAAATTCTGCCCAGTTCTCTGACTCATGGACCAAAGAGTAGATTTTCACAACTGCCTGGAGGTGACTGGCACGAGCCTTCAGAGTATTCCCTGGTGAGTTTCTGCAGGGGAAAGAGAATTAAATAGGACAAGGATGTACTGAACCTTGGCCAAGCATAAAGACTAATGCCAGGTACTGAAGGGTAAGCTGGAGAGATACAAACCCCAGTTCTAGCTCCTTATTTTGGTTTTGTTTTGGAAACAAAAATATTTATTTATTGTTCACTTGAAGGCTCACCCTGGACTACAGAACCAAGTTCTGATTATCCTGAGGATAGGTCAGTCCATAGCATCATCTCCACAAGGTCTTGCATGGACAGGTAAGTGCTGGAATTGCCTTGTACCAGGGTAAAATACTCAACTGTGTCTGGCCAAACCCAAAAACGTGTTTTAGGAATTTCTTTTCTCTTCTTCCTTTCATGGGGGAAACAATAGGCATTTTCTTGGGGTCCCTGAGAAAGTTGGGCTCATTGGTTAGCGATCTTTTCTAAATTAAATTCCTCATGCTTCCTTTCTTTTCCCCTAAGCTAAATTTTATAGGTTTAAAAATGGGGTGAATTTTTGGGATTCTCTGTGGCTGCTGCTCTTCCTTTGTGCTCCAGATGGCGCAATCACAGTGTGTAGGGGACAAAGTCGCCTTTCCTGAAGAAGAGAATGGCACTTCCCCCCAGGTAGTGGGGGAGCTGAAAGACCATGGTGGTGGCTTCCTGCAGGGCTTGTGAGGAGATGCATCCCAGAGAGGAAGATCTGCCCATGATCCTGACATCACGTTCTGGGTCCCTCCTCTTTCTGTTCTCTGGTTTTGTGTCCGGTCACCTGCCATCTGCCCACTGAGCATGCCTTGCAGAAGTGTGATGGAGTGAGCTGGTGTTACTTGCTACAGATTATGGTTAAACAGGAATTTTGATTGTTAAGACCATTGCTAACTCGAAATCAGGCTTGATGGGAGGATTTACAAAATTACAAACCAAGCCCTGCCCTTGACAGCTTGCCAGTACTTGCCGGCTTATATGTCCCTCTTAGTGCCTACGGAAACATGCCCATATCACTTTATTTTAACAGTGAAGAACTCTGGAATTTTTAAAATTAATTAATTAAAATGCATTTCAAGTCATAGTACATATATAGAGCTCAATTTTTCCATCTCTCTGGTTGCAAACCAGATAGAGTCACACCATTTGTGTCTTCATACATGCACCTAGGGTAGTGATGACCATCTCATTCAACCATCTTTACTACACCATTCCCCCTTCCCTCCTGCCACCTCCTCCCTGCCCCATCCAGAAGAACTCTGGAATTTTTGATGCAAATATTTACTAGGATGAAAATCAGAAAAAAGAGTCCCATTTTGTTCTTCTACCTCAAAAGCTTTGAAACAAAAAGTCCCCCCTCCCTTTTATTATGGAGTATGGACCTCTGCTCTTAATTTTGACCAAAATTTCTTCAAAAGACAGGGAAGTTGTCCCAGCTTTCAGGCTCTTTTTTTTTTTTTTTTTTTTTTTGTGAATATATTTTCAGGTTGCCTCTTTTTAAAATTTTTTTATTTTTTAAAAATAGCAGAGTGCATTTTCATTTATAATACACATATGGAACACAGTTTTTCATGTCTCTGTACATGAGTCACACCATTTGTGTCTTCATACATGTACCTAGGGTAGTGATGTCCATCTCATGCCACCATCTTTCCTCTCCCAGGCCCCCTGCCTGCCCCTCCCTCCCCTTTGTCCTATCCAAAGTTCCTCCATTTCTCCCATGCTCCTCCTCACCCCCATTATGGATCAGCATCCACTAATCAGAGAAAACATTCGGCCTTTGTTTATTTTTTGGGATTGGCTTACTTCACTTAGCATGGTATTTTCCAACTCCATCTATTTATTTGCAAATGCCATGATTTTATTCTCTTTTAATGCTGAGTAATATTCCATTGTGTATATATACCACAGTTTCTTTATCCATTCATCTATTGACGGGCATCTAGGTTGCTTCCACAGTTTAGCTATTATGAATTGTGCTTTCAGGCTCAATTTGATTCCTTTCACTAAACCCATACTTGGCCTCCATAGTTTGGCCCTACATTTCTTCTTAAAATTTCCTTATTTTCCTCAGGTTGCTACCTCTGGTATCCTGAAGGTAAATGTCCCCTGACATTCTTCCTAGCCTAGGCCATCAGAATCTTTATTGGTCCTTTTTGGCTAAGGAAGCCATTCCAAGTCCACAGGCCCACTTGGTCTCCTAATCCCACTCTTGGGAGGCTGTGAAGCGTGAGAGCCATTTCTCCCCAAAACATCCCCCATTCTATGACAGGTCAAATCGGCACTCTGAGGCATTGCCTGTTGACTACTGCTGGGGCAGACATTCAGGAGGGAGGGGAAGTCATTCATCCACTCTCTTCCATACCGAAAGACTGATCCCTGCCTCCCCCACTCTGAGGGAGGTAGAGCTAAGTAGAGTTAGTGGTGCTAGCTTATTAAAAAAGGGCACGGATTCTAGAACCAATATGTTAGAGGTTCTGCAAGGAGGTTTCTGCTGGGAATGGTGTCATATTTGCTGCTATAAACCCAATATCTAGAAGAGTAGTTCTGTCCTGTACACTGGCCTTGTTCATCTCTCAGACAGGAACATAGCTTTCTATACAAGTGGTGCATTTTCCTGCTTAGACTGCCATAACAAGATACCACACACCAGGTGTCTTAAACCACTGACCTTTATATTCTCACTGTGGAGGCTAGATCCTAAGAAGTCATCCCAGAAATCTGGTGAGGGCTTTCTTCCTGGCTTGTAGACAGCCAGTCTACTTGCTGTGTTCTCAAGTGGTCTCTTCTCTCTGTGTATGTGGAGGGAGGTAGGGTTATCTCTGGTTTCTCTTCCTCTTCTTGTAAGGACACCAGCCATATTTGGTTAGGGCCTTACCCTTAGAACCTCATTTAACATGAATTATTTTCCTAAAAGCCCTATATCTAAATATAGTCACTTTGGGGATTATGGCTTCAACACACAAACTCAGAGGGTACACAATTCAGTGAGTAACAAATGGGAACTGAGGCTGTTTTAAAAATATTTGCAGAAAAAAGAAATATCCTCACAATCTCCTTTAATCCTCTCTTTCAGATTTAACAACTTTTTTAAGGGAAATATTCCATATGGTCAAAATCCTGCTCAATGCGAGATGAAACCATTTTTTTCTTCTGGCCTCCATGAAGGACATAGAGCTAATCCTGATCTTGTATATCTGTAGTTCCCATATGTGTACCTACAATTTTCCCTTGGAATTTCTCCACTTAAAATTAATTTTTATGCTTTCAAATTTAAACTGTAAACATGTGCAGTAATTTAAGGAGAAGTCCATGTAGTCAAGTCAAATCTGATGGAGCTTCATAATTTCAAAAAGGGAGCACTTTTATTCCCAAAAAACCCTAATAATAGAGCTTGAAAATCACCTTTGCACTATCCCTTTCTTCTCATTTCTTCTCTGATTCCTACTTCTTTTGCTGGTTGTTGAGGACGTAAAGTAAACCAGAGTGAAAGTTAGATAGTAGATAGCATGCCTATTTTTGGACTCCTTATTCTTATTCATTTCCTTCTTCATAAATTAGCTTTCTTGCCCTCTCTCAGTGGAGAAGTTCTTGTGTTTGTCAGAGGTCTTTGTTCTGTACTTGGGGAGCTGGGGAGCAGTGAGAGGTGGCAGGTGTTAGCAGAGAGGATGGTGTTGGGAAAAGAAGTCCAAGTTTGAGTACATGCTATTCTTCAGTGTACATTTGCATTTAACGGGAAACTTCTGGAAACAAGATGCCTAAATGCAAAGAATCCCAGTGCTTGTGATGAGAATTTCAGGCAGGACTGTGAGGGAGATGTTTTGTGGGTATATGGGGACTTTTTTCAAATCACACCATCTAGACAATTATGTGCCTCTTCTCCACTTGCTTCAGAGAGCTGGGGCTGGGGAGGAGGTGGGGCTGGGGACTCAGCCATGCAGAAGTGTCAGAGATATGACTCTATTTGTGATACACACAGATGTATTCTCTAGTGTCTGTGTGGGTTATATCTGGATTTGGGGTTACTCTGCCCACATGAGGTCCCAGGTGCACAGATTTGAAAGGAGTAGGGCTGGGGCTGTGTCAGGGGTGGGACTGTGCCTTCTCTTCCCCCAGTGGAATCCTGAATCTCAGGTCTTCAGAGTTGGAGGCACCTTAGAAGTCCAGTGAGTGTAAGCCTTTCATTTCACAGATGAAGTCACTAAGGCCCCAGAGAGGTCCACCCTCTTTCTGGGCTTGTCAGAGGCACTTAAGAAATACATGTTGACTTGACATGACCCACTGTGAAATAGGCATAACAAAACTCCCCACATGGCAGCTGGATTAGGCTGCCAGCAGCTGGGAATGATTGTCCCTCTGTTGGTATAAGCCTGGATGGAGGGGCGTAGCAGAGGGGCATTGTGGGAAGCGTTTCCAGGCTTTGGATGGTACAAGAGGCACAGAGATTGAAAGCTGCCTTTTGCAAATGAATCTGAGTTTCATAGATGTCAGAGCTGAAGGGAACTTATGAGTCACTAGGATCACCTCTGACTCAGGTTGCAGTTAAATAAACTGAGGCCCAGAGAGGGGACACCTGGCTGGTGAGTTACTGGTAGAACTGAGTGTCAAACCCACCATGCTGCTTCCAGGTTCACGTTCCCCCACTGTGCCCCATGACTCTGTAAGCAGGAAGTCGCAAATCTGAGATTGACTATATTGTTTGAATTCAGGCAACATGTGAAATGTAATGAAAAGTAGGAACAGGAGAAACACAAAGCTAGGTGTGACGAGGCGCAGCCTGGTTTTCTTCCATGCAGCCATTTTGTGAATTAAAGTGGAATGAGAGTTATTGTCCCACCAGTGAAACAGAGCCATATAAATTAAAACTGCAATGAACTGTCTGCTGAAGGTGTGAACAAGGCAGATAAATCCCTGGGAGCTTAGAAAACATCTGCTCCTTACCTTGAAGGCAGAAACTTCACCACAAAGCAGAGAAAGCAGGACTGGAATCTTTCACTTTCTCTGATAGGACATATAAAGATTGAGCCCAACTTCCAGTTATACCCCATACCTGAGGGAGATTTTGTGAATAATCAGCTGGTTTCTCCCCTTCTCCTTTGTGAGTCTTCATTTTTCTCACTTCTCTCCTGCCTACCTCAGTTCTTCCGAGTTCTCCTGCTGGTATGTAAACCTGGAGGGTAATCTTGACCTGGTCAAGTTACTTTCTGCTGAGCCCCAGGCTCAGGTATGAGAATCTGAGTCAGGGGGAGGAATAACAAGAAGGCCTTCAGGCAGGAATCAGGAATTTGGACTGGTCACCTGGCCGGGGTTGGATTATCTGGTCAGGGGTCAGGGTCTGAGGGACTGGGAATAAGAAAGGGATGATAGCAGTCAAGAGCTGAGGTGAAGGATCTAGGTGACCTGAACTGCTAATTTGAGATCAAGAATCTTGGACTCAGAGGAGAAGGAAAGGAAGCGCCATGATTAAGTCCAAACATGTACTGATTTCCAGCAAGAGGAAATGGCTTTAAACACAAGAATGGCAAGTAGGTGACATCTTGTTTCCTGTCCCAGATGAATGGCAATGGCTACCTGAAGTGTGGTTTCTGAGAATCAGAATCCTTGGCTGAGTTGAAGGGTGCTGTGATTCATTGATGATGTCTGCTGTGGGCCAGCCAAAGAAGAGTCTGTGTTCCAATATTCCTTATTCCACCTGAACCTGGTTGTGGCTTGTGCCTCTGTGCTGTTCAGCTATGATCCTGCAGTGTCTGACTAGAGGCTATGCCGCTCTGCTTGACAACACCAGAGAACTGCCGTATAGATGAAAATAGAAATAAATAGAAAATAATAGGCAGTTTCAAAACCTGGAGGTTGTTTTGGACAGAGACCATTGTTTTTTGTCTCTGTGGCCTTGGGGACAAAATGAGACTCATCTCACATGTTCTTTAGAGGCAAATGTGCATCATTAGTAAGGAAGCAAGGTGGTCTATGCCAGGCTTCTTGTTCTAACTCAGGATGGTTCTTACTTTTCCAGACTGATAAGGTGAGGAAATTTAACTAAGAGTTACCCAGTGAAATGAACTCTACCAGGAAAGCAGACCTTCTCGAGGGGAGTATGATCCAGTTCCTGCCCTTAAGTGGCTTCTACTCTAGGGAGTACATGAGGAATTTGGGGTAAAGAAGGAGGGGGTGACAAAAATTACTTAGTTCTTGGGTCTCTGAGCCTTAAGTGGCTGGTAAGGAGCATCAGTACAAGGCAATATTTAGTTATTTTGGTTATAGACGTTAGAACATAGTTGTGCCTAACTGGGGAGCAAGGAGGAAGAAATCTATAATTCTTTTTATTTCATTTCACCTGTGCACATGAGAATGATCAGAAATGTAAATTTGAACTTTCTGATATTTCTCTGGGGATGAGGTCAAAATCTACTCATCTAGGAAAAAGTGTGTGTGGATGAAATCACCTGAGGGTTAGGAAGCCCAGGAGGGGACCTGGTGTTTCTCTAATTGCTTCATATAGTTACTTTGGGCAGATTACTTACTTGATCTCTTTGGTCTTCAGGTTTTTTCATTTAAAAAAATATAGGTGAGGTAGAGTTATGATGTCTGCTTTATCACCTAATAGGATTAAAAAATATTAAAAGTGTGAAAGTATTTTGTAAATTGTGAAGCACTGTAATCACTGTAAGTTTTATTATTATGATATTTGAGGATATTATGAATAATTGTCAGGTACAAAATGTGGACCAATTGCATTAAAATATGAAAAATGGGCCTCTTTTGGGTAGGATCCACTTCATATCTATTCACCAATCTAGAAACTATAGTAGTCTTTTCTTTCAATTCTTTGATGATGTCCAGATCCTAGTTGATAATGGAAAGCTCTGAGTTGTTTTAGTGTGTTAGTCAACTTTCTGGAGATAACAATACCTGAGATAATCAACTTATAAAGAGAAAAGGTTTATTTTGACCTGCAGTTTCACAGATTCTAGTCCATGATTAGTTGGACCTGTTGCTTTGGGCCTGTGGCAGTGCGTCATGGCAGGAATACGTGGTAGAGAGAAACCACTCACCTCATGGTGAGAAGTGAGAGAGAGGAAGAGACTGGGGTCCTGCAGTCAGCTTCGAGGGCACACTC
Organism: Xerus rutilus; assembly: GCA_028644305.1. Taxonomy (NCBI): domain Eukaryota; kingdom Metazoa; phylum Chordata; class Mammalia; order Rodentia; family Sciuridae; genus Xerus; species Xerus rutilus. Next base: position 144,740,070 of record CM053402.1, read on the forward strand.
CAATGACCCAAATATCTCCCACTAGGCCCTGCCTCTTAAAGTTTCTACCACCTCCCAGGAGTGTGAAGGGGGTCTTTGGGGAGCACTTAAGATCCAAAATATAGCATTCAGAAAAGGTGGAGACATTGCCCTCTCAACCTCCGTGGGCTTGTTGCCTCATGGAGAGAAGCAGCTTGTATCAAGATGGGTGACCAGGTTAGGGGTGCAAACTACAGAGAGCTAATTGGCTCCAGAGGCCTTGGTCGCTTGGTTAGCTTGTGTTAACTGCCTGGGATAACTGGCCAAAGGAAATGTCAAGGGACACCAGATAAGGAATGAAGTGATATTTGGAGCTTATTTTATTCCAGTACCTGATTCTCTTTCCCTAGCTTTGTCAGGATTTAGTTTTTGTTGCTAGCAGACAATAGATTGGGAAGTTTTACTGCAAATTCTTTTTAGATTATTTGGGCAGAAGAAGGTATTGTCCTATTTGAATTCAAGGCTCTGCAATTTGGAGCAAGGACACTTTGAGCTCAGATCAAATGCTGTGCTGACGACTTGTTTTAACTTCCAATTCTCCCAGTTAGGTGGAAAAGAAAAAAAAATTCCAATGTCATTTGCTGTAATGATTAGCTCCAGTGAGGGATCCTATCTACAATTATTTGCTTCAAAGCTTTAATTGGCTGAAGCCTGTATATTTGATCATTAACAAAATGGTCTCCTCTCTTCTACAATGTTAATAATCTGGTTTAATAGAAATGCAACTTCAATTCCTTCATGGGCTAGATTGCTGTTTTTCTGGCACTGAGAAGTGTTTGTTTAAGGTTTTGCCACATATGAGACAAGGTAAAATTCCATTTTGGAAAGCTTTGAGCTTAGACTGCTTGAAAAGATGGGACTGGAAGGAATATTCTTGGCCCAGCTGTGGGAAACAGTTTGTTTAGATCAGAATGAACCAAAGAAGTTGGCTCATGTGGAAACTTTATACCTGTCCCACATGTTTTAGACACTTCTGAAAAAACAAACAGTTCCATATTTGCAATTATAAGGTCAAAATGTCGCATGTTGGCCCCAGTGCCGATTTAGCTAACTGAGTCTTCAAGCAGTCAGAACTGATGTTGTTAAGTAAGAGTATGTTGTGGCCACTTAACCAGTCTCTACACCTGGAAAAAATAAAAAATAAAACAAGAAAGAAAGCAAAGTGAATTTGAAACCAGAGAGCAGGTCCTAGTGACAGTGTTGGGATTCTGAGCTCCTAAGCTGTCTGTACATTCCAGAGGTGGAGGAATATTTGCAAAGTATGCATCTTTCTGGGCAGAATCTCCTTAATCCATATCTCAGGGGCAAGATTAACGCTGTGCAGCACCCCATATGGACCTGGATTTCTGGAAATATGTTCTCATGAAAAGTGTCCCACTGATTGTCATTTCTTCTTCCTCCTCTCTCTTAAGCCAGCTGGTTCATCTCCTGAAATTCAATATGCTCCCCCTGCTTTTTTTCCCCAGATATATCAGTGCACAAAAGAGGCTCATGAAAAGAAACAGCTGCACCAATACCAGCAGGAGTTGCTGCAGCTACAGATTTGAGATGTGCACCTGCATGGAATTGGGTGACTGAGATTTGTCAGGGAAGGGAATATCATGGAACATCAGGACTCAAAAGCCAGAGGGATGGATGGCTCTAGAGTGGCAAATTGGATACCTCACCACTCACCTGGAGGTCACAGGATCACACCTGACTTGAATTAGTCAAAAGGATTCCAAGAGGAGGGTTAGTTAGTCTTTTATGAATGAAATGATTAGCTGGCTGTAACACTTCCTAATAAACGGATTGCCCATATCAATGACACCTATTCATGGGGCTGTGAGCAAATGGCACCTCTGTAGCCCTTATGGCAGAAGGGGGCAGGATTGATGAGACTTAGAAGCATCCTGTTGAAGCTGTATCCTTGTTGGAAGCCACCAGGGGTGTTGTGTAGAGGAACAACTTGATCTGATTTATATTCTAATAGGCTCACTCTAACTGCTGTGTTAGGGATAGACAGTGAGGAGCAAGGTACTATCATCAAGGTAACAATGATGGCTTCAAGTATTGGGGCATTGCTGAAAGTGGTGAGAACTTGTTGGATTCTGGATATATTTTGAAGGGAGAGCCAACAGAATGTTCTGGGAATGAAGGAAATGAAGTAAAGGGTGTCTCTGAGGTATTTTGCTTGAGTAACTGAAAGGGCTGAGTTTCCAGGAACTGATATGAGAAACGCTTTACAGAGGAACAGATTTTGGGAAGGAGTAGCAGGATATCCATGTTGGTTATGTCTATTAGAATCCAAATGGAGATGATGAATAGGCATTTGGATCTATGAATTGAGTTCAGTGGGAGGTTCTAGCTGGAGATTTAGGAATCATTGCTGGATATGGAATTTAAAACAAAGGGGCTGGATAAGAAGAGAAGACACCCAAAGGTCAAGCCCTAGGCCCTATAGTACATAGTTGGAGAGCTCAGGAGGAACATATAAAGGAAAATGAGAGTGAGTGGGCCGTGAGGTAGGAAAAAACCAAAAGAGGGTGGTAGCCTTAAAACAAAGTAATAAATGCATTCCAAGGAGAAGGAAGAGAGCAACAGTCTAATCACATGTAGGATGAACACTGAGCTCTGGCAGTTGGATTTAGCTGCATGGATGTTACTGGTGACTTTGACAAAAACAATTTGGAGGAATGATGGGGATTTGGTGGAATTCAGTGGAATTTTCAGATTTCCCTATGAGCAGAGATGGTCTGTCCAAAGTAAGGTGGGGAAGGAGGAGTTTTGGGAACAGATGCTGGTGGGTGGATAGAAGTGGAGATGGAAGACTGTGGCAGTTTGTTTTTGAGTGCTTCTGTCATCTCAGGTAGAAAGCCAGGTTGAGCCGCTGAGAGTGAAGATGGGTAAAGAGGTGCTGGAGGCTGAGGCAAGAGGGAGGCCATCTCGGGACCTGGTGGAGGTCATGGAGATGAATCACAGGAGGACTAGTGAGTGTGGTCATGTGATTTTCTGCAACCACATTCAGCTGTGGGGTGTGGGCACAGAGGAGTGGATACTTGGATTACAGGGGTTTCCACTGGAATTCTGTAAGCAGGAGAGGGGCACACAAAGATTTATCTTTTTTTCCATAGATCCCCCCTCCCCCATATTTCAAGACAAAAATACTGGTTCTGGACTTCCATTATTTAACGATGTAAAATCACTGATGTAAATGGCACATTCATTGTTTTACTACTTTGTTTCTTAATATAGGCAGAGCTTAATATAGGTAGAACTTCCGTGAAGATTTCCCTGAAAATCTACCAGGCATTTGTTGAGTACCTGGGATGTGTGCCTAGGATGGTTTTTAGTGCTGTGTGAGGAAATGGATAAAGGATAAGATTTAGTTCTTGCCTTCAAGATAATGAGTTGGTAAGGACCTGAACAGGCACAGGTTGGTGGACTCTGGAATTGCCCCATCTCATTTAATACCTGGGCCAGACTTTACACCCAAAGATAACACCACACCGTCTGTGCTATTGCCTAGAGTTGAATGGATGCTGAGGGGCCAACACCACAGATGCCCACCTTGATGTCAATATCAGACACTTGTTCTCCACCTGTGGTCAGATTATCTGACCCTAAGACCATCACTTCCTTTAATCTAAGCAGTAAACTATTAATGCATCTTAAGATGATATCAATCTTTTAGGCAAACTTGTCAAATAGTTGACTCACACGAAACTGTGGCCAAATTCTCCTCTCCAAAATATTTTTAAAAAATTAGGTCTTATCAATTCTTTACTTATGTACCTGTATTTTTTTTTCTTGGGTTGGGTGAATAAATGCCCTTTGTGTGAGAGGTTGGGAACTACATAGTTTGGAGCTAAAGACTCAGATGCAAAATGACACTACTAAGTAATCTTATCCCAAAATGTAGATTTCTTTCCAACAAATTGCACACAAGTGGTCTCCTGCTGGTTTAACTGTTGCCTGGAAAGGCAAACCCAACTGCGTTTGTGGCAAGCATGTTATCGCAAAGCATCCAAACCATAAACAGAGAATAAAAATGCAATGTCTGGGGCCATAAATGTTGAATGTTGCAAAGAGGAATTAACTCCTTTACATTGAAGTATGATTAGAAGATGGGGCTGACTGTGCCTGCCACCTGAGTGGAGATGAAATCATGGTGCGAGTTCCCTCAAAGTTTGGTTTACCTCGAAACATAAGGCCTGGCAGGAAGCTGTTATGCAAGAGTCTGACAAAAGGAGAAAAATATTGAGTTTTTGCATCTTTCTGTTACTACTTTGGGTCTTTGACTCAAAGGGAAAGTGAGTTCGAACAAAGGTGGCTGGCACAGTCAGCCTCATCTTCTAATCATACTTCAATATAAAAGGAGTTAATTTCTCTTTGCGACATTCAACGTTTATGGCCCCAGACATGGCATTTTTATTCTCTGTTTATGGTTTGGATGCTTTGTGATAACATGCTTGCCACAAATGCAGTTGGGTTTGCCTTTCCAGGCAACAGTTAAACCAGCAGGAGACCACTTGTGTGCAATTTGTTGGAAAGAAATCTACATTTTGGGATAAGATTACTTAGTAGTGTCATTTTGCTTTGAGTCGACTTTGTGGGTGGTCTCCAATAAACCCTGCGCGTACTGCAAGTGTCGGCCCTGATTATCTCCACGCAAGCTCGTAATGACTGCACAGCTTGGTATTTACAAGAAAAGAACAGCTTCCTTTACTTTTAATTCAGGGAGTGCAGTGGTGTGGAGGAACCCACAGAAGGGGTGGCCAAAGGTTCACTTTAGGACCATTCCTGGAAAGGTGTAGCCTAACTTCCTGTCCTCCCTGGCAATCAGGGAAACAGTCATGGCTGTCACTTGGGGCTCACAATTAGGACATCTGCCTTTAACAATGCCTGAAGGAGCTATTTTAGCTCAGAATAATAAGGACTGCAGGATTAGTTGAAGAGTTCATATCTAATATCATGAAGTTGGCTTGAGCAAGTGTTCAGCAAATATCAGTGTTGCAGGACCACTGCCATGTCATTTTGGTGGTAGCAGTTCTTAGTTTTTTTTTTTTTGGCCACAGGGATTGGACCCAGGGGCACTTAACCACTGAGCCACACCTCCAGTCCTTTTTTTGTTATTTTATTTAGAGACAGGGTCTCACTGAGTTAGTTGCTTAGGGCCTCGCTAAGTTGCTGAGGCTACTTTGAATCTTAGATCCTACTGCCTTAGCCTCCTGAGCGGCTGGGATTACAGCCCTGTGTCACCATGCCTGGAGGCCCTGGTGGTAGCAATTCTTTAGGGCAATGAGCCTCAATCAGGGGCGTGTGTGTCCATGTTGCTACCTTAAGTACTGTTTAGTGCTTCCTTTTTAGACCTAATGATGTATTAGGAACATCTCCTCATGTCAATAAATATAAATCTACACTGTCTATATCATCATTTAAAAAAGCTGCCTAGTGTATTGATGAGCCTTAATTTATTCAGTTGGATCCTTACATTCTTGGACATTTGGATCATCAGGGTTAGTGCAGGTTGCACAGAATTCACTGTGGTTCTAGAAAGCCAGACCTTTCTCTGCCCACTTGCTACTGTATGTATCAACTCCATGTAGTTGATCCAGGGGAGTGGCTGTCCCCAAAAGACACATGTTCTTTTTTTCCATCTTTATAACTTTCTGTTCCTGCTGTGTGGAGTGAATACCAGAGTTAGAGCTCTTTTTTTTTTTTTTTTGACACAGCAAAGTAGGTTCTGAGCTAAGCTCAGGAGTCAGCTTGCCCAAGTTCAAATCCTAGCTCCCAGCTTGGGCACATGACTTCACTTACCTGAGCCTCAGTTTCCACATCTGTGAATGGGTATACCAATTTGGCTTGTCCCAGAGAATTGTTCTGAGAGTTAAACCAGGAAAAAGCTGGGTGTGGTGGTACATGTCTATAATCCCAGCACTTTGGGAGGCTGAGAAAGGAGAATTGCAGAGTTCAAAGCCAGCCTCAGCAAAAGCAAGGCAGTAAGCAACTCAGTGAGATCCTGTCTCTATATAAAATACAAAGTAGGGCTGAGGATGTGGCTCAGTGGTCAAGTGCCCCTGAGTTCAATCCCTGGTATCCCAAAAAACAAAAAACCAAAACAGAAAAGATATGTCAGGTACATCATGGAAGGTCTGGTTGAAAATAAGTACTCAATATGTTTGAATTTGTATTAGGAAGAACAATGCTTGATGAGCTAAGTGCTTCCTAGGAGTTCTTCTCCCAGTAGTCAGAGTCCATGCTGCTCTGTGCAAACTGCCTGTCACTCTCAAGTGAGCCTGCCCTGGAACAGTTGGAGTTTAACGGTCTCTACTCGCCTCCTTTTTGGGGATTTTATTTTTAAGTGCCACTGATTGGTTTCCTGTAGTTTCTGTAGCAAATAAGCACAAACTTAGTGGCTTAACACCATGCATTTATTACCTTACAGTTCTGTAGGTTGGAAGTTCATAGTCAGTTTTACTGGGCTTGAATCAAGGCATTAGCAGGGCCATGGTGCTGCTGGGGCTCCAGGGGAGTCCATTTCCTTGCCTTTTCCAGCTTCTAGAGGCAGCAGCAGTCCTGGGCTCGTGGCCCTGCGTCACTGCGACTTCGGCTTCTATTGTCACATTTCCCTCATTGACTGATCCTCCTGACTTGCTCTTAGAAGGGCACCTGTGGCTACTCAGGATATTCTTCCTATTTCTATAACCTTCACCACATCTTTTTCCATACAAGGCAACATGGTCAGCAGTTCTGGGATCAGGAGGTGGACCTCTGTGGGAGGCCCTTTTTTTAGCCTCCTACGTGCTGCATACATTACTTTTTTGACTCATTTTTGAACTCAGACATTGCTGGTAGCTCGGGCTCTGGGTACCCCTGACAGGTGTGCAGCACTCTTGCCAAGGTATGTGAAGGGATATTCTTCCTAGCCTCTTCCTTCTCCCTCCTTCCACACTACCTGGCTTCTGGGCACCCAACACTCCCCACTCCTCAGTTTCTCCACAGAGTGTGATTATGGGAGTCCTGCTCACTGCACATGCCCATCTTGTCTTCCCAAGCACCCCAGCCTGCCAGCCTTCCTTGACCTTGTCCAGCCCATGTTCCCCTCCATCCATCTCTGAATGTTCTACATGTTCAGTGTGACCCCAGGAGTCCTGCCATCATCTGGGCTAGACACAAGTTCTCTCTGGGATGACAGGTCCTACGACCTTACTGGACCTCTGGAGGTGGGCTCTCTGAGGGCATGTTGTAGTCAGCTTTTGTGTTGCTGTGACCAATATACCTGGCAAGAAAAGTGTCAAGGAGGAAAAATTTATTTTGGCTTACAGTTTCAGAGGTTCTGTCTGTGGTTGGCAGACTCCATAGCTGTGGGCCTGAGGTGAGGAAGAACAGCATGGCAGAAGGGTGTGGTAGAGGAAGGCAGCTCAGAACATGGCAACCAGGGAGGAGAGGGGGGTGGAGGGAGGGAGGAAGGGAGGGAGAGAGAGAGAGAGAGAGAGAGAGAGAGAGAGAGAGAGAGAGAGAAGAAGAAGAAGAAGAAGAAGAAGAAGGAGGAGGAGGAGGAGGAGGAGAAGGAGGAGGAGGAGGAGGAGGAGGAGGGGAGAGAGACAAAATGTAAACCCCAAAGGCATGCCCTCAGTGACTTACTTCTAATCACACCCTACCCACCTATAGTTACTACCTAGTTAATCCATGTCAGTGGATTAATCCACTGATTAGTTTACACCTCTCACAATCTAATCATTCCATCTCTGAAAATTCTTGTATTGTCTCACATGAGCTTTTGGGGGACTCCTCATACCTAAACCATAATATGACAGATGTATACATGAGTGTCCTTCAACTCAAAGATGGGGTTGTTAGCTGGAGCGGTTCCCTGGGTTGTGGCTGGTGTAGTCCTTCCCTTGGTATCTTTGCTACAAACTCTCCCGGACAATTTTCTGGGATAGGTAAATGGGTAAATGGGTCTATTCAGTATCCATCCTATAGTCCTTCCCAGGAATGACTCTCAGTTTCTGCCTGTACCCAGTAAAAACCCCTATCATCATCTTGTTTTTCTGCCAAAATGACCCTTAAGTTCCAATTAAGGGGGATAGAATTGCCTTCATTGGAACACAGAGCCTGTAATGGTCTGAATGTTTCTTGCCCCAGATCCACATGTTGAAATCCTAACCTTCAAGGTGACGGTACAGGAGGTGATATGGTCTTGAAAGTGGAGTCTCATGAATGGGATTAGTGCTCTGTAGAAGAGAGCTCCCTCACCCTTCCATCCTGTGAAGACACAGTGAGAAGTGGCCATTGTATGAACCAGAAAGCAAGCCCTCACCAGACACCAACTCTGTGAGAATTTGTTCACCAGAACTATGAGAAATGTTTGTTGTTTATAATCCATCTAGCAGCCTGCATAGGCCCAAGACAGAACCCCAAACCATTTTCCATAAAGCTTGTCTCTCCCAAGTAGTACCTCGTTGCTTACTCAGATAGATGATGCTCTGTCTTTTAAGTAGCAAAAAACCAAATTGCATTTTGATATAAAAATCAGGTCAATTCTTCCTGGCCTTTGATAAAGATCCTACTTTCTAACCCTCCAGCAAATGAGAATAACTGCCTGTCCTCTCCCATTTCCATACATTCTCAAACCTATTTTTTAATTTTAGCTTCTAAAAATTTGCTTGGCATTATAGAACAATTAGCTGAATATAAAGCGAGAAAAAATTCACCCATGACTCCACTGTCATCCCCGACAAACTATTTTTATTTTTTCCATGTTCCCTTCCAGTTTTTGTCCCCATGAACATATAATTTAAGGAGTCGTAATCATAGTGTAGCTATCATTTTGTGTTCTGCATTTTTCCACTTAGCATTAATTATATCATAAGCATTTTCTTCATGTTGCTGCAAAGTCATCGTAATTATCATTTTTAATGAATGTATAAGAATTCATCGAGAGAGGAGTGGTTTGCTTAACCCTTGTTGTGTCATGGGGCCTTTTGTGACTGCTTTGGTCAGTTTCTCCTTGGAGGTTGCCCTTGATATCATGTCCATCTGCTCTGCCTGGGTGAGAGAGGTGAGGAGAAAAGTGGTTGGGAGGAGGAGAAGGACACACACACACACACCATGTAGAGCAGCAAGCAGAGGGACTTAAAGCTGTTTGCTGTATGCAGATTCATAGTTAAGACTCCTAGAAGCAAAGAGTGGAAGGAAACCTGGCCTTTACCTCATTAAGCCCCTTCACTAATGGTTGTCTTTGAGATGACAGTTCTTTGACATGATCTTCAATGTCTGGAAGAAAGGTGACTATGGGAAACTGATTGTAAAAACACTTTTTAACTGGCAGTCTGAACTTCCTTTGCCATCAGAATCAATTCCCAAATGCTGTCTGAATTCCAAAAACATACCTCCAATTTTTGTTAATCAAATATTTAGTGTTAATTAGTGCTCAAGTGATAACTGGAGAGGAGTTCAACTATGACAGTGTTTCTTAAAGTTCCACAAATGCCAAGCCCACAAGATGCTCTACAAAATAGTTTCCTTTCATGAACAGTGTTTGGGAAACAGTGAAGTTCATGCCCCAACCCCTTCTTGGATATTCGCAATGCCCATTCATACATTCAATGATCTAAGAAGTTCTGCGGAGAAAAAATGCCTAACTTTGGTTGGTCCAGTGTTTCCCAAGTTTACGGGGCCCTTTTGTCATGTGGTGTCTCCTCCAGATGGAGTTCGTTCAGGAAAATGAAAACAAACTAGGTGATCCAGAAGACTGATTGAATACAGAGACCTAGTTTGAAAATTTGATGTGACCCAGAGAACCACAGCTAACAGAAGTGGCTTCAATTGAAAGGGTGGCATGGGATTAGCAGAACTTGGAAACATACCATATTTGTGCCTGCAATCCTGAGGATGATTCCAGGGAGCTGGGACCGCTAAAATGAATGAAGATGGTATATTTATGTCAATATTATGAGACTGCCAAAGGGTGTTGGGGAGAGAGCAACTTGACTGGAGGTCAAGTCCTAGCTCTGTCATGGACTTCCTGGATGGCCATGAGTTGTTCACCCGTCCACGGCACCTCCAAGTTCTAAAGCTCTGCTACTTGGAGAATAATTTTACTCATTTGAATGTGCATTCTATTTAAGTGATTGTAGTCATATCTGTGATTGATCTGATGCTGAATTGATGATGAGCAACAGAACTCCCAATCACGAGGCTGTTGCTAAGGGAAATTAGGGTTCAGTCTGCAGTTATCTTCTTGACAAGACAGGAAAAATGATAGATGCAATGGTGACTATCTTTGGCCCCAAGTGACTCTAGGGATCCTCTGATGTGGATTGGCTTAAGATTGATTTTTTTTTTTGATGGAGCATCTGGTGGCCAGGCTATGCTGCCTCTGTGAGGGAAATTAGAACACTGAATTGTATAATTCCTGGCTTCAGGAGGCTTCTAATCTAGTTGAGGAGACAAGATGAAAAGAAATGATTAGATAACAATAAGAATGAATACAGCCATGTCTTTTAAATTACATTACAACTTTATGTCAACTACTTGTTATTGCTGTCAATAGGCTTTTTATAAAGGTCTTCTGTCTTTTGATCTTTCTAGTTCCCAGAGAGGTGCAAACCTTTGAGCAGCTGTGATTTGGAGCTGGGTTTTGTGGCCTTTGCATCCCCCTACCCCGCCCGACTGTCACTGGGAGCTGCTCAGGGAAGCTGTAAGGATCTTTCATGACAGTTTCCCATAGGGTATAAAACGTAGCTTGCCACCCACCTTGAGCAGGTTGTTTTTTTTTTTTTTTTTTTGAAGAATTTGAAAGTAAAACAAAGTACTCTGCCATTAATGGAAAGCTAGAATTTTCTATCTGCTTGTACTTCTGACAGCTTGGTTGATGCTGTCACTGGCTGTGTGTGTCTTTTCAAAATGCATCTTTTTAGCTCATTACTCCTGGGTAGATTAATTCCTAATGCTCCTCTTTGACATGTTCTTTGCTGGTACCAAGAAAGCAGTGATGCCGTGCTCTCTGTCCTGCCCTATCCTCAGGGTGTCTCCACAGTGTGGGAGCTGCAGCCCTGCCCTCCAGGAACCCACATGTCTGTACGGGTGGCCGAAACCTTTGTTTCACGCTTGGGAGTTCAGAGGTCACAGAGATGTGGCCCCGAGCTTGGGTGCTAGAAGCAATGTGTGCACTGCACATTCAGTTTTTTTCTTTCTGAGGAAACTGTGATCTTGGAAAATTTCAAAAAGGGACATGGAACAGATTTTGCCTCTCTGTCACAGGGCCATCAATTCTCTATTATGGCGTGAGTGATGGAATGGAATTGGAGAATGTTGCTTGCGAATGAGTTCTAATTCAAACATTTTTTAAAAAAAATATTTTGTTTAGTTGTAGATGAACACAATATCTTTATTTATTTTATGTGATGCTGAGGATCGAACCCAGTGCCCCACGTATACGAGGCAAGCGCTCAACCGCTGAGCCATAGCCCCAGCCCCTCAAACATTTTTTTTGAACAAAATTTTTAACCTCTCTGAGACTCAGTTTGTGTGTGTGTATGAATGTGTGTATGACAACACAACAATTGTGAGCTTTAAATTAAGTGTAGCACAGTAAGTGATTAACACAATGCTGGTATATAATAAGTGCTTAATTCATGCTTGCTATTGTCACCTTCAGGGTCATGCTCATGATCACCCTTGTCATGGGACCATCATCATTACCAAGATCATCAGCATCAGTACCAAGTTCCCCCCATCATGAGTCATTTATTTGTTTGTGAGACAGGGTCTTGCTATGTTGCTGGCCTGGAACTCCGGGCTGAAGTGAGCCTCTCATCTCAGCCCCCTGGGATACAGAGGCATGCCACTGTGCCTGGCTACCATCACTATCATCACCACCAGCAGCATTATCATCATTAGCAGTGGCAGCAGGAGTAGCAGTAGCATCTCGCCCTCCCAGGGCTTCTCTTGGTCATCTCATTCAGGTCCTCGATTTTCCAGAACACAATCAGGAGTCTTGTCCAAGTTCACAAAGGGTCTTGCCCCCGACCCTTCCTTCTGGAGGGCTTTGTACTGTGTCACTCTGAAAGGATTTTCTAATTCTTTTTCTAATTTTCAGAAAACATTTTTTTTCTCTTGTCCTCTAATATAGAACTTTCTTTTCCCACCAGAACAAATAAATGGAAATGTATTTTGAAAAGTGAAGAGCATTATATCAATAGAAGAAATAATTTTTTATTGCTTCTTGAAAGGTTGACTGGTAGCTAATCACACATAGTTTCCAATGCTAGGTTTTCTTACAGTGCAGCCAAAAGATGACTTTACCCTGTCTTCCCTCCAGCCCCTCAACTGAGCAATGTCAAAGAACGCCAGCGCCACAATAAAACCCACACCCTTGGTCCCCTCCCCTTCTGTCTGGCAAGAGGGGGTAAAATCACAGTGTGTCAAGCAGGCTGTAAACATTTGAGCTGCTTTCCTTCAACTCTTGGGAGGGCTTCTTTGGGATGACAGGAGGACAAAGGGCTGCAGTGTAAATTACCATGCAAATTGCCACAGTGTTTGAACCTAAGACACCTTTGCCTGCTGCATCTTAACGAACTTGAGCTTCTGTGACTCCCACACAAGGGAAGATGGGAAGTGGCTTCTAGAGTAGAGCCCGGAGTCACCTGAGCAGCTCCATATGCTGGACTCCAGCAAGCCCCTGTAAATACACTGGTGCGGCTCCTGAAATATGACAACCCAGATGGGTGAGCCTTAAAGAGTTGCCCTGTTGACCTTTTAGCAGGTTTCCACTTTCCACACAGGTTCTCAAGTAGTTTTATAGTGTGAGAGTCTGGGACTGCCTTGGACCACAGATTCCACCATAATTAGGAAGGAGACGTAGATGCTCTCTGTTTTCCTTTCTGGCCTCCTCCCTCCCTTCTAGCTCATTCTCCAGGCAGTGAGGTGACAGATGGCTCATATGGCTGTTCGCTCTCATCTTTGAGGTTGGCTCACTTAGTACGTTAGCCCTGGCCCCAAGCCTGTGACTGAGAGGCACAACTTCAGGGTATCTCCTTGTAGCCAAACATCTCCGACTTTCATTTCCTGGCTTCTTGCTTCTGTCCCCATGGCTATATGTGCAACAGTGAAGGCCATGGTCCATGTCCATAGGTGGTGGCTGTGGTTTCTGACCAGAGTTGACCACCACTGATGGTGGGCTCCTTTAGAGCTCTCAGTGCATCTTGTAGGAAGTGACTCCACAGGGGCACAACCTGATTTTTAAGGACAATAGAAGACCATGGAAAGTTCTATTTCTGTTAATGGGAGGTTTCTGAAGAGAAATTAGAGATAAGCTTGGTCCTGCTCTTCCCTCCACATCTGATTCCATATCTACTGTGGTGTAATAAAGGCTTTCGTTGTGTGTGTGCATGAAAAAAGTACAATATCCACATTTAGTATTTCTTGATCTTTATGTGCTGGACACTCAGCTGAATATTGTGCATGTTTTATCTCATTTAAACTGGACCATGAAACTTTAAAGCGTTATATTATACATCTGTCTGCCTGTCAATCATCCATATATCTACCTTTCATCTATTTACCTAGATATTTTTTAAAAAGGAATTGGTTTTTGTGATTGTTGTCTAGCAAGTATGGTAGGCTGAAGATCGAGGGAAGGGTTGATACTTCAGTTTGAGTTTGAAAGCAGCCTAAAGGCAGAATTCCCTTTTTCTTGGGTTGTATCCTTTTTTTTTTGGTACCGGGGATTGAAGTCAGGAGCACTTGATCACTGAGTCACGTCCCCAGCCCTATTTTGTGTTTTTATATAGAAACAGGGTCTCACTGAGTTGCTTAGCACTTTTTTCTCTTGAAGCCTTCAACTGATTGGATGATGCTCATAACATTACAGAGACAATATATTTTACTCAAGTCTACTGATTTAAATCCTAATTTCATCTAAAAGAATTCCTTCATAGTGACATTTTTCTGGCTACCATGGCCTAGACAAGTTGAAACAAAATTATCTGTCATGGTAGGTTTCATTTCCTTTGAACAGGTGAGGAAAACAAGTTGCATAGAAAAGAATTTGCTTGCAGTAGTAAGTGGTTTCTAAACATCTTCATGTCTTAGTTCCTGTGAATATTACCTTTTATGACAAAAAAGATTTAGTATATGTGATTAAATTAGGATCTTGAGGTGGAGAGGTGATCCTGGAGTATCCAGATGGGCCCAGTGGAACCAATTGGTACTTATATGAGGGATGATAGAGGATCTGAGTCAGAGGAGAAAGTGGTGTGATGGAGGAAGACCCTGTGCTGATGCACAGTGGAGATGCAGGAGGGATCATAAGCCCAGGAATACAGGTGATCACTAGAAGCTACAAAAGGCTAGGAAATGAGTTCTCTAGAAACTTCAGAAGGAACCAGCCTTGCCAACACCTTGATTTTAACCAAACTGATTTTGAACTTTTTACCTCCAGAACTATAAGAGAATACATTTGTATTGCGTTGGTGATAATTTGTTACAGCAGCCACAGGAAACTCATACTCTTGCCCAAGGCCACATAGTAAATGGTAGTGGTGGGATTTGAAGCCAGGTCAGGCTGACTCCAGAGCCAGAAATAGATCACGCTCTTGTCATTGTCAATAGTACTGACCACTCCCAAGCAACAGTTCTTGAGTCCCTCTTTCCACCCACTGTCTTTGCCCAGACTTTATCCTGCCCCTGAACTTCTGTTATGAGGGCAATTAATCATACAGGAAAGGGGGACTGGAGATAGAAGGTTGAAGGGTAATGAAAAAAAAAAGAGGCTTTATTTATTGGGGTGCTATTCTGTGACAGATAACTTTATAGACATGTGCTTAGTTCTCCCAACCTCCCTAGAAGGCAGGGACTATTTTGATCTCTGTTTCATAGTTGAGGAATCTGAGACACCAGATGTTCAGAAGCTTGCCCAGGTCACCTAGCTAGTAAAGGGCAAAGCTGGGGTCTCATCCTAGGTCAGCCTGATGCCAACCTTTTTGGACATTCTCTTCACCACCCTTGCTTCTTCAGAATCTTGATCATAGCTCAGCGGCAGCAGCAGGAGAGGAAAATGCTGGTGCAAACTAGGAAGGGCTGATGATGGGGGCTGCCTGTGTCCTCACTCCCAGAAGCCTCCATCTCAGAAGTAGTTCATGTCCAGGGCAGGGTTCACCGCAGCATCTTCTACACCTGAGGCAGGTCATGCTCCTCCATCATAGCACCTTCTGCTTGGTTTCCTTTCCCTCTTCCCTCTGGCCTTCCATGACCCTCCTGGGTTCCTTGACTGGCCTTAGCATCTGCTGAGAGTAGCACTTGTCTTTCCACCTCCCTCTCCTCTACTTCTTTCCCCTTTTTTCCATGTTCATAGCTGCCCCTTCCTTTTCGCTCTTCCATTTCAGCCACACACATACACAGAAGAAATTGTAGGGAGGAAGGTCAGCCAGGTTGGGCTAAGATCTCTAAGGAGAACTGACCAGACTTCCTTTGCCCATGGTGGGTTGATGGACAAGCTCCTGGGTATAGCTAGGCCTCTACCTGTCACCTGGTGAGCTGGGCCTCCAGGGGAATGGTTCCTGGCAACAAGTGGTGCCAAGTGGATGACTTAACAGAACAGGTTATCAACAGCATTGGGCTAAAAATACCATGTTTATTTTTGAAATAACTTGTTTTGGCAGTTATAAATACTCTATGAAGTCAGCTTAGAATGTAGTCTAGCAGCTTCCAGACAACTGAATAATATTTCAGATGCACACATTGTTTTCTATGCAGAATCCAACATGCAGTTTCCAGCCAATTTTTTTTTTTTGATATCCTGTGTAATGGAGGGGAGATTGAGTGCAGATAAAACCAGTGAGTAATCAGCTTAGTGCAGGGTTATAGCCTAGTTTTTCCAAACAGAGAATCTTATTTTGGAGTAGTTGCTACTAGAAAAAATGTTTAAGGAAGTTTCCTTTGCCTGCCAGGAACCCCTTTGCCCTTGGGTAGCTGAGAGCTGAAGTGAGTTGGTATAATTTTTCCCTCCTGCGCTTTTTCCCTCTTTCTCTTCCTTCCCTCCCGGCCTTCTCATCTTCTTCCTTGCCCCTCCCTCTCTCCTTCTTCCTCCCTCCCTCCCTTTCCTCCTTCTTGTTTTATCTATCTGCTCTTCAAGCAATGATGGGCCACCTTTGTGCCACCCACTGTGCTGGTGCTGGGGTTAGTGATGAGCAGAACCTACTGGATCTATAGCCACCCACCCACTGTCCCTGTGTGGAATATATGAGTCACTGTGCTGGTAGTTAGCAAGCAAGCAAGGGAATAAGTAATTACCAAATGTGATCTGTGCTCTGAGGAATAACCAGAAGAGAAGGAGGGAGGCCAGGTGGGCCATCTTCTTAGAGCAGACAGGATGGCTTTTTTGAAAAGATGGAAAACTTTTAGCTGAGACTGGAAAGATGGAAGCTCACCTGAGGGTGGAGGTGGGGGCTGTCCCAAACAGAGGAACCACATGGGAAGTTCTGGGAAGAGACAGACTGATTTGAGGAGCTATCTTGATACGTTTTTACTTACATTTCCAGAAGCATGGGAGGAGGGCTGCTGGCTGGCAGTCTTACAAGCTTGGCACTGATTCTTTGGCCCCCTCCCTCTTTTCTGACCTCCTCTCCTTTCTCTGTTGGGGGGCTGCCCTCCTCTGCTGGAAACACCACTTGATGTCCAGTAAGTCGCTTCCCCCTTTCCATAGTTCCCTCCATTCCTCCTGCCTGCCATGTTCATGCCTGCTTCCGACCACGGCCACCACCTCACTGCCTTTGGCTTTGAATCCACTGTCTCGGTTTTGGCCCCAATGTCTCCGTCCCCCCTGGGAATGGCCAACAAGAAAGCAGATCCTGACTCTGATTGACCTTGCGCCACTGTCTCATCATCATGGTCAGCCTTGCAGCTTCATCGGCAGCAGGTCTATCACGGCTGTTGTGACATGCTGTCACCAGGCCAGCTGCCAACAGCCTTGGTCATCAGCTCCATGCTCTGCTGTACCCCTCCTCCTTGTTGGCTGTGCCAGTTCTCTCCTTTGTCTTCCCTAGTGTGATGCTTTTGATTTGGCATGTCTCCTGGTCTCATGTGTTCAGCGATGGGGTTTAGGGAGGTGATTGGATCTCAAGAGCTCTGACTTTAGCAGTGGATTAATCCACTAATGGCTGAATGGACTAGTGGGGGTGGGACCTAGATGGAGGAATAGGTCACCAGGGACTGTGCCTTGGAGGAAGTTTTCTTCTTTCTGCCCTTCCCTCTCTCTGCTTCCTGGCTGCTATGAGCTGACAGCTCCCTTTGGTCACACCTTCCACCATACCGACTGCCTTCTGCTTCACCCCAGGCCCAGAGCAATGGAGCCAGTTGATAATGGACTGAAACCTCTAAAACCAAAATAAATTTTTCTTTCTTTAAAATGTGTCAGGTTATTTTGGTCACAGCCACAAAAGCTGACTAACACACCAACTTATCACTACTGTTGTATACCTGCTCTGCTCAGCCCCAGGAAGCTCAAACCATGACAGAACCTGTCTGCAACATGTCATGGCTGACGGAGGTGGGCTTTGGAGTTGGACCTGGACTTGAGTTCCAACTCAGCCCAGCATTAGGTGAATGGACTTGGGAAAGCCCCTTGAGCTTTGGACAATGGTTGGTCCACGATTATTATCAGGATTATGGAAATAATAAATGTGAAAGTGCCGACATCTAGAGTTGCTTATTAAAAAGGCAACTTTTCTCTCCTTCCACTCCAGTGCTTGTTGGTGATTCACAAACAAGAAATAAATCAAGACACCATCCCCTGCACCCATACTCAACTTGCACTTGCTGAGGAATGAGTTTGGAAACAACGTAAGACCCCACATGCTTTTAAAAGTTTTGGTTAAAGATGCTTGATACTTTAAAAAGTTACACAAATAGTACATTAATATATTCCAGTAAAAACACAAATGGCAGCCAGGCTTGGTGGTGCATGTCTGTAATCCCAGCAGCTCAGAAGGCTGAGGCAGAAGATTGCAAGTTCAAGGCCAGCCTCAGCTACTTAGTGAGGCCCTAAGCAACTCAGTGAGACCCTGTCTCAAAATAAAAAATAAAAAGGCCCTGGGATGTGGCACCTCTGGGTGCAATCTGTGATACCCAAAACAAACAAACAGAAACAATCCCCCCAAACAAAAACAACCAAAAAAACATAAATAGCAGATAAAAGGCAATTTTCTCTCAATCATTATTACCTTCCCACTTTCTAGTCCCAGTTTCTTCCTTAGCAGTAATTACTAATAACAGTGTAAGGGATAACCTTCTGAACTTTTAGGAAATGCATTTACATTTGTGTGTGTGGTTTTTGTTTTATACTTTTAAAATAACTTATAGAAGAAATATTATACTATAGCTAGATATTCCATTGGGCCTTTGCTTGTCAGTACAGATAAGCTCTATTTTTTGTTTGGGAGTTGATGCTTTATTTTTAACTTTTTATTATGAAAAATTTAAAATACATGCCAAAGTAAACAAGAATAGTATAATGATTCCTTATGTCTCCACTGCTCCGCTCCAACAATTATCAGCTCATCCAATCTGGATCATTCAACCCTACTTATACTCTCCTTCATTACTTTAAAGCAAATTTCAGAAATACTATGCTTTCTGCAAATATTTCATTATGTATCTATGAAAGTCAAAGGCCATTCAAAAGCATAAACACAACTTCATTGTCATACTTAAAAATTAAAAATTCTTTAATGTCAGCCTTTGTATAATTTAAAAACTATTTATTTGAATCAGGATCCTATTAAGATCCACACATTATAGTTGATTGATGTATC
This sequence comes from Xerus rutilus, assembly GCA_028644305.1. Taxonomy (NCBI): domain Eukaryota; kingdom Metazoa; phylum Chordata; class Mammalia; order Rodentia; family Sciuridae; genus Xerus; species Xerus rutilus. The sequence continues at coordinate 144,758,888 of CM053402.1, forward strand.
TTTTAAGTCTCTTTTAATCTATAGCCACTCCACCTTCACTATTTTCTCTTTCTCCTCTCTCTTGCAATTTGTTGAAAAGACCTACCGTTTTATCTGCTGCATAGGATTTTCCAGTAGGGATCCATTAGGACTTATTTTACCATTCTCCTATTGATGGGCATTTAGCTCTTTTCAGACTTACTGGCACACGTATGTTGGAGTGAACAGCTTAGCATAAGATATTCATGTACATGTGCTGACATTTCTCTAGGGTAGTTACAAAGAAGTGGATGTACAAAGTTAAAGGATGTATAAATTATATTCAGTTGAACCACATAAAATTTTTATAGGTCAAAGATGGTTGAATATTGGCAATTTTATATGGTACAGCATTTTAACTGAGATTGCCAAATTACCTTTAAACATAGTACATTAATTTATCCTCCTTCCATCAGTTTATGAGGGTACCTATTTATCTACACTGTTACCACAATTCAAATGATCAGAGGTTTTTTTTGTGTGTGTGTACTGGGGATTGCACTCAAGGGCACTCAACCGCTGAGCCACATCCCCAGCCCTATTTTGTGTTTTGTTTAGAGACAGGGTGTCACTGAGTTGCTTAGTGCCTCGCCATTGCTGAGGCTGGCTTTGAACTCACGATTCTCCTGTCTTAGCCTCCCTAAGTGCTGGGATTATAGGCGTGCACCACTGTGCCCGGCTCATCAGAGTTTTTAATGTCTGCAAACCTGGGGGGTAAAGAAGAGCTTTCATTGTGCTTGTCAATGACTCTCAAGAGCCATGCAGCACATGTAGTCTGAGGAATGTTCTCTGATGGGCGGTATTGCTGCTGAGTCTGTGCCCAGGTAAAGTGAGTGTTCCATCAGGGGTCAGAGAGGGAAGATTCTCAGGTGGATTCTTCCTGTCACTCCCTGGATGAAGCTGTGGCCCTAGGCAGGCTTATACCTGGTTGAATATGAGGCCATTCAGCTGATACGGGTAAGTGTCACTCCTGGGCTGGTGAAGAGTAATGACAGGGGCTAAATGCTTGGAAGCATTCCTCAGAATCACAATGACTGGGTCTCTGCTGTACCTCCGGCTTTGCCCACTCAGGGTCTAAAATGTATCTGGCACCTGCTTCCTCACTGACAGGAGTGATATCAGCAAGGTAGCAGAATAGGAGGTCCCTACCCAGAAAGTTCAGTTAGCAACTATCCATAGACAAGAATATCTTGGTGAAAACTCCAACCCTTGGGAATAAACTTGAGACTCCTGTGTGGATCACAGAACTTAATAATGCATTGAAGAGGTAAAAGGTCTCAAATTGGTCATGCAGAGAGAATTCCCATGGTAGAGGGTCTCTTCAGTGGGAAAGAGAATGAGAGGTGGACATTGAGCTTTCCTAGCATTTCAAAATGCTTGTCCACTCCCATCTCACCTGCTGGGAATACAGGAAGCATGGAGGCAGAGTCACAGTGACCAGCACACAGATCTTCGTGGTGGCTCTGTGGATTTGACAGCGGTGGCACTGGTCAGAGAATCCAGATAACAGCATAGCCCACCCACCAAGCTGGTCACTACCAGAACTGATGGGAAGTTCCTCTTGGCTTGAATCCCTAGATGACCAGCCCCAGATCCTGTCTCAGACCCAGGAAAGACACTGGGCCACATGTATTTCAGCAAAGAGCAGAGGCTAGTGCACTAGGGAGTTCCAACTATGCTCGGCTCAGCCTCATAGCCCACCCCACGGCCTCACCTAGGCAGGGAGTGAAGGTATGGAGTCAACTTAAAAGTCCACCAGCAGATGAATGGATAAAGAAAATGGAGTATTTATGTAGAATGGAAAACATTTCAGCCTTAAAAAGAAAACACAGAAGTTCTGTTATTTGCAACAACATGGGTGGAACTGGAAAACGTGAAACATAAGTGAAACAAAGCAGGCACAGGAGGTGAATGCTGGTATTCTCACTTCCATGTGGAATCAACAGTTGAACTCAAGAGGTTACTGGAGGCTGGGGGTGGGGACAATCGTGAGATGATGGTCAGAGGGTACAAAGACTCATTGGAGAGGAGAAATAAGTCTTTTTTTTTTTTTTTTAAAGATCTATTACACAGCTTAGTCAAAATAGTTAATAGTGTATTATACATTTCAAAACTTCTAGGTAGGTACATTTCAAATGCTTTCATCATAAAATATAGGTATTTGAGGTGATGGATATATTAGCTTGATTTAATTATTCCATATTGTATTCATAAATTCTAACATGATTTTAGATCATATATATGTAATTTGTGAATTTATAATAAAAATATATAATTTATTGCATGGGTTGATGGCTGGGGGAGGGCTGAAGGTATGAGTGGGGAAGTCAGAACCAGGTGGTGGAAGGGAACCTGGACTCGAGGCTCTGATTTGGAGACTCTTTTGTCCGGTAGAAACAATGTGACCAGGACCATTTACTTCATAGGTCTATGCTGCAGTTGTTCCATCTGGAAACTGGGAGCACGCGGGCCTGCCATTCCCCCCACCTGTTATCACAGTGACGCCCTGTCTGCAAAGGCATTTTGAAAGCGCCTGTGTGCTCTGCAAGGCGAAGCTTAGTGTTTAGAACCCACAGACTCTGCAAACCAGAGAAATGCCCCCTTTCCTGGTAATTATTCAGTAATTATTCACATAAGAAGGATTTCTTTGTTAGGTTTCATATATTTGTTGCAGTTGATGGCCTTTTAATAGTGGCATTGAGTTTGTGTACAGAAAGGTTATTCATTTTAAGATTCTGGGCCTTAATTGTTATTTGTTTTGCTTGGTTCCAGTGCACTATAAATTAGTGATATCGACAGAGCGTATTTGTCTTGGCACGGGGGTGCATTGTCTGTCGTGAGCGCTGTTTGGCCTGGCACTGGCCTGGATTTCCCCATCTGTTTCTGATGTTTACATTGTTAAAGATCCGACAGACACATAGGACATGGCCACATGCAGAGAGGGAACTTTTTTCCACTCCAGTGCATCAAACAAGGTCTGAGCCTGTAATAAGCACAGCCCTAAATTACACTTGATCCTGCTAGCGTCCAGATCCAGCCCCTGTGCCGGGGTTGATTGCTCAGGCCCCTGGGTCTTCCCTCCCAGGATTGCTTCTAGTCAGTCCAACAGCTCAATCTTGACAAACTCATTTTTGCCCTGTGTTTGGAAAGGGGAACCGCACAAAGAGTATTCCGAGGGGTGCTTCTGAGCAGGCTTTTGAAAACAAGAATGGGAAAGATAAGGCGTCCAGTCCCAAAGGAGTCCCAGTGCATCCTCCTGGGGGCACATCTGTCCTGGAGGGGCCAGGGATCTGGGAGAGACTGGGCTTTGTGTCAGCTCCGCTTCCATCTCTGTGGTGGCTGAGGAAAGATGTTTCTGTGGATGGATTGGTCCCAACCCCCTGCAATTCCCCCACAGGGTGTCCCCAATCTGCTCAAGTGAGGGCCCCCATCATGCTGTGAGGGGGAGATCTTGAACTTTCCTTGTTGAGATGACAGGGTTGTGAGAGAAGAGGAAGGGTGAAGGGTTTTAGCAGGGGAAGGTTGTTGGAATCTTTTGTAAACAAAGGCCTTGAGGAGCGAGGGGCCGGGGACAGTGTCCTCTCTAAGTTCCCTAGATGACTGTGTGGGCCTGTGTGCAGGGGTACACATGGGGATGGTGAGGGAGATGTCCATTGTAGTGGTGCTGGTATTGATGGAGGCGGTCAGCAGCCTCTTGATCAACTTAGGGCAAGACTTTGACCTTCGCTGTTTGTCACGTATCTGGGACTTCTCTGAGAGCACTTCAGGTGTTGCCCCTGGGTCAGGGGGGAACTTCCCTCTCCTGCTAACCCAATATCCCCTGAAATGAAGGAGCCGGGAGGGCAGCTGATTTTTTTTCTAAATATTTTTTTAGTTGTAGATGGATGCAGTATCTTTATTTAATTAATTTATTTCTTTTTATGTGATGCTGAGGATCCAACCCAGCGACTCGTGCATTCAAGGCAAGCACTCTACCACTGAGCCACAACCCCAGCCCCCTCCTCTCCCAGGCTGATTTTATTTGTATCCAAGAAGGCACTGAGGTCTGGGTCTTCTCCCCTGTTGGAATGCAAGCCAAGACACTGTTTCCACTTGCCTTATCCATTTTCCCTGTGGGGGCAACCGAGGGGCAGATTACATGGAATGATGTTCAAGTATCTGCTTCCTGCTCACAGAAAAAGGCTTGAATTCCTTAATCCAAGCCCCCTACCTCATGCCCGAAGCACTTTCTCCTAAACCACCCGATTCCTCTGTCCAATCCATCTTCCACACTGCAGCCAAGGTGAGCTTGCTAGAACACTTGTGAAAGGGTAATAGACCGAGGTATCTGTTGGTGTGTTGTTCCTGCTGTGTTTCCCTACCTCTATGACACAGACCGGACACACACCTCTGAAGGACATAACCAGACTTTGTGCTCAACCCTGGGGAGCTTTGAGTTTCCTGGGAAGAGGGGCAAGTTGCCAGCAGATGAGCAAACATCCCTTTTCATCTGTTTTCCAAAAGCTCAAACTCCTAACCATGGTCTAACATGCTTGGGGTTATGCTCTGTGTTCTTCCTTCTGGAATCACTCAAATCCCTCCTCATCATTCTGAAAACACAGCTTAGATGTGACCTTAGAACTCATCCTGACTCTTCCTTCCTGGAGATTGTCGATGCTCCTGGGGACACCTGTCACACCTTGTCTCTTTCATTAAACACTTACAACACTGGATCCCAGTTACCTATTAACATGCCTTCCTTCCCTGAAGGGCTGGTGCCTTATTCCTCTCTGGTCCACAGGACCTGGTGAGGTACTGGGCACCGTGGAGGCCAGGCTGTGTTTGCTGCTCTTCCCTCTAAGGTACCTTTTTCTGGGCTGGTCCTGGTGGTCCTCTGCTCCTCTGGTGATGTTGGAAGGATCTTTTCAGTAACCTGTCTCGTCCTAGGTAATCTCCTAGACCCTTTCCAGTGCTCATATCCCCAGGGACCTTGATCTACTTAAAATGGTCATGCTCCCTGTTTGTTTTAACTCCACCAGATTCCCCACTGTAAACATGGCTTCTGTTAGGGGCCTTGTAAACCAAAAATGAAGAACTACTTCATTTTGGTTGGGAAGGCATGCATGAGCCCATCACTCCAAGATCCAAAGCCTCCGCCTCTAAGTTGGACATCCTCCAGCCATTTTTATCTCAATAAATGGCATTATCACCCATCCAGATTCATAAGACAGAAACCCAAGGACCATCCTTCTGCTTTTCTTCACCACTGATCCCTATCCAGTTCCTACCTGGTTCTAGAACATTTCCAAACAGCTCTTGAATCCAATCCCATCTCTCTGTTTCCACCCCCATCTCCACCACTGGCATTCTGTCCACATACCCCTCCTCCACTTTTGTTCTGCCTCCATCATTGTGCAAATCCTACCTGGCTGGTCTCCATACATTCTGTCTGTCTCCTCCCTCCCATCTAGACTCCAGACTGCAGCCAGAGTGATCTCGAATTTCAAATCTGTCTGACTCTTCCTATTAAAACCCTTCAATAGCTTCCTGTTCTTGGGTGAAAGATAAAAGTCCAGGGTGGTCTACAAGCCCCTGCCTGCCTCTTCAAATTCTTTTTGCACCAAATCTCTCCTCAGGCTTACTTTGTCAGTCAATCTGGCTTCTGTTCCTTTCATTACTGTCACAGGGCCTTTGCACGTGCTTATCACCTGTCACAGTTCTGATTTTACATTACTGAGGGCAATTATTTGACTAAAAGTGTTTTCTTCAGGTTATTAGACCCAGGAATGTGGGACCATGACTACTTTTTTCTCACCATAAGATCCCTTTGTCTAATATGCTGGTTGGCTCTCAAATAGGTCTTGAATAAATTAATGAAGAAAGGAAGGACAGGTGTAGACACAGCTTGGTCAACATTTGAACAGTCCCTTTATTGGAAAATATCCTGTTTTTGATACTAATTGGGAACTACCAATGTTTAATAAGTGGATATTTTACTTGGGCAACCCCATTCTCTGCATTTCATTAATCGAAGTCTTAATATTCTAAAGAGAATAAAGATTTGCTCCATTTTAAAAGGTTCCATATGGCCTTAAGAATTAGTTCTAATAAAATGATGAATGGCTCTTCACTCCATTAACAAATGATCATTAATTTTAATTCATATGTCTGACATCTGTTCCTGATCTTTGTCCTTAGAAGTGTAATTAAAATGATTGTAAATATGCAACCCATCATTGGAAGTTACAGGTGATTGTACTGTGCCACAGCCACTCTCCAGCCAGTGACAGTGCCTTTCCTCAGGGTGAGATCCATTCCAGCTGGGTGCTCAGTCAGCATGGGGGAGAACAGAAACGGGGGTGGGTGCCAGGTGACCCTTCATGAGGGAACAGAAACGGGGGTGAGTGCCTAGGAGGTGACCGTTCAAAGAGATGGCTTGAAAATGGACTTCCCTTGCATAGAATGGGACCAGTGCTCCAAAGGGCAGCGTTGCCACAGTGGCCTCTTTGATTTTGGACCCTATTTGTCTTAGGCATCCACCTGCAAGGTGGTGGGGTTTCAAGGAGATAGAAAATCTTCCCTCTGCTTTGTATCTCCAAGAATCTAAGCAAATACGTCCAAGATTCGTATAAGAAACAAAATGCTCCTTCTCTCAATTAGAAGGGCTGTCAATTAAAGTGCCTTTGGAAGAGAAGATACTTGAATATCTCCAGAATATAAGTGACTGGCATGGGCTCTTTCCCCAAGAGGAAACTTCAGCATGGGAAAGCTCCTGGGTCCTTGGGGCCAGGAGAAGGACGTAGAAAGGAGATTTAACAATGCTCTGCTGCCTGGCATTTCCGGAATGCTTAGGTTTCATATGTTTCTATGTTCTGTCACAGTAACAGGAGAGCCCTGGAGCAGGCAGCATGTGGATGGGATTACCTCTGGAGAAAGAAATCTGGTTCTGAGGCAGTCCCCAGGCTCTGTTCTAGGCGGAATCAGGGGAACCTGATACACAGTGACTTTCTCCATGTCTGCCTGAACCCTTGGTCCCTGGGATGCAGAGAAAACTGGCCTCCATCAGTTGGGTCAGAATCCCAGCAAAGCCACTCCCTTATTAAATCCCTCATATCTCTTTCCGGGAGAGAACGGGCTCCATGGTGGATGAAATAAATTTTTTACAACGCTGGGGAAAACTATGCAAGTGAACTGTTTTCCATATACCTGGGTCTGAATTGTTATAGGGAAATTTTATTGTAATAGGGCCCATGATCTCAGAAACCAGGTTTTTATCCGGAGGCTAGTCTGCTTTTATAGCCACATCAAATCAGTGGAACATATGAGCTTATGACGACTTTGTTTCTCAGATCTGTTGTGTTTGGGAAACCAATTTATGCTCTCAACACAGGTTCAGCCTTGAGGTTGTATCAGGGAGAAAGAATGGGCATCTTTCTTTCTCCTTCCCTCTATTCTTTCCTGCTTCCTTCCCCTCTCCCTGCTCTCCTCCCTCCCTCCCTGCTCCCTATACCCCTCACAACAAAAGAAAGGGTTCAAGAGCTTTCTGGGAATCTACTTTTGCCTTTGAACACAGGAGAGATACTAGTGATGATAGCCCTAGAAGCAGGGAGGAGAAAAGTCCCTCAACCCTCTGCCACCCTCCTGTGCTTTTAGCAGGTGGTAATAGTGGGGTTGAAATGGCTCCCTGTGCAAATCTGCAGAGGTGGCATGATGTTGTAATAACTGTGACCTACAGATTTGCTGTGGAGGAGCTAATTTGATAATAAGAAGACATAAGAATCCTTCCTGGGTCCTTCTGTGGCCTCTTCCCCTGTTGAACAGGGGGAAGCTGTTTAGAGTCCTGGACTTAAACTGGCTGTTCCCAAGTATGTGATTTAGTTGTTAACATTCTTCCAAGGTGTGACTTTCTCCATCAACAACCTTGCAAATCTTTAATCCAACTGTTTAAAATATTACCTTTGGTCATCTCTGGGCATGCTGTGTTTGACAGAAAAGGACAATTATTTCTGGCCTTAAAATTGACTGGACCTGAACATGTATTAGAGTCTTCCTCTAATGCCAACACCTTCTAATAGATGAGGCACATCTTTTACAGTTGGTAGGAGGAAATAAAATCTCATATGTAGAAAGTTGAATGGCTAGGTGGAGGAATTACTGTATTTTTTTTTTTTTTTTGCAAAAATGTATTAAGGTATATTTAACTGTAAGTCCTGAAGAAAGGAAAATAATTTCTCTAAGAAAGGTCAAGTGGGAGGAAAATGGCACCTCCCAGAGCTAACCACTGTTGTTATTCTTCCAGACATTTTTTCTCTATGTAAATATCTGTATGAGGTTTTAAAAAAATCTCATAGTATGCTTACTATTGTTTTATTAGTTGCTTTTTTTCACTTAACAATATTCTGTAGGAATGTTTTCATGACAATATATAAAAATGTACACACTATTTTTTTCAAATGGCTGCCTAGAATCCAGTTGCATGGACGCATATTAATTTACCCAAGTATCTACTGATACATGTTGGAATTGTTTCCTACTTTTCACTGTTACACATAACTCTGGAAAAGCAGTTTTTGCGCTTAAAAAAAAAAGTCCCAATTATGTTCATAGAATGAATCTTAGAATTTCTGAGTCAAAAGTATGCACTTGGAATACATGGAATATATACCTGTTAAAAAATTCACACAAAATGCTCCTCCAAACCCAACCCATCTCTTACCCATAGGTAACGCGGTATATTTGCATGTGTTTTGTGAAGCTGTGGCTTTAATGAAGATTGGTGAGACACAGAAATCCATTAAACTACAGCAACAACAAACAACTCCTGTTAGGCATTTTTCTACTGATGCCTCTGCTCCATCCTCTGCAGTCCTTCCCTTTTGTGTCTCAGCTTCTCCTTTGAGTCTCTTATACTTCCTTCATTATGCAAAGAATGTTTCTTCTTCCTTTTGGAACCTGGTTGCCAACCTGTAGTTCATTTGTTCAACAAATAATCAATAAACGCTATCAGGTGATGTCCTGTTCTAAGCTTAGGTGTTCACAGGGGAATCAAAGAGACAGCCCTCCAGGAGAGAGGAGCTGGGAGTGGGTGTGGTAGAGACACTGACCTGTGTTAAGATATTGAGATCTATGTATTCATTCCTGTACCTCTGCTACATTGTTTTACTAATTGTGTCTTTTTTTTCTGGGAGGAGGGATACTGAGGAATGAACTCAGGGGCACTTGACCACTGAGCCACATCCCCAACCCTATTTTGTATTTTATGTAGAGACAGGGTCTCACTGAGTTGCTTAGCACCTTGCTTTTGCTGAGGCTGGCTTTGAATTTGTGATCCCCCTGCCTCAGCTTCCTGAGCTGCTGGGATCATACATGTGTGCCACCACGCCCACTTCTAGTTGTGTCTTTATAGTACATTTGAACAATTTATTTAAACATTCTTTTTAGTTATGATACAACATTAACATAATCACATAAGCATGGAACCAACCCATTTGACTCAGTCTCCAGCACTTCCCAGCACTTCCCCCAACCCTACCCCCCTGGGATCCCTTTCTCCCCTTTACCAAATCCTTCTTCAACCATTTACAGTTTCCTTTTTTAATTTTAATTTTTAAAATTAGTGTCCTGTGGATACATTTTCATATGGGGCAGAGCAAGACCCTTAGAACTGTTTTTTTTAAAAAAATTTTTTTAGTTGTAGATGAACACAATTTATCTATCTATCTATTTATTTATTTATCATGTGGTGCCCAGGATCGAACCCAGTGCCTCACGCAAGCGCTGTACCACTGAGCTACAATCTCAGCCCCTTAGAACTGTTTTTAAGGGAATCAGTTAAACAGAGACGCAGGGCAAACAAACAAAAGAAAGGATTCCTTGGAGGGATCACTAGAAGGACTTGGAAACTCCTCCTGATTGGAAAAGATTTTGGTACTCAGGGACTTTTCCCTCTTCCTGTGAGGAGTAACGCAGAGTCCACATACAGGAAACCTAGGGCATCAAAAGGTCAGTCAAAGCAATTTTCTCCTCTCTGGTGTCTAAAAAGAATCGGGCAGACAACAGTAATGCTCCTGTGACCGAAATGATAAATCCCTGGAGTGGAACAATGACTTCAGCCAGCATAATAATCAAATTGAATTGCAACATGCGCAGTGGAGTTTATTGATGTGAAATTGATCATGATGAGAGGAAGAAAAAAAATCCCACAAAAAAAAATCCCCATCAATTGCCTCAGGCCATGGCCAATAGTTCCTCGAATGTAACTCAAGTATGAAATGCTCACGATTCTTAAGCAGATTTTCCTTTTATTTGGATTCCTAACAAGTTCCATTTCCTTTTAAAATTCCAATAAATATCTATTTTTTATTGTTGTTGATGAATAACTTGTGATGTAGATTTTTCCCATTTTGAGTTTTAACCTACTACTGTACTTCCTAGGCTAAGTGGAAATTGATTTCAGAAAGTCAAAGGAAACAATTCTGTTGAATGGTTTTCATTTTACAATGATAGTGTAGTAGTAAATGAGGACATTAGAATAAACATCATGAAGTCCTGGCTGTGAGCATCAATGGTGTTTTTTTAAATAGCTATTAGAGTTATTGAGTTTTCCATTTTATAATATCATTTGTGATTATGCTGCAGTGAGCAGAAAAGAGGAGGCTCTGGAAACATGGTTCTATTTTTTGATGCATTAAGAAGGCATATTGGGGATGGGGTGTAGCAGCTCAGTGGCAGAGGGCTTTCTTGTGAGTGTGAGGGCCTGGGTTCCATTCTGAGAATGGTGGGGGTGGAGTGAGAAGAAAGGACACTAGACTAGCCATGTTGCCTTAGCATGCCATTGCTCTCTGTGAATCTTACTTGTATTATCTACAAAATAGGGAAAATAAGACTTGTCTTACCCTTATTTTGGATTGTAGAGTAGACTGAAAAAAGGTAATGCATGGAAAAAGCAACACTTTGTAAAAAGCAGCACTTTTTACAAACAAACAAAGAAAGGATTCCTTGGAGGGATTGCTAGAAGGACCTGGAAACTCCCTCTGATTGGAAAAGATTTTGGTACTCAGGGACTTTTCTGAGTTCAGGGATTGATAATAAAATGCCAAGCAAATATCTAGGGACATAAAATGTTGTTCAAATTCCCTCTGAGTGGCACATTGTAAATAACCAATTTATCCCACTAATTAATTTTTGGACCTGATTGAAACAGTCCAAATACACTCGTATCATTTTATGATGGTCATTTTATGATCAAATCTAGGCTTTTCCATGTGTGTGTGTGTGTGTGTGTGTGTGTGTGTTTTCTTTTTTTCCTTCAGAACAATCAATTGCTCTTTTATACCAGGGCATGGAGGCTGGAGGGTATGGATGAGCAGTGTCTAACCCTGGATCTCCACAGGAATCACGGGGAATTTTAAAAATGCGGATTCCATGTCCTCATTAAAGACCTACTGAATCAGAATTCTCAGAGGTCAAGGCTCCCAAATCTGTGCTTTATATTTATTTATTTTTATTAATTATTATTTTAGCTGCACAAATTATGGGGTATACTGTGACACTTTACTATATGCACACCAAGTGTCAAGATTAAATCAGGGTAGTTAACATTTTCATCTCCTTAAACATTAAAAAGTTTCATGGTGGGCCTGACTGCATGGAGAGGTGAATTGTGTTCTCCATTTTTGATGCAGATCAGCTTTTCTCAGCTGTATCAAATGGATGTTTCACCCAACTTGGCTCCAAAAGATTTTTATTGTTTAAAAACTCAAATCTCAGCTGGGCGCGGTGGCTCAAGCCTGTAATCCCAGCACTTAGGGAGGCTGAGACAGGAGAATCGTGAGTTCAAAGCCAGCCTCAGCAATGGCGAGGTGCTAAGCAACTCAGTGAGACCCTGTCTCTACATAAAACACAAAATAGGGCTGGGGATGTGGCTCAGTGGTCGAGTGCCCCTGAGTTCAATGCCCAGTACCAAAAAAAAAAGTTTCTTAATTAATATAATTGCATATGTTTATAAGGTAGCATGTGATGTTACAAATCTGTGTTCTAAGCCATCTCTCCAGTGCTTCAGGCACATGGCCAGGTTTAGGGCTGTGGGTTGTAGCAGGTAGTGGCAGCTAATGGTTCTGTCTCCTCTTGCTCACTTAGGTATTTACTGAGTTTCTCTGGATCTCACTTTCTTCACCTGTGAAGTTTTTTTTTTTTTTTTTGCAGTTTTGGGGATTGAACCCAGGATGCTGTACCACTGAGCTTCATCTCCAATCCTTTCTGTTTTTTAGGCAAGGTCTGTCTATGTTGCAGGATAGCCTTGGACTTGAGATCTTCCTGCTGTAGCCTCCCAAGTAGCAGGGATTCCAGGAATGCATCAACATTGCCTGGCTAAAGTGTGTTTTTAAACTGTAATCAAAATTCAAGGGCAGGGATCTTTGTACAAAATGAGGCATTTAAGGCCAATTTGAAGACTTGGACTGTCCTGGGAGCCCCTCCTTGCTTTTCTTTGTTTCATATTCGGGGATTCTGCAAACGTTTGTTTGATGTGAGTTCTATAGTTTTGGCAGTTTGGAGCCCACTAAGAATCTATGACCTCTACATTACCTTCCAGCTCTGTTGGTCCTTGGTTATATAGCCACAGTTAAAAATGCTCTCAGAAAAAGGTGGTATAAAACTTCTTTCTTTTGTTTCATGTTCTGGTTATTAAAAGTCAGCACAAATTTCAGCCACTTTGGGAGACTAGCTTTGAGGATAATTTGGATCTTCAAAGAACACTCCACTGGCTTCTTGAAAAAGTTGTGTTAAAGCAATTAAATGTTATTTGAAGGAAAGGAAAGGCACAGGCCGACTACTGAATAACAGGAATAGCGTTCACAAAACAAAACAATCCCTACCCTGGGATCAAAGCCAGAGAGGCAGAGCGATCCTGAGCAGGAGATGAGGGGAGAGGGAAAGAAAGGGAGGTGTTCGAAAGGCTTCAGCTCAATTAAGGACATGAATGTGCAATTTGGGGATAGTCTGAATTCAGAACAACAGCGGGTGACAGAAATGTGAATTGTCCTGGGAGAACTCACAGCGCAAGAAACACTGAGTCATTGCATCTCTGTTCAGACAGGGGCCGAATAAAGGAGCAAAACAAACTAGTGGACATAATTGTTGGCCATTCTGGGAGCCACAGGCAGTTTGGAGATTCTGGAATGCCTGAGGGATCTCAGTTGGAATGACTTTTCTCATTCCAGAGACTTGGGAGGCAGATCAGGGTGGGCCTGACTGCATGGAGAGGTGAATTGTGTTCTCCAATTTTGATGCAGATCAGCATTTCTCAGCTGTATCACATGTATGTTTCACCCAACTTGGCTCCAAAAGATTTTTATTGTTTAAAAACTCAAATCTCAGCGGGGCGCAGTGGCTCAAGCCTGTAATCCCAGCACTTAGGGAGGCTGAGACTGGAGAATCGTGAGTTCAAAGCCAACCTCTGCAAGGGCGAGGCACTAAGCAACTCAGTGAGACCCTGTCTCTACATAAAACACAAAATAGGGCTGGGGATGTGGCTCTGGTCGAGTGCCCCTGAGTTCAATCCCCAGTACCAAGAAAAAAAAAAAAACCAACAAAAACTCAAATCTCTCCCACAAAGTGCAAAGACATGCAATTACAGAAGATATTTTGGAAATCTGTTGCAGTTTCTGAAGGGAATCTGCCAAAAGGGGATTCTTTTGAGTAGCATTGGGAATCAGTACATGTCCCTATGTACCCGCTGGGGATCAGCCCCATTTGAGGTGTGTGTGATGCTTGTTGTCCTATTCTTGGAGCTTTCAGAGAATAAGGAAGACTGGTCTGTGGACATGTGGGACCTTAAGAGAGGCAACTGCATCATCGTTTGTGAGACTTTCTGATTTAGATGCAAGAATTCTCAAAACACTTTATCCTCTGGGTGCAGGGAATCTATCTGCAGAAATGGGACATCAATGTTAAAAAATTGAACTCTGAGTCAACGTGTGCTGTGGGCATTAGTTTAACAGTTCTGGGTTATGTTACAAGGGCAGAAAGAGGAATTCTTAGGCCAAATGCATCTGAGAAATAGTTGAAGTGAAATGGATTTTTTTTAAAATTTTAATTGCAGGACTTTTGAAAACCTTTGCTAGGAAAAGGGTATCGGACGAAGCATTTTCCAAGTGTATTTGTTCATGGGATCATTTATTTGCACAGCATCTCTTGGGACTAACGTTCTGTCGAATACACATTATAAAGAAAAGAAACTGAGTCAAAGAATCTTTAGGATCTTAGAGTCTGTTTCCTCTTTTTGGAAATCAAGTTATAGAATCTGAGCGAGAAAATGATTTTCCCAGGATTGTACAGATGGCGTTTGGCTCACTGTGGAAGAGAACCCAGAGTATCGTGTCCAAAGAAGCAGGAACGCAGGCACCTCTCTCTCCCTTGCCATTGCCCCTTTAGGTGCCTCTGAGGGAAGGGGCAGGGAGCTTTTCTACAGAAATACTGATATAAGAAAAGAGGTGACCAGGTCAGATTTTAGAGGGGCTTGGATTTTATTCTTTTGCGTGGTTATGATTTAGATGTGAGGTGTCCCCTAAAAGCTCACGAGTGAGACAATGCAAGAACGTTTAGAGGTGAAATGATTGGGTTATGAGAACCTTAATGCAATCTGTTCATGTATCCCCTGATTAACTGAGTGGATGGAGGCTCTTGGCAGGTAGAGTATGGCTGGAGAAGGTGGATCATTAGGGGTGAGCCTTTGTGGTATATATATTTTGTCTGTAGTAAGGGGAGTCTATCTCTGCTTCCTAGTGTGATGTTCTGAGTTGCTTTGCTCTGCCATGCCCTTCTGCCATGATGTTCCATCTAACCTTGGGCCAGAGATTTTTGAGCAGTTAGATGATGTGAATTTGAAGGAATTTAATTTGGCAGTGATTTATAGAACAGATTAGAGAGAGAGTGACAGTTAGGAGATGATTATCTAGAGAGGAAGTAGAGAAGACAAGTGTTATGGTTTGGAAATGAGATGTCCCCCCAAAAGCTCATCTGGCAATGTGGGAATGTTCAGGGCTAAAAGTAGATTATGAGGTTTGTAATCTAATAAATTTGTTAGGTTAATAATTTGACATGGATTACTGGGTGGTAACTGTGGGCAGGTGGAACATGATGGGAAGAAATTGGTCCCTGGAAGTGTGCCCTTGGGAATGATTATATTTTGTCTCAGATCCTCACTCTGTCTTCTTCCTGTCTGCCGTGAGCTGAGCAACTTTCCTCTGCTATGTCCTTCTACCATGCAGAGCAATGGTGTTAGTTGACCATGGACGTAACCTCTGAAACTGTGAGCCCAATTGAAATTTTCCTCCTCTGAGTTGTCCTTGTCAAGTATTTTTGCCACAGCAACAAAAAGCTGACAAACACACCAGGCCTTTCCAATTTTTGATTCTGCCATCTTTAGCATATGACTTCCAAGATAATAGTGCTGGTCTGCAAGGAGACAATGCAGGGAGAAGGGCACTGAGGTTCATAAGCGAATGGACCACATATTCCAGCTTAGTCATATGGGCACCTAGAGCAAAGGATGCTGAGATGTTGCTACAGTTTGTATCTTACATGTTCCTCAAAGTCCCATGTGTTGAAGGCTTATTCCCTGGAGTGGCACTGTTGGAGCGTGGTGGAAACGTTAAAGGATGGGGCCTAGTGGGAGGTCTTCTGATCATTGGAGTGAACCTTTGCAGGGGATAGTAGGATCCCACCTCTTCCTCTTCTATTTTCATTCTGCCATAAGGCAAACAGCTTTACCATCACATGCTTCCTTCCACGATTTGCTGCCTCATCACAGTCCCAAAAGCAATGGGGGAAACTGACCATGGTCCAAAACTTCCAAAATTGTGAGTAAAAATAGGTTTCCTCTTTATAAATTAATTATCTTTGGTATATTGTTAAAGTGACAGAAATCTTACAACACAGAATATTGGTGCTAAAAGGTGAGGTGGTTGTTGCTATATCTAAGACAATGTGAAAGAGCCTTAGGAATTGGTTTGCAGGAGGAATTTGGGAAAGCTTTGAGGAAAAACTTAGAATGCTGTAGGCAGAGTTTCATGGGAAATTCTGGTGGGGGCTCAGAAGACCATAATGCTAATTAGAATGCAGATAGTAAAAGGTATATTGATGAGATTTCAGATGGAATAAGAACTCTATTGGGAATTGGACTAAAGGCAATACTGGTGTAACTGTTACACTATGACAACGAGTTTGGATGCATTGTGCCGTGCTCTGAGACTCACAGGGAGGCTAAGCCTGAAGGTGATGTCAGAGAAAATTTCAAGGCAATACAACATTTGGGCAGTGAAATGGATAATACTGAGTGATTTTAGCCAAATTTATAGTGAGAATCAGGAGCAAAGAGGAACAGAGGAGAAAAGATTTGGGAAACTTTCAGTTTGTTCAGAAAAGGAGTGCTTTTAAAGGTGCAGTCAAGGAGGATACAATTGCTACAAAGATTAGGACCATTTAAAAGAACCCAAGTGCTTTGCACAGGGACAATAGGAAAAATGCCTGAAGGGAATCTCAGGAATTGGCAAAGCCACAGTCATTACAAGCTCAGAGATATGAAAGTACAAATTTACTTCAAAAACTTTCCAGGGCAGACTTTTAAGAAGACAGCCCAAAGGGTCCTGCTAGCACAAAAGCACCTAGGGAATTATTGTCCTGTGTCCAGTCAGCAAAGCACCCAATGGTCCCTGCAGCCATGGTTCAAGTGGCTCAGGTGTAGCTCACACTGATGGCAGACATTGGAAATGATCAGGTGATATGATATTGGTTTTGCAGGCATGTAAGAGTTATGGGATCATGGAAACTTCCACCAAGATTTCAAAGGAAACCTTGGAGGCTAGGCAGTATGTTGCAGTGTTAGAGTCTGTATTAGTCAGGGTTCTCCAGAGGAACAGAATCAACAGGAAGTATGATTATAAAAAGGCAATTTATTAGATTGGCTTATATGACCAGCTGCTGGATAGTCCACAATGGCTGCCTGCAGGCTAGAGAGCTGGAAGAAACAGCAGCTACACAGTCCAAGAGGCTTGAAGCACCAGAACAAGAGGGATCAATGATGCTACCCTAGTCCAAGACCAAAGGCTTCTGGAAAATCCTTGGAGAATCACTGGCAGAGTCTGTTTTGGAAGAGTGAAGAAGCGAGAGTCTGATATCTTCAGGCGATTGCAGCAGCCATCAAGAACCTGTTCAAGAAGAACTGAGCTTGTGTCTGCTGCTGCTTCCTTGTTCTTCCAACTTTTATTCCATTTAAGCCACCATCCTATTGGATGGTGCTGCCCATGCTTAGGAGGTTTTCTATTTCAGTTTGCTATTCCATGTGCCAATCATTCCTAGACACAACCTCATCGACACACCCCGAAGCCTCTTAATCATGGACATCTCTTAATCCAGTCAAGTTGACAATTCAAATTAACCTTTACAAGTCCCCATAAGAAGTCCCTGACAGGATGGTGTGTCTAGTGTGAGAGTGAAGCAGAAGCTGCAGTGGAGACTCCAAGGCAACAGAGATGCCAGGAACATGGAGTGCCTGCTGAGGAGAGCTGCAGGCAGCGTGCAAAACCTGCAGGAGTGAGTGGCTATGTGGGCACTTAGGCAAGGCTGGAGGGATGGGCTGCCCAAGCCTTTGGGAGCCCACATCCTGCCACAGTGTACCTCAGATGCTGGACATGGAGACTGAGGATTTAATGTTTGCCCTGCTAAATTTTGATCTTGCTTTGTTCCTATCCTTCTTGGCTACTTCCTTTTTTCCTCTTTTGGAATGAGAGTTTTTACTCTGTGCTCTTGTATCTTAGAAGTATATAACTTCCTTTTTGATTTCTTCAGGGGCTCACAGCTCAGTTTTCCTTGAGTCTCAGAGGAGTCTTAGGACTTGGAGTTTCCTGGAACAGTTAAGACTTTGGGGACTCTTGGAGATGGACAGAATGTATTTTGTGTGTGAGATGGACATGAGCCTTTGGGGAACAGTGGCAGAATCTATGGTTCTTGGACCTTAAACATCCCCCAAAGGCCCACACATTGAAAGCTTGTTCTCTGGAGTGGCACTATTGGAAGGTGGTGGAAACTTTAAAAGGTGGTCCTTAGTGGGAGGTTTTCCAGTCATTGGGGTGTTCCCTTTAAGGGGACCATAGGACCCCAACCTCTTCCTCTTTTTCTTTTTCCATCCTGGCTACGAGAGGAGCAGCTTGGCTCTACCACAGGCTCTCGGCTGTGATATGCTGCCTCGCCACAGGCTCCAAAGCAGTGGGGCACTGACCATGGACTGAAGCCTCCAAAACTGTGAGCCAAAATAAATCTTTCCTCTTTATAAGTTGATTTTCCCAGGTATTTTGTAAAAGTAATGAAAATCTGACAAACACAGTATAGTTGAAAGAAAGAAGACATAGATTTAGAGATCAGACAGACTAGTCCTTTCTTCAGATCTGTGCTCTAGGGTAGGTAACATGAGAAAATGAAGGGATTTATTTCAGATCATATAGCTAGAAAGCTGCGTATACGTTAAATATTATATTAAAAAAACCTGGAGAGAAGTGTGTAAGGTAAAAAGAAACAGTCCCATTTTTTCCCCTCTCTCTTCCAACACCAGGCCCCAGAGGAGACCAGAGTGCCAGCCCTGTGTGGTGGAACCCCATAGCCTCATGTGCAGTCTCATCCCACCTGCCAAGGCAGTTCCACTGATCTGAGCCAGGGAAGCATTCATACTGGTGCTCAGATAAACAACTGCATGAGATTTTGTCTCCTCTTTAATACAAAAGTCACCTTCCCCACCCTGTGGGTGCCCTGGTTGGGAAATTGCACTGACTTCTACACACAGAGAAACTAATGGCTCTTCCATTTCTGACCTGTGTTTATTTGGTGACAATTGGTTGAACCTCAGGCAAGTTTAGGATGTTAGAAAAGCATCAGATCATTATGGCTGAAATGAGTTGTATACTGGCTAAAGGAAGCATGTGGATGTATTCAAAAAGAGAGGATCATTATTTTTTAATGTTAGTGACCTAGTTTAATTTTCTTTGCTAAATGAAAACTGACTTTGGCAGTAGTTCTAACTTCGATATGACAGTGGTCTTTTGACTCCCGGTGGTGTTTTTTCCTTTATACCAAGAAGTGTTGATTCTAACTCAGCCCAATTTAAGCCTAGGGTAATTTAACGTTTTGTTTTCTCATTTGGACAAAGAGGTAATTCTGGTTGGATTATTGTCCAGTCATCTCTAAGGGGGAGTATTTGTTGTAAGAATAGGAATACCCCTCGGGGTTTGCTGTCCCTGACATTTGGCAACACCCACGTTTGTTTTTTGCTGTCAAATTCTCCCAGGCATCTCTTATCTTCCAGGAACACCCACCTTGTTCCAGTGTTATTGCTTTGAAGAGAATGGGTTTTAATTCTCTTAAGGTGGAACGATTCCCTCATTTACTTTTCATTCATTCCACAAACATTTATTGAATGCTTTCTAGTGCCAGATCCCTGGGGTCTCAAAGTAAAAAAGACAGTGTCTGGTGGAGTTGGCCCCATTGTCCCAGGAACTTGTACTCTGTATTGTGGGAAGCCTGGTTATCTTATCCCATGTTTCAGGGACAGTTTACTGCATTGGCTGAAAAGATGGAACACAATCTTCATTGTCTTAAAATTCTAAAACATATCTCCCTAGACATATGCCTAGATATAAATAATTTTCCTTATTATTATAAAAGGTAGTTGAACAGGAATTGAAGATAGTATCTCTGGGAAATAGCACATTACTCAAAATGATAAGGAGTGAATCATTGACTTTTACTATATTAGAGACTCCTTATTAAACAAATTGTTAAAATACGCTAGGGAAACACCTGATAGGAAATAGTCCAAATTCTGCCTTCTGCTTGTCCTCCTTCTTTCCCTTCTCCCTCCCATCTTTCTTCATTCCCCCCTTTTTCCTTTGCTCCCTTCCTTCCTTCTTTTCTTTTTTTCTTACTTAATTTAACATTTATTGAAAATTTTCCATTTCCTGGATGTAGGGTACAGAGTCACCTAGGGCTCATCCTGTTATAACTGACAAGAGACACAAGATGGAAATCCAGGTCTCTGTCATAGAGAGAGATTTAGTGGGTGTGCCTCACATCCCTCTGCTGGTCCTCCAGGAAGCATAGGAAAAGTGAGAGATTACTTCATGCATTTGGTTTAACATTTGAACACTTAGGTTCAAAACAACTCCTTTAGATAATATGTTGCTCAAGAACTGGCTTTTTGTTGATTTGATAAAATCCAGTTACTGAACTCATTGGGACAATTTCTGACACCCTTTGTTATATATTGCAGGGATCAGCAAACCATGGCCATCTGTTTTTGTATGGCCCATGGGCTAAGCAAGGATTTTGAATTTTTAAATGATTGAAAAAATAATCAAAAGAAGAATACTTTGTGACACGAGGAAGTTATATAAAATTCAAATTTCTGTGTCCATAAATAAAGTTTTATTGGAATACAGCCATGCTCATTAATTTGTGTATTGTTCATGGCGGCTTTTCTACAATGGCAGAGTTGAATAGTTGTAATAGAGACTGAAAATATTTGCTATCTGCTCCATCAAGAGGGCTTACTAACCCCTATTTATTTTTTTGCTAGTGGAGAAGGCTTTAAAAAAGCAATGTTAACACCTGGGTCTGGAATCTCTTCTAGAGAGGAAATTGTTTTTGTTTAGAAAAATCTTCTGATTGTACATTTGGATATGAAAGGACAAGCCCCAAGGTAGGTTGGGAGCAGCACCCAGCTGTTCTGCAGAAAAATGGAGAATGGTTCCCTCCATATCTTCTTTTTAAGGTGGAAGGAGATAGTCTTTGTGCTTAGATATATCCAGGTTTGAATCTCAGCTCTGTGTAATGTTGGGCCAATCATTTAACTCTCTGAGCTTCAGGCTCTTTCTTTGTAATATAGGAACAAAAAAATAAAACATCACAGGTTTGTGTGAGGATAAAATGACATAGAACTTGATAAATGTTTAGTTTCCAATATCTCCTAGCTATGAATTATAATGATTATTTTTAAAACACTTTTAAAACTTTTTTTTGGTACTGAGGATTGAATCCAGGGTTGCTTTACCACTGAGATACATCCCCAACCCTTTTTATTTTTATTTCGAGGCAGTGACTCACTGGGTTGTCTAGACTGGCCTTGAACTTGCGGTCCTCCTATCTCAGTATCCCGGAGCAGCTGGGATGACAGGCATACACCAATGTGCCTAGCTGTATTATGATTACTATTTTATTATTGTATTTATAGGACGTAGGGAAATTTAATGAAGTAATATATGTTAAGTGCCTAGAATATTGATGAGCGAAATCCTTTTCATGATCCAGTAGAAGACCCCAGATGGCCGATCCTTCTCTGACTCAGGCCTGTGGTCCAGTCTGGTCTGTAGTGTCAGAGATGTGCAGGCATGCATCTGATGCTAAAACTGATAACGGGACACCTTAAGGGACTGGACTGTGTGGCTCTTGGATGCAAAGGCTGAGGATGGTTAAAAATAGGATTTTAACACAAGCAATAGCGTTGTGAAGTAGAATAGAAGAAATAAAAAGATAGGCAGAAAGGAGAAGGACAAGGAAGCTAACTTTAATCTGAAAGCTTTCTGCTAGTGTCCCACATACCTTTCTTCCCTAAACCAGTTCTCTCTCCCAGGCCTGTTACTCCCAGATTTCTGGGAAATCTACAAATCTTTACTCACAATTTTAATGTTGCTGAAGATTCACCCATTTACAGCAATTGCTCTGTAATTAGCGCTCCAATACATGTATTTTTAGAATAGATTGAGAAAAAGGAGATATGAAAGCTATAACGTAGGGTATTTTCCCAGAAGGGAAGTACTCTATAATATAGAGTACTTTCCTAACGTTATCTGTTGAAGAGATGGTGGAGAGAACATCACCTTAAGGATCCTGAGAATTCTCAGACCACAGTAAAATGTCTGTGATCGCCACACTGGTGTCATTCCTGCATACCTTCCCATACCCACCCTTCATCAAGTGGCCTTTAGAAGAAGATCCAAAGAACTTCCAAAGTGTCTCTCATTCTTGTGATGATCTGCATTCTCCCTTGAATGTCTCTACTTTCCTACGTAAATTTCTGTCTGAGCCTCTAATGGACATGTCCTTAGATTCATTTCTGTGATGTGTGTCAAAAACCCTACTCCTCCTGAGTTGAGGTCCTCTCCAGGAACTCCTTGGACCTCCTCTGGAGTCAACTGCACAGAGCAGAGTCAATACAAGGGTCTTGTCTCCCCAGGAGTTTGAACAGGAAAAATTAGATTACTCGTGTAGTGTGAGGTACAATATTGCAGAAGAATCTAGTGACAATGATGGTTTTATATTGACCTTTCAGTAAGGAATTCCTGGGAAATGGGAGTATTTTACCTTAAACATCAGACACCATGGAACATTAAGGAGTTTAAAAAAAAATTTTTTTTATGATGATGATGAATAGTCTGGAGCTTTTATTCTCAGCAAAGATTTCCTATCAGCTCCTTGTTTAGAACAAACATGACTGACTGGCTATTAACTGCTTATGAACCAGGCATTAAATTGAGTGGACACTTTCAGGTATAAGAAGTTATTAAAAGCGTGGATTCTGGAATAGAATGACCAGCCAGATTCAAATCTTGGCTCTGCCATTTATTAACAGTAACCTTGGGCAAGGTATTTCACCTGTCTTTGCCTTAATTGTCTTATTTGTAAGTTAGGAATAATGATAATACCTACTTTGGCAGCCACCCTAGTCTGCAATGGTTGCTACCTATTGATACACCTACATGCAGTTCCCTCCTATATTATATGAGAGTTTTCTGTGTGACCAACAGAACACAGCAGAAGGAAGGAGTGCATCACTTTCGTTGTTAGGTTATAAAAGATACTGCGGCTTCAGTTTTGTCCTTTGTCTTTGTGTCTTTCTCTTTCTTGGATTACTTGCTTAGGGTCAAGTCAGCTGTGGCATGGTGAGGACCCCCAAGCAGCCTGTAGAGAGGTCCATGTGCTGAGAAACTGAGGCCTGCTGAAAACCAGTGGATCCTCTAGTCCCAGAGGACAATGACCCTGGCCAATATTTTGATTATATCCTGGTGAGAGCCACTAAGCCAGACCCACCTACCTAAGCCTCTCCTGAATTCCTGACCTACAGAAACTATGAGACAATAGGTGTGTGTTGTTTTCAGTGGATGTATTTTGGAGTAATTTGTTACATAGCTGAGTAACTAATGTACCAGTATGGCTGTTAATATTTATGAAGTTCTAGAATAATACCTGTCACAGAATAATTGTGTTAGTGTCAAATACATAAATTCACACTTAAATACATCCATAACTGGGAAACCAGGGTAGGGGAAGGTAGCTCTTTTGGTTTGTCAAAACCTAGATAGTTCAAATCTTGCTTGTTTCAAAATCAAAGGCTTCTCCTTTCTTTTAATGCAATTTTGCCTGTTTTCCTAACAGTCTGAAATAAGGGGGAGACCTGATTTATATTTTCTACAGAAGGGAAGAGAAATTGAAATGGTAAGTGCCAAAGAAATTAAAAGTCATTTCGGTTTTTCAATTCATTACTTCTGGAAAAAAAATTCAAGCCCAACTTCATTACTAGTGCTCTGTTTTACTGCTGATGATAATTGCAAAGGCAGTATCTTAAATTAGAATGTATAAGACCACATGTAATTAACCTGTACAGAAGGGCTGAGACTTCATATTAGACTATTAAATCAATCCCAGCAGAATCACTAATGCTGAGCAATTGATTTGAAAATACTGTATGGGCCGAGTAAAGAAGCTGGATGCTAATTACCATCAATGAGAATTTAGCACACTCCTCAGATGCTGTTAGGGTGGCAGACTCTTTCTTCAAGTCCTTAACCCACTCAAAGCTGGGAATTCAAATTAGTTCAGATTAAAAACTTAAAACAACCTGGGGTTTAAGGCAAGAGAGGATTTTTTCTTCATCGCTGTGAGTGCGACGATCACAAGGGGATTTTTAAACAATCCAAGTGCTGTGGCTATCAAAGATTTAGCCTCTATGTACATTTAGGGACCTTGATGAAGGGTCCCTGGAAGAATCTGGTTGTTTTGTTTTCTCTTGTAGTGGGTGTGAAACATTCTCTCTAACCCTTGCATGTGTGTACCATCTCTTTACATAGCCCCCTTTTAACACTCATCTCTATTGTTATTTCTTCTTGTTTTTATCCTGTAACGTCCATTTTCTTTATTCTTCCCCCTTTGTACTGAATTATTCAAGTAACCAGCAAACACCTACTGGCTATCCAACAAAAACAATAATCACAGCAGCAATATACATTTATTGAGTATTAAGGTGGAGATGCAAGCTGTCTGTCAGAATTCAGTTCCTGCTTCCCTTAGAGCAATAGGATTATAAACAGATACATGGCAGAACAACATTTCCAACATTTCCCAGACTTTCTTGCAGTGGAGTCTGACCAGGTCCTCTCTATGGCAGTGTGAAATGATGTGTTTCATTCCAGGTGAGGACTTCAAATGAATGGACATGCATCCTCTGACTTTCTCTTCACTTCTTTCCTTTGCTGGTTAGATGCAGTTGATGACATGGCCCTAGAGCCATAATATAGAATAAGTCTGT
The DNA here is from genome assembly GCA_028644305.1 of Xerus rutilus. Lineage (NCBI taxonomy): Eukaryota > Metazoa > Chordata > Mammalia > Rodentia > Sciuridae > Xerus > Xerus rutilus. The sequence continues at coordinate 144,783,513 of CM053402.1, forward strand.
GTACTTGCTAAGGTTTGGATATGGTTTTCATATGGTTTGAATGTGTCCCCATAGGTTGATGTGTTGAAGGTTTGGTCTTTAGTGTAGCAATATTGAGGTGGCAGGCCCTTTTAGAGGTGGGGCCTAATGGAAGGTAATTAGGTCATTGGATGCATAATGCTAATCTTGCAGAGTGACTTAGTTCTTGAGAAATTGGGTTGTTACATAGTGAGGCCACCCACACAGTTAGCCCCTTCTGCATATGGTTGGTTCCCTTTCTATTTCCCTGCCATGTTGTGACCCAGCTAAGGAAGGCCTTCATTATAGACTGAACAGATGGGGCTGACTGATCTTGGTCTTTTGGCCTCTGAAACTGTGATCTAAATAAATCTCTTTTCTTTATAAATGTCTGGTTTCAGGCATTTTATTATAGCAACAGAAAATGGACTAATATAGTATTTGAATGACCATGTAGAACAAGGCCAATACCAACCAGGTTCACATTCCTAGGTCTATCATGTGAATAAGAACTATTTTGTGTTTGAGGCATTATACATTTGAGGGCCCGTTTGTCAAATTTCTTTAGCTAAACCTTACTATGTTTATTTGCATTATTTAAATTAAGCCTCATAACAACGCTATTAAGTGTACCATTATTATTCTATTTTATAGAACAAGCAACAAATTCTTATTTATTTATTTATTCTATTTAGGTTTACATGATAGCAGAGTGCAATTTGATTCATTGTACACAGATGGAGGATAACATTTCATTTCTCTGGTTGTATGTGATGTAGAATCACAACATAATGCAGTAATACATAAAGCTAGGGCTATGATGTCCATCATATTCCACCACCTTTACTGTCTCCAAGCCCTCTCCTCCCTCCCACTCCTGTGAACAGAGTTTCTCCATTGTTCCCATGTCCTTCCCCCTATTATGGATCAGCATCCACTTATCAATGAATACATTCGGCATTTGGTTTTCTGAGATTGGCTTACTTCACTTAGCATGATATTCTCCAACTCCATCCATTTACCTGCAAATGCCATAATCTTATTTTCTCTTATTGCTGAGTAATATTCCATTGTATGTATATGCCACAGTTTCTTTACCCATTCATTTGTCGAAGGGCATCTAGGTTGAGCTATTGTTTATTGAGCTGCACAGTTTAGCTATTGTGAATTGAGCTGCTATAAACATTGAAGTGGCTGCGTCACTGTAGTATGTTCTTTTTAATTCTTCTGGGTATAGACCTAGGAGTGGGATAGCTGGGTCAAATGGTGGTTCCATTCCAAGTTTTCTAAGGAATCTCCATACTGCTTTCCAGATTGGTTGTACCAATTTGCAGTTCCACCAGCAATGTATGAACGTGCCTTTTTCCCTACAACGTCGCCAACACTTGTTGTTTGTATTCTTGATAATTGCCATTCTGACTGGCGTGAGATGAAATCTTAGGGTAGTTTTGATTTGCATTTCTCTGATTGCTAGAGATGTTGAACATTTTTTCATATGTGTATTGATGGATTGTATATCTACTTCTGTGAAGTTTCTGTTCAGCTTCTTGGCCCATTTATTGATTGGGTTGTTAGTTTTTTTGGTGTTAAGTTTTTTGATTTCTTTATCCTGGAGATTAGTGCTCTATCTGATGTGTGTGTGGCAAAGATTTGTTCCCAGAGTGTTGGCTCTCTGTTCACTTCATGGATTGTTTCTTTGGCTGAGAAGAAGCTTTTTAGTCTGAATCCATCCCATTTATTGATTCTTGATTTTACGTCTTGTGCTATAGGAGTCTTGTTAAGGAAGTATGGTCCCAATCCAACATGATGAATATTTGGGCTTATTTTTTCTTCTATTAGGCATTGGGCCTCTGGTCTGATTCCCAGGTCCTTGATCCACTTTGAGTTGAATTTTGTGCATGGTAAGAGATAGGAGTTTAGTTTCATTTTGCTACATATGGATTTCCAGTTTTCTCAGCACCATTTGTTGAAGAGGCTATCTTTTCTCCAGTGTATGTGTTTGGCTCCTTTGTCTAGTATCAAATAACTGTATTTAAGTGGATTTGTCTCTGTGTCTTCTATTCTATACCATTGGTTTACATGTCTATTTTGGTGCCAGTACCATGCCGTTTTTGTTACTATAGTTTTGTAGTATAATTTAAGGTCTGGTATTGTGATGCCTCCTGCTTTACTCTTCTTGCTAAGGATTGCTTTGGCTATTCTGGGTCTCTTATTCTTCCAAATAAATTTCATGATTGCCTTTTCTATTTCTATAAGGAATGATGTTGGGATTTTAATTGGAATTGCATTGAATCTATATAGCGCTTTGGGTAGTATGGCCATTTTGACAATATTGATTCTGCCTATCTAGGAACATGGAAGATTTTTCCATCTTTTAAGGTCTTCAGTGTCTTGTAGTTTGCATTGTAGAGGTCTTTCACCTCTTTTGTTAAATTGACTACCAAGTATTTTATTTTTTTGAGACTATTGTGAATGGGGTAGTTTTCCTAATTTCTCTTTCAGAGGGTTTATCACTGATGTATAGAAATGCAATTGATTTATGGGTGTTGATTTTATATCCTGCTACTTTGCTGAAGTAATTTATTCTAGAAGTTTTCTGGTGGAATTTTTTGGATCCTCTAAGTATAGGATCATGTCATCTGCAAATAGTGATAGTTTGAGTTCTTCTTTTCCTATTTGTATCCCTTTAATTTCTTTTGTCTGTCTAATTGCTCTGGCTAGCATTTCAAGGACTATGTTCAATAGCAGGGGTGAAAGAAGGCATCCCTGTACAAGCAACAAATTTTACAGAAAGATTCAACAACTTGTCTGGATGATATCCAGATAGTAAATGACAGACTTGGGATTTTAACCTGGCCCTGGGAAAATGATAAGAAGTTTAAGATATCTTTAAGTCCCAGGAATCTATAGATTATAGAGGTCCATCTTCTTTTTTAAAAATATTTTTTAGTTCTCAATGGACCTTTATTTTATTTATTTATATGCAGTGCTAAGAATCGAACTCAGTGCCTCACACATGCTAGGCAAGCGCTATACCACTGAGCCACAACCCCAGCCCCAGAGGTCCATCTTCTTTATAACCAAGAGCATCTATAGAAACATGAGATACTGATTGTAGCTGGTATGTATTCTAATTTTAGTGTCAATAGCATGCTTTTTAAAATAGTTTGTAAAGCATAGTGACTGGTTCCTCTCTGTGGCTGTTAAGATCTATGGTTCTCCAGAGGAAAGACGACCCCAATCTTGAAAAACTATTCTAGTTATTTCAATGTGCAATAACGATATTAGAGTAAATGCTTCTGGGTGTTACTAGATAAAAGTACCTGTGGGAAAGGGTGGCATTGTCTGAGGAAGACACTACCCAAGCCCGCTGCCTTCACATTGGGAAATCACTTCTGATGGCAATGTGGCAGATTTTAAAACTTGCCATTAAACTTTCTGGTGCTTCTTAAATGGAGAGGTGGGACAATTCCTCTCCACTTGAATCTTAGTGGCCTCAGTGACCCACTTATAACCATTAGAATGCCATAGAAGAGAAACTGCATGACTTTTGAGGTCAGGTAGGAAGAGGCTAGAGAGCTTCTGCTCTTGTTTCTTGGAACACTTCAGGATACTTAATCTCAGAATCCAGCTACCATGCTGTGTGAAGTCCAGTCTGCTTGGAGAGGTGCACAGGTAGGTGCTTGCTAATGGCCCAACTGAGCTCCCAGCCAAAAGCCAGCATCATGCTGCATGAATGCACCATCTTGGACACTCAGCCCTGTCTAGCTTTTGGATGATTGCAGCTCAGCTACCATCTGAATGCAATTGCCTGAGAGATCACAAGCTGATCCCTTCCCCAATTCATGACAAAATTATGAACAAAAGCATTTAGCGGTTGTTTTAAATGTTGGAGTAATTTGTTATGCAGAATAGGTGCATAAAATTGCCTCTCTGCATAGTCTTGTATCAGTATATTAAAATTTGAGCCTTGATTTAGGATTTTACAGGGAGTGGAGTGAGTGGTAGAGAGAACCAGCCTTATGCTGCTTCAATCAGAGGTTACGTAGGATTAATTAATTTAGGAAAATGGTGTACTCCACGTAAGGAAATTGGGGACAAAGTTGCAGGTAATATTAAAATGTTACTTTGCCAAAAGTGTTTTGCACTAAGGTATGTGAGGGGGAGAGAATATAAAATTTCAACAAAACACCCTGGAGTTACCTTATTGGCTTCCCTTTGTTTTTACCTAGATGTCTTATACATTTTTAGGTAACATTTCATAAATATTGGGAACTGGAAAGCCCAGATAATAATGGGTTAATTTTAGAGGCCACTGTTTCTTGTATGGTCAGTCAGAAAAGCAGCTCTTTTAATGAGAGTCAAAATGCCTTGCAATTATTTGCAGTTTGTTAGCTCCACTTAAGGAATGTTGCATACCAATGCCATGTTAAAGAAAGGAAGAAGAGAAGGAATAAAATCCTCAAGTTCTTTAATATAGCCTGACATTACTGTTTTGAAACTTGACTAAGAGCCCACTAAGTTGTCCTACATGGAGTTTGTGCCATATTTAGTTTATCACTCAGACATCTTCCATGGAACTCAAGATTTGGAGGAAGACAAAAGAAAATTCCATCTGAAGGCTTCAGTTAGCCCGGAGTTGCCAAAACGTTCAGTTTGAGGTTATTTAGTTTTCTTCCTTCATATTTCTGAAACTGATAACCCAAAGCGGGATTTAGGGATTCAAAGAGATTATCACTCAAACAGAATTTATGTTCATTTTTGTATAAACAACTCTACTACAGGAAATTAATGAAACCTGTTGAGCTTTAATATTCTATGGGCCAAACTTAATGTGTTGTAAGATTTATTTGGAATGGTTCTCGTGTTAGTTATTACTGTGTTCTAACTGGCTGCTAAATTAGATAGCCTGTTCATGTTGGGCTGATTTAACATGCCTGTTGGGGGAAGGGTCACTGGTCACTGCAGGTCTAGTATTTGCAGTTAGGAACATGAGTTATGATTTATAGGTTGTCTCAGATTGATTCATTGAGTCTAGTTCTTCAAATTTCCAGGTTTCAGTGTGGTTTTATGATTTTCAGACCGGTCCTTCCTGCATATTAATGCAGGGGGAGTAGACAGCAAGGCATGTGGGGATAGAGCAGTGAAGGGAGATGTGGACATGCTGACTTCTGTTTCTTTTTTTTTTGCTCTTATGCTCCTTACGGCAGCAAGGAGTACAGGCCACTTATCCTGGACGACAGGCAAATGTGGTCAATTCGTCTCTAACCCTTTCAGGAATCTACTGGTGCTTCTTGCCTTTAATCTTTCACGTTTTCTTCCCTTTCCCTCATCCTTCTGGGTTCGTCTAACAGGTCTGGCTTTAAGAACAGATGCTTAGATGTGTCTTGTACAAATTATATTCTACAGCCTTGTGCTTAGAGGTTGGAGTTCTCAGCAAAAGATATGAGCTGCTCTCTTATTGGGCTCTACCATGTAAGAGTCACACAGATGCCAGCGACGGCTACCATCTTGTCCAGGTACAGATCTCCCAAGTTGGAGAAAGCCCTAAAGTCAGGTTCTCCCAGTTATCTGGACCCCTATTTATTACCTCCCTGAAATTCTACCCTGATTATTTGGTCTTAACAACTGCCTTTAACAAACCATGTTACCTGGGATTTCTTCTTATGGCTCTGGGTAGAGGTCACCCCATGCTAAGAGCACCATATTTTCGCATTAGCCACAGGCTGTACTGTAAGTAGAAATCATATGTGCCTGGTAGTACTGTGCACTCTCAGACATTACCTGCTGTGGCGTAAAGCCAGGAAGAATGGGTCCCTCGGGCCTGGCATTGGCATACCACACCATCTTACCCACTGATCAAGATCTGCTTTGAAGAGTTTTTATTGGTTAATGAATAAATTAGTAAATTAATTTAATATTTATGATGAGCCTGTTATGCCCCAGGGCATCGGTACAGAGTGGGTCAGCAAAGCAGATGTGACTCTTTTCTTAAGGAGTTTAGAGTGAGAGCTGGTAGGTAGGTACACCTAGCACAGAAGGAGGTCATGAAGGTCATGCACAGGGAGCCAAAATCAAGATTCATAGAACTCTAAGGGAATTACCTTTAACCTCTTCACTGAAGGATAGTAGAAAGGAGCGGGGTGGGTCAGTGGATATGATCTCATTGAGAAGCAATTGGCACTTTACAGTGTTTGGAGGGCACTTTATTACATCTCCTTGATGTATGGGCTGTCTGAATCTTAGCTCTCATGGGGTCGGGGTATGATGAGTGTTTTTAGCCCATTTTCCATTGCTACAACAAAATACCTGTGGCTGAGTAATTTATAAAGAAAAGAGGTATATTTAACTCACTATTTTGGAGGGTAGAAGTCCAAGATCAGGTAGCCCAATCAATTTTGTCTCTGATGAGGGCCCCATGATGGCTGCTATCACAATGTCAGTAGAACCCATAAGAACAATAACAAAGCAAAATAGAAAAGCAGAGATTCCAGGGTCAGAGTCACTCATTTGTAATAACTTACTCTTATGGGAACTAGTTTCCATGAGAACTATCTTAATGCCTTCCTGGGGCAGAGCCTCAATGACCTAACCACTCCCTCTAGGCCTCGCCTCTTAGAGGTTCCACACCTCCCAACATCACCACCTCAGGAACCAAACTTCCAACACAAGAAACTTTAGGAAACGCACACAAACCATACCCAGACCATGGCGACAGGCCTTGTCCTCTGTGGAAAGGTTTTCAGGTTTCATGGACTAGGGAAAGGAATTTTTTGGGGGACTGAGGGCCCCTGATGATCAGATTCTTTCACTTTCAGAGAAAGGGTTAACCTCAGGAGAGTCTTCTGAGCATCCTTGAAGCATAGTTCATCTCTCTGCCACCTGTTTTCTTCCAGTCCCAGCTTGAAGGTTGTTTACAACTCTGTTGGAGAAAGGAATGCAGAAACTTTGGGGCCAACTTGTCTGTGCAGGACACTGGATTACCAGGCTAAAGTGGGAGGTGGCTTAGCCCATGACATTCTGCCTTCCCAGATCTTGGTGGAAAGTGGACACCGGGGAAGCAGCGTTCCTTAACTTCACTGCTGGCTCAGTTCTTACTGAAACCACCAACTCCTCTTCCTTGGGTCCTATGCATAATTGCGGGACAACTCAACTACCAAGGAGAGGCTGTATAGCCTGTGTGCACACACGTGCACACTGATGCACACTTGGTCATCAGTGAGGGTGGGGCTCATGCACACTCCACAGATTCTCCAGGCTCACTTCAAATCTTAAGAAAATTCCTCAAAGCTTCCATTTATCTATTCGAAGGTCAATTTGTTTCAGAGTTGTTCTAAGTCAAGGTTATTTACATAGAATTTGCTAGAGGGAAGGGTATTGCTTATCCAACAGAAAGTAAATCTACTTTTAGATTTACTTCTAAAAGTAGTAGAAGTTTTGGAGAAGGGGGGTTCCTTCTCCAAAACATTTGAGGCAACCATTCCATCTTCCTGGAATCTGGCTCTGGGCTGTAATGTCTCATGTCGCTAATTACAGTGGCCTCTCACCCATGGCTCTCTCAAATCCTTCACATCCATGGTTAAGCACATTTTCACTTGTGAGCCTACCCATTGGGGACTCACAGGAAATGTTTTTGTAAATAATATCAGATGAGATTCAGAGGGCTTCACTGATTGTAAATCAGTGCTTCGAGGTTTGGGGAGTATTCCTCCCTGTCCTTTCTTTGGGAATGATGCAGTTGAGCCCTGTGGGTATGGTTCAGTGAGATCTCAAACTAGATATTTATTGAAAGTAATCCCCAACACAAATCAAAATTTTTTGAACATCTCTGTTAGCAAAAAGAATAAAGTCTAGTTTTATTCCCTCCAAAGAACAAAATACCATCCAGTTCTTCCCACCTCAATTTTGGAGAGAACCAAATGTTAGAGCCCTAGATTTGAGGTCATGTCTTCTTGTCTTTGAAAATTCCTGGGATCTAAAAACCATGGATAACCTCTGTAGGATTTTTTGAGCCCCTGCTCTGTGCCATGCCCTGGGGATGTAATGCTGTTCAGCATAGAACCTCTTTGGGGGTGGGGGACCAAGTTTGCCTCCAGAGAGAGACAGGTAAAGAATTAATCATAGAAGGAAATGACAAGGGCTACTAGGGACACACACACACACACACACACACACACACACACACACACACACACCAGAAAAGAAGAGGCAGAAGAGAAAATCCTGCCAGCTCTGTTGGAGGAGGTGGGTTTGGTGATTTTTCCTTTAAAGGAAATTCAGCAATGTCTGGAGATATTTTGGTTGCCATGGCTAGAAGAATGACATTTGATACTGGAATCAGAGGCCAGGGGTGCTGCTAAACAGCCTGGAATGCAAAGGACAGCCTCCCACAAGAAAAGACCTCTGGTTCCAAATGTCAAGTATGTCAAGGTGGAGAAATAGTAATACAGGGTGGTGTTTGAGCTGGGCCTTAAAGATGACTGAAGTCTGCTACTAGGGAAGGCCATTCTGTTCAAAGGTTTTAATCCACTGATAGCCTTGCAGACTCTGAGGGGGCAAGACCAAGAAGAGATGAGGGTCTGGATTCGGAGCATCAGCTCACAGTAATGGTGTTCCTGGGAGGCTCAGAATTACTCTGGGTTGTTCCTATACTCACCATGGTACAAGCCAGGAGTAGCTTGGCAGGAGAATGACATTTTCTCCTTTTGGTGGCAGTACAAAAGGTGAATTAAGGAGTTTGTCCTTCTTTTGGGCCTAAAAAGTGCAGGGGGCCAGTGTGCATGGGAAAAACTAGGAAGATACTTTTGTTAAATAAAAATTATAGGAGGCTATTGTTTTGAACAAAGTCTCTGCACTAGCCCCCAGCAGAGTAGGTGAAAAATCAGGATGGAGTTGCTCATGCTTATGTTCCTCTTGAAAAATCAAGATGAAAGTAAACAATTTATCTAACTTTCCAAGAAATCAGAGTGAGAGAGGTATCTGACAAACTTCCCATGACAACCAAGTTCTCTCTGCTTTAATTCTTACACAAAAAAGGTAAGCTGAAGGAACCCGATGTTAACTAGTCAGGTTTTTTCCTATTGTTCCGCCTCGCTGTCTGTGCCTTATAAAGACAGTAACTTTGAAATGACCAGTCTGCTTTTTGGCTTTTGTTTCTTCTTTCTTCAGCCCTTTTCTATCTATAAAACCAACCTCCTCTGCTTAGCTCATTGAAATACTTGTTCTATCTTATGGAGTGAAGTATTGCCTGATTATAGAATAAAAAATAAAGCCAATTAAGATCTTTAACCAAATTGTTATAATTTTATCTTTTGACACCTACTACCATAAGTGAATGAGCTCATTATTAACTGTGGTTTGCTACAGGCGGCTGGGCCATTGCATATACACACAGAGCACTAAGGGCGTACGGGCTGGCCACTCAGCCTGTTCCTCCCAAACTCTGGAATGGCGCGGGGGTGAGGAGTGTGAGCTAAGTTGTGCCATTGACTCTGCATAGTATCTTTGGTTGCTGGCAGAAAAAAAACTTACTTAAATGAAGTAAAGCAACATCATCTGAATGAACCCTCCCAACAGCCCGTGGGGCTGGCCACAGCTACTGTACCATGCTATGATGAAGGTCAGACTCGGAGAAACTGAGGTACTACATGACCAGAAGTGTTGTTGATTGGGAGAATAGAGAGGCCAGAGTCCTGGGGGGCAGGCAGAGCATGACTGAGCTGCTTGCTGGGGTCACGTGTGGTACTGGGTGAGCCCTGCTCTTTGTCCACTTGGCTGCTCCACTCACTTATGTTGGTCTTTTCTTGCTGTGTTTTTCTGTTTTCTCCCAGCATTCCTTTATCATCATATTCCTTTATCATCATAGCAAGAACATTCTAGTATATAAAGAGAATGAGATCTCCCATGGTACCTTATCCTAAGACAACTATTGGGTTCTGTTTCTTGCCATTATTCACATGGATTCATAGTTGCAAAAGTAACTGTCACTAAGTTCTTTCTCACATATTATGTCCATGTTCTCATAGGTCCCATGAATCAGTCCAAGCAACCCATAGTATCCATCCAGGTGATGGGCTATCATTTACCTATTGATTTGTTTATTTGGTCATTTTGGAAGCTTCCAGAGTTTCAGCACCACAAACAACATTTTAGTGAGCATCTTTGTGTAGATGGACTTTTTGCTTCCTTTCAAAGACTTCTTTAGGGTGTGTTTCCAACAGTGGGATTAATGTGTCAAAGGGTATGGATATCTTCAAGAATATTATTAAATTGTTTCCCAGTAGAATGTAGCAATTTATGTACCCAACATGCATAAATAAGTGCAGCAGGTTAGCAAAATATTGTCAGCATGGACTATTATTTTATTTTGAAACTCCTTTTGCTGGTTTAATAAATATTAAATAATCCCTATTACATGTATGTAATATGTCTGGCACCAGGCTTGGCACATATTAGTTGTTTTTGTGGGTGTTTCCCTGCAGCTTAGGATCCTATCCTTGGACACTGTCTACTTCTCTGACCTAACCTTGAGTACTATCAGCCTCTAGGAAGCACCTGGCCTTGGCTTGGTTCAGCTTACATAAACTCAGCCATTAATAGTTATCTAGAACACCTAGATTGAGCCTGCATGCAGCATAGTGGATAAAGACTGCTATATTCATTTTTGGATCCTCAATTTATCAACTGTGTGACCTTCAATAAATTACTTAATTTCTCTAAGCCTGGGAATAATTGAGATAATGTATGTGAACTAAGAAACAATGTGCCTCATGCAGTATAACATTAGTCTTAATAATAATGATCTATTTTAATAAGTCATATTAACCTTTCAGATAGGTTTATATTTTAATGAAGTAAAGCAATATCAACAGAATAAACCCTCATTATATCTTAATGAAGGGACATTAAAACTCCAAGAAGCTAAGCGCGTTGCCCAGTATGGGCAGCATAATGCGTGAGTCCTGGTCCTTGTCCTCTGGCCCGGGTGAGTGGCCCACTGGTTAATAAGAGTGTTCAGAAAAGCCATTTGTTTGCCAGGACGTCCAGCACTAATACCTATACATGGAAGAAACTGCAAATCACACATATATAGTCCTCTAAATGCAAAAGAATGCATCCCCAAATGTCCTTTATCAGGATTCCAAAAATGACAGCAGCCATACAGTGCTGCCCAATCTGAGGGGCGGACGGGCAGGGGAAAAATTAGAGCAGATGGAGGAATCTTGACCAATTATGGTTAAAATGTTCTACAACTGAAATTTATAAAAACCTATGACTGTGTGAACCTATGCTCTGGGCCCTGAAGCTAAAGCCTAGTTAGTGTATGGTGGTTAGTCGGTCACTGATGACTAGCAGTTTACCATCAATAGGATGGCTAGTTGGTTCTGATTGCTTGTCACTTTCCTCTGAATTAAAACTTTGTCATTAGCATAGTTTCAGTCTTGAGAGTTACTGCCAGGGTGGAATTACTCTAATTAAGAGGAAAAGAAAAATATGTTGCTAGTCATTAATTTTTCTTGATTAGAGGGTGACCCAGTTTGAGGCTAAGCAGAGAGGACTGAGGTGGTAATTTGGCCCTCTAGGGGGTTTGTGGGGATTTTTGTGAGCTAGAGAAGCAACAGCTGAACTCCGGGATTACTGTCTCATTTGAATTTGAAACCACTCATAGAAAGGTGTATATGAGACCTTCAGGGATGATGGGTTCCTTTTTAGAACAAACAAAAGTGAGGATAGGGTTGTGGGCATAGCACTAGAATCTGGATGCTGCCAATGGTGTATTGTGTCCTGATGGATGGATGAAGGATTCTTTTGCCTTAAAAGTGAAAATGTTTTCTTGATTTGAGGCAAGATTTATGCCAAGAGCACAGACTTGGAGCCAGAAGACCTGAATGTGATTGTGATCTTGTCTTTGCTAGTCCTATATGACTTTGAAAGTTAAGTTTCTGGAGCTCTCAATTTGCTTCCCCATGGTAAATATCACTCATATTATAAACCTGGTATGAGGAATCAAGTAGAGATAAAATATATGAATAATAAAGTGATATCCAAAAGTTATTATGGTATCATTGAGTTCTCAGAGCATTTATAAATTGGACTTCAGGCAGCATCTTTGGGAAGGGCAAAGAAGGGAAGGGAGAAAGATAGACTGGTTTCAACAGTGTAAGAACAATTAATCTTTTCTTTTTTTAAAAGCTTTTTGGAGGTGTAACTGACAAAATTGTGTATGTTCAAGATGTAAAATGTGATGTTTTAATATACATTGTATATGTTTCCATATGTAAGCTCATTGTGTTTCTGTAATCAAGCTCATTAACATATGCATATACTTAAGACCTACTTAAGACCTACTCTCTTAGGGAATTTCAAATATTCAATATAGCATTATTAACTCTCATCACCATGCTACGCATTAGGTATCCAGAACTTAATCATCTCATAGCTATGCTTTTGTCCCCTCTAAGGAACATTTCCCCTGCCCTACAAGCCCTTGTAACCACCATTCTAGTCTGTTTCTATGGATTTGACCCTTTTGGATTCCACATATAAGTGAGATACTGTAGCATTAGTCTTTCTGTGTCAGGCTTACTTAATTTAGCATAAGGTCCTCCAGGTTCATCCATACTGTTACAAATGGCAGGATTCTTCTCTTTTAAAAGGCTGAATAATATTCCATTATATCTTCCTATCTCAATTTTTTTTAATCCATGCCTCTATTGACAAACATGCAGATAGCTTCCATATCTTGACAATTGTGAATAATGCTGCAGTGGACATGGCAGTGTAGATGATATCTCTTGAACAAATGATTGATGTCCATTCCTTTTGATATATACCCATGAGTGAGACTGTAGATCATAAGGTAGATTCATCTTTAATTTTGTGAAGAACTTCCATACTGTTTTCCTGGTGGCTGGACCAATTTAGATTTCCACCAATAGTGCACCAGTGTTCCCCTTTCTCTGCATCTTCTCCAACACTTGACATTTTCTGGCTTTTTCTTTTGTTTAAAAAAATTTTGAGGGGGGGCGTATTAGGAATTGAACTCTGGGGCACTCAACCACTGAGCCACATCCCCAGCCCTATTGTGCATTTTATTTAGAGACAGGGTGTCCCTGAGTTGCTTAGCACCTTATTTTTGTTGAGGCTGGCTTTGAACTTGCGATCCTCCTGCTTCAGCCTCCCAAGCCTTGGGATTACAAGCATGCGCCACCTCACCCGGCTCTGGCTTTTTTGTGGTAGCTATTCTAGCAGGTGTGAGGTGATAACTCATCGTGGTGGTCTTGACTTACATTTCCCTGAGGATGCACTTTCTTACACAGCTGGAGTTGGGGCATGCACAGTGTGACCCCTGCTGCAGCGAGCCGGGGGTGGGGGGGTGGGGGTGGGGGTGGTGCAGGCAGCCCTGCCCAGCGGTGGCTTCTGCACAGGTGTTCCTGGAGCAGCGTCAGGGCTGGGTCTGGACTGCTGGCACCTGAGAACCTGGGGCCTGGGACAGGGGACGGTCCTTCTTCTAGGACTGATAAACTGAAATATCATATGCTTCACAATACAAAAAGAAAAACGACAACATTGTTTGAGACGCTGCTGTGACTGAGAACCAGCTTCATTGCTTAAATAGAGTCAAATAGAGCAAATAAATATTTGGTTTTGGGGACAGGGATCAATTTTGCCACTGTGGGTGGCTTCTGAATGGGACCACAGTAGTTTCCCAGCACCCCTCACTCATCGTCTCTTCTTCACATGGACCCTCTCTGTTCACAGCAGGAAAACTGGAGCAATGACAAGATCTGGTAGAAGGGAAGGGATTGGTAGCCCAGTGTAGACTCTCAGACTCACTGCTCCTTGGGGCACACTGGGAACCCTGTCCCCTCCCTGAGCCAGCGAGTCACCACTGACTCTATGAGGACAGCTGGAAGAAGAGTGAGGTCTCTGGGATCACTTTGAGCACTAGAAGTGTGTGGGAATGGTTATTCCCATTTTCACCTTAAATCTGAGTGTCTGTTGCTAACGGTCAGCTTCTAGGTTTCATTCTAAGGGCAAAGCTGCAAGAGTTACAAGATGTGGAGGACTCTTGGGGCTTCGGGAAAAGGCTGCCCAGGCCCCCTGGGATGGCACACCTTCCTCTTTGATCTGCTAGGGCTCCCTTGGTCCTGGACATTGGGCACATTTTGGAGGGATGCAACTTTATTTTTTTTTTTTATGGCTCATGGCTGAATTTAAAGAAGAGGTGACAGCTTGTTAAATTTTTATTTATGATGTGATTTTCAGAATTCAGTGTTCACAAATACTGACAAGGTTGAATTTACAAAAGTGAAGACTATTTTAATGCTTTCCTCTCGGTTTGCTATAGAATTTGGCTATAGCATATGGTATCCTAGGAGTGGCTTGTCTCTTGTAAGTACTTACACAAATTGTATTATGACTCTAAATGCTCTGAATTCAACTTGACATTCACACATAGGTTTCAATTTGGTTGAATAAAATTTTGTTTTCTGAGCTTATTCTTAATTAGTAATTAAATTCAAGTTTAATTTACATTGCCTTGTGATGGTTTTTGACGTCCTTAGCATTTAAAAACTTGTTATAAATGCATAAAAATGCAGAAAAGTCATTTTTTTTCTAAAGACAATGTCTGAAGGGGGAAGGATTATCACAGTCATTTGCAGTTGGTATCAGATGGAACACAGGCCAGGGGTTGGAGCAGGGGCTGAGAAAATGGGAGCAACCCCAGTTCCCCAAGACCCACAAGTGTCTGCTGATACAAATGGACCAATTCATTAAATCAAAGCCTCCATCCAGCATGCAGACATAAAAGTCTTCTTGGCATAGTTTTGAAACTTGAGCTGCCCTTTGCAAAGGAGGTCTTGCTTTTTTTTTTTTTTTAAGGGAAAGGCTGGGTTTCTAAGAGGCATCGAAATGATAGATCATTTTAGAGAGATACTATATGACATGAGAAAAAGACAATGTCATGCATTCAACTTTTTTTCTCTTTTAAGCTTTTCGGAAATGTGTAGAGAAACCCAATTACAGAACAATCGATAGTTCTTAGAGCTGGTATTCTTTAAAGTGGAGAGTATTCAAAACCAGAAACCTGAGGCTGGGGATGTGGCTCAGTGGTAGAGTGTTTGCCTAGCATGTGTGAGGCTTTGGGTTTGATCCCCTGTACTACAAAAACAAACAAACAAACAAAAACAAAAATGAAAACCAAAAAACAAACCCACAGAAACCTGGAAAAAAATCATTACTCTGATTATCAATTTCCCAAAATATGAACCATAACAGTGTAACACAGATGTTAGAGGAAAAGCAACCCTGAGTGGCAGTTAACAGGCTGTCCCAGCTGTCCAAAACCTCTTAGGGACCTTCAGAAAGTGGAGGACAGTGCCACAGGCCCTCCATAACCATGAGTTTTGAATTTAGAGATTCAAGCAACCACAGATGGAAAATCTCAGAAAAAAATTGTGTCTGTACTGAACTTTGTAGACTTTAAAAAAATTTGTCGTTATTCCCTAAATAATGCAGTATAACAACTACTTACATAGAATTTACATTGTATTAGGAATTATAAGCAATCTAGAGATGATTTAAAGTATATGGGAGTATTGGCCTAGGAGATATGCAAATCCTATGCCATTTTATATAAAGGATATGAACATCTGTGAATTTTGGTATCTGCATGGCATCCTGGAACCAACCTTGTATGGATACTGGGGAATGACTATACATCTTGGAACCTGGTCCCAAATATCTGCTTCATTGGTGACTTATATTCTATGGCAGGTCTTGTTTTAGTAGTAAAGAGCTCAGATCTGGGCTGGAATCCTGACTCCACCACTGAGGGGTCATTGTTATTGCACAAGTCACTTAATCTCTCTAAATCTGTAAAATGGGCATAAAAATCCTGTATAGCTTGTAAGTGGTTGTGGGGGATTAAGTGAGCTAATGTGTGTTAAGTGCTCCAGGCTGTAGCTCTTGATTCCTTCCTAGTTTCAATCACTTGGAGTGCAACCAGAGGACCTCCTATTTTGAAAGAAAAGGGAGTTACTCTTAAGAGAGACAAGATGTTAGCCTACCTTTGAGACCTTCATCCCTACGTTGGTGATGCTCATTCCTCTGTCTTCTCTTGGGCAGAGCCTGGCATCTTGTGACTCTCGTGACTCAAGGACAGGCTTGAGTATGCACTCTGTGTAGCATTTTGGCAATTGGGTTCTTCCTCTGTGTCTCAGGCAAGTGGCCCAGCAGACAAGTGCTCATGATTCCCTAGGACCTGTGAAACCAAAGGGAAAGATGAAATGTCCTGAGCCCAGAATGCACAGGGGATTACCTCTTTCCTAGGCAGCTCATCAAAACAGGGATATAATTCTGCTTAATGCAGGTGCCTCTTCTGCTCCAGAGCAGATGGACAACACTCCTCTCAGCCTCACTGCTAAGACTGTTTTGGCTTGCTTTCCCCAGTTCTGATGAAGGGATGTGTTTCAAACCCCTAATGATATTTTACAGATTAGGAACCCTCTTTAAGGGTGGAGGTGTGATTACCTCTTCTGCGGGTGGAGGTGTGATTACCCCATGTCTAGATTTAATGGTGGTTCTGTACCAATCCTCCCAACCCCCAGGTAAGAGCATTATGGAGGCTTCTTCTGGCTTTGTATGCGGGACGTGGAGGTACAATGAGGATTTAAGGTGTGAGCGGCATTGAAAGTAAAAATCAAATATTTAAAAGCTTAATTTTTAATTATTTTTAGAAGAAGGAAGTAGATGATTATAGACATTGTTGAGTGCTGGTTTGATTTTTTTTCTGTGCTCTTTGTTCTTTACTTGCATTAGGTAAGTGGAGGCAAACATTTGGGGCTCTTTTCACTTTTTTTCTGATTTAATCTCTCTCATATATATATAACATTTATATAATATATTTATATATTATGTTCTGTAATATATGTATTATATATAATATATATTTTTACATATATATATATTTCCAAAAGCAAGAAATGATTTGCATTGGTGGTTCAATGGTAGAATTCTCCTCTGTTGTCCAAAGCATGGGTCCAGAGTGGGGCACGATCAGATTGTGTGTGTGTGTGTGTGTATTCTATGTGTGTCTTTCCTTCCCCTGCAAAATGGATCAGAAGAAGAGTTCTAAACCCAGATTCTATTATTGTAAGCATCAAGAAGGGCAAAGTGTATGAAAGATCAAATGAAATATTTTTATTGCTCTTTCTTTCCCACTTCTCTCTGGAAGCCCCCAATTTCCAAGTTGTGCTCTATGGGAGGGTGAATCACAGCTGTCTCCATCGTAGTCCACACAATAACAAACTAAAGGAAAAGGGCAAATAAAGGGTTAGGACAACATGAGCTGCTGTGATGGGTTCATGTCACTCTGCCGCCCATACCTCATTCCTCTATTTCCCTGAGGGTTTTCTTGTGGCTGAGGCAGTGGGGAATATGGGATGCATGGCACTTGAAACCTTTATGTTAAAAAGCTTAACTTTGTCCTTTGAAAGTGGGAAATGATTTCAAAAGAAATCACATTTTTTTTTTCTTGGTCAGGATCAGACTGGAGACACTGCAACCTTAACAGAACTTCAGAATTTCAGAGTTGAATGGATCTTGTCCAATTTCATTTTTCAAAGAAGGAACGGGAGGCTCAGGGAGATTAAATGTCTTCCTGCATGACCCACAGCACCCACTTCTGCTAAATCTGACTTTGAGGGAGTGAAAATACAGTGAGGATCCAAAGTGTGAGCTGCAGACTTGGACCCAACACTCCTTGATAAGGAGAGATTGCCATTGATGCCATTGTTTCATTCACATATCATCTTGTGTGTGGGAAACACTTTTTCATAACCAAATTGGAGCATACATTGCTAACTTTTCATCACCTACTTAGTGGAGAAGATCAATACAGTGTGGCAGAACAAGTTCTGGGGCTGGAAATGGAATGGGGAGGATCAAGGGGCCTGGTCTGGTTCCAAATATGTGAAGAAACCATCACCTCTCTCTTCTGGTCCTCTAAATTTTCATTTGTGCCATAAAGTTTGGACCGGATAATTTCTAAAGTATAAAACTCAAGTTCTGGAATTTTATGATTGTATGAATAGTATTTGTTAGGACATAGTTTCTGCAGTGTGTGACAGTGGTTTAAACAAGATAGAACTGTATTTCTTTCATGGGAAATGTGGAGCTGATCTGGTGGCTCTGTTCTCTGAGGTCATCAGGGGCCCAGGCTCCTTCTGTGTTCTTGCTCTGCCAACTTTAGAGTATTCCCTCAACTTCACAGGCCAAGATAGCTGGTCACCATGTCCATGTGATAAATGGAAGGGTGAAGGAAGGTGGCCAGAACTTAGTGCAGTGGCTGCACCTGGATGCAAAAGGGCTGTGAAATGTAATCTGTATTCCAGCCAGCCATCCGCCTAACTACAAGTTCTAATTCTACAGGTGAAGAGGAAATAGATATTGGGGATAACTATTAGTCATTGTCATGCAAATCATGCTTGAGGAAATCTAGAACACACAATTGCTTCTTCCAGTGCTTAATGAGGTTGGGGAGACTGAAGGGGAAGCTGCCATGATAAAAGCCCAACTTGCAAAATAATGGAGGATCTTGGAGAAATTGCTACTGAAACTTTATTATTCAAATAAATGAGGAATGGTGGTTAATTCTTCTTGGGAATCTGCCCAGTTCCTGATGTTGCCCTTTCTTTCTGAGCTCTACTTCTTTTTCTCTAGCATGGCCAGTGATGATAGCCATGTTTGTCCCTCCTCCCATCAGTGGCTGCAGATAAACAGGTGCAGATCTATCACATCTTCTCTCCTGGGTATTTGGAGCTGGGATTGTGAGAGTCAAATCCTGAAACTTGGGCATTCTAAACTCAGAAGTGGTGGGGAACTATCTTTTGTCATATGAATGGGAAATGAGAGAATGTCTGTCCTCAGAGAAGAATAAAGCAGGTGTTCCAATAGAGTAGCCCCCAAATATTAAAGGGTCTGAAAAGAAACTGTTGGGCTGGGGTGAGGTGAGGGCTGCTTGGTTCCTAATGTCTCTGCTACCCACGACTCAATTTCTTGCAGGGCTTACATGATGTCATTCCTATTAAATTTATTAAAACTCTCTTGTATATACATGTGTATATAGAGGGAGAACTTATTTTTAAAAAATAATTCCTCATCTGACAAGCAGAGTGTTTTTTTTAAGCAAATCTTAAAATCTCATGTACCATCTTAACAGCTAATGGCTTGCAAATTTCAATTTTCTGCTTGTCACTAAAAGTGACAACTTAGAGGAGACTATAGCAATTGATTCACCTAGCTAAACTTATCTGAAGTGGGGAAGCTAAATAGGTCAGTCAATGGAGACTAAAACCACAGTGTCTTTTTCCAAATAAAACAGCAAGAAGTCCACATAGGAAGGGCTTAAATGTAGCATGGGTTTTTGGAAGGGATATGGAATATAGCTCATCTTTATTCTTAAATATCTCCCTCCAACTTAAATGAACATGTGAATTTGAAGATCATGTTAGTATTAGAGGTCAGAGCTCACTATACATTTATAAGTTGACTTCAAAGGAAAAAGTGGATAGGTAAGTCATCAAGTTGCTTAAATAAAATTTAAGAGTGGAGATTCTGATGAGAAAGAGTCCATGCTGTGAATCTCTCTATACAAAATATGAAACCCATAGAAAGAAATGGATTAGGGTGAGACTTTGATTAACTGGGACCTAACTCATAAAAGCTATTAATTATTACTATTATTAAACTCATTTAAATCAGGGATGAAATAAAACAAAGCAAATCCTAAGTATTGTCTTAGCTTTTAGATGTTTAAAAAAATGTTTTTTGAGTCTCTGATACTAATCTGGAACCACAAAATTGGCCAAATAGTTGGGTTTTAGAGCTGTCAGAATTAAGGCCACCTAGTGCAAAGGTTTTCAGCCTTTCACATTATAATCATTTGGAAAGACTTTTAAAATCCTGATGTCCAAGTGATGCCAACTAAAGCAGAATTTCTGGCATGGGACCTGGGCATCTGAATTAAAAATTCCAGGGAATTCCAATGTCAAGTCAAGGTTGAAAGCTGGGGATCTTCTACAGCTGTCCCAAGAAGTGAAGTGACTGACTTAGATTGCCATCTGGGAACAGAACTAAGACTTTAGGACTTTCCAAACCATTCTGGTTCTTCCTCTTATGGTACTCAGGCTCGTAGAGGCATAGGATCAGCATGTGCCATTGACCATTAAATGCCCTTGATATCTAACTTTGATGTGCTTCTTAGTTACCAGGAGATCTTATTAATGCAGCTTCTGATTAATAGGTGGAACTGAGAATTTGCATTTCTTTTCTTTGCCTGGGGTGAAGTGCTGGAAATTGAACTCAGGGGTACTCAACCACTGAGCCACATCCCCAGCCCTATTTTGTATTTTATTTAGAAACAGGGTCTCACTGATTTGATTAGCACTTCACTGTTGCTGAGGCTGACTTTGAACTAGGGATCCTCCTGCCTCAGCCTCCTGAGCCACTGTGATTACAGGTTTGTACTACCAGACCTGGTGGATAATTTGCATTTCTCCTAAGTCTTCAGATACTGCTGTTGCTGCTGCTGCTGCTGCTGCTGCTGGTCTGAGTACCACACTTTGAGACCCACTGTTCTGAGCTCTATCAGACTCTGCCTTCCCCACAGCACAGTGCCTGCCATTCAGGTGGTAGACTTGGATTCTGCTCATCCTTGGTCAAGGACATGGTTGCTGTTTGTGGAGGCATATCCTTATTGCTCCAAAAGTTATTATGTTCACTCAGAAGCTAAGATTCATCACAGATGAACTGTCCTTTTAGCCCAGGATTCTCCACCCACGTGCTGAATAGGGGCCTTTGGCTGTATCATTCCTGAGTGGCTTTTTTTTTTTTTTAAGCTTATCCCTGAGAGAGTGAAAGATGTGCTTCATAATGGGCAACACCAAGAAGGTTAAAGTTCACTGACAAAGACCATTCATTAGGCAGGATGCGAGTCTGAGCTCTGCTTATCAGCCTCCACATGTGGCCAGAGATGGAAAAACAGACTGGCGCAGAATGAAGCCCGGGCACCTGAGGAAATCCAGGCCTAATCCTCTCCCATAAAACAAAGTGGAAGATAAGTGAAAACGGTTGAAACCTAAAAGCAGATGGCTGAGTTCCTCCATGCTGGGCTGTAAAGGGAGACCTTTGTGACAGAGTATTTATGGATTTGGGGAAACCTGACAAGGTGTTGCTATAAATGCCAAGAAATACACAGAAGGGTGATTTTGTTATTGGAACACATCTTATGATGACTGCAGTTAAGATGGGAGAGATAGCGGCAGTGGTGTGTGTGTGTGTGTGTGTGTGTGTTTTCAATGGGAGGTGGCTTAGTTTTACTTACACAGCCATGAGCAAGAGTACTTGGTGGCTTGGGGGAAAGGGCTAAGGGAGATCCCTGCAAGTGCTTTGGCAGGGATAAACTGACCATTTGGTCACAGAGGGGCTCAATATAGGGGCCTGGGAATGGGCTGGAGAGTTTGGGCTCATCGCTTTGTCCTAACGAGCTGCTTCAAATAGCACTGCTGATGGAATGAGGTGTGTTTATCTGGTCACTCCTGTACCAGGCTGCTCTATCACTTTTTGAGGCCACAATTGTTTGCATGGTGATCTTTAGAGCTATGCTGCCTTGTCCGTATAGTTACTGAGCTGTGAGTATCTTTCACTGGTTAGTTGATTATTCCTGATCTCCCTCTATGCCTGTTCCTGGTCTGACCCATAGACTACCTTTGATAGATAACGAGAATTCCTTAACATACAAAGGAGTAGATAACTGAACTTTTGAAAGCTATTCTCTCTGAAAAAAAAAATGAGCCATATGGACTATTTAGAAATCCATTTTTAAAATCCAAAGAGCCCTTTCTAATTGCAGTCTTGAATTAATCTGTGAAACTGTGTTTGGGGGCAAGGGTGGCCCTTTTGTCTTTAACTCTGAGGAACACATGCTCTCTGTTTCCAAGTGGGTGAATCAAGCAGGAAGATTTTCAATTGTAGTTTAAACCAAATGGACCCTTTGGATTTTCCTGGAGCTTGTTGGAATTCTATTTCTGGGAAGCTGTATTGTGATAGAGACAAGAAGCGGGAGAGAGGAAATCAGAATGAGAAACATGCACAGGGCAACAGATGTCTGCAGTTTTCGGGTAAACATGGCCAAGCGTGGAGAAACAGCTTTGGATGTGAATAGTAAACAAGAAGGAACCAGTGGCCCTGGAGCCCTACTGTGGGACTGTTCCACCCCTGCCCGGTCTGAGCCTTCCAAAAGCCACAGTGAGCTGCTTGGGAGGGAGTCCCCACTGTGCCCTCCTACTGGAGAAAGGGGGAAAGTCTTCATCCCACCTGATTCCCCACCAGGTTCTCCTCCTCCCAGAATTTGCAGGCACAGCTGGGTCCAGGAGCAGGAGTAGCTGTGCTATCTAGGTGTCCCCCAGTCTGCCTTTCTTGACTTCTATTATAGAAATTTACAGTTCCAGTGTTGTCTCCTCAGCATCTGTCCCCACCAAATGACAGTAGCCAGCTGAGTGAAACCATCAGCGTCTTTCCATGTTGGCCAGTGCTTCTCAGCATGTTTTCCCTGGACCAGCAGCATCAGCACCACCTGAGAACTTCTAGAAATGCAAATTCTTGGGCCCCACCCCAAATCTACTAATCCAAGAACTGTGAAGATGGGGGCAGCTCCTTGGGATTTAACAGGCCTTCAGATTCATTCCTGCTGAGAGTTGAGAACCACCCATACAAACTTGCTCTGGAGCAGAGGAGATGATCCAGGGACAGAGTTGAATTTCCTGGTGGGAATCTAGGAGTACTGTAGCAGGTCAGTGGAGGAGGTAAAATTTAGGGGTCCCCCTCTGAATGACTTCCTGCTTTTTTCATATGTTAGACTCACCCCATGGCCATCGTTAATGGAGTTGGCCTTGGATAATGATGTTGCAGCTGCCTAGAGGGTTATTGTTATCATTGAGAGAGTCTCCTCAGGAACAGATTGGACCATGTCCACCCTACTGCCAAAGTCCCTTTTCTGTTCCTCCTCCTTATTCTACAAAATGGTTTGGATATGTCTTCTCTGGGCACTGTCACAGGTCCCCAAATGCACAAATGTACATATACCACATATGCATATACCATATATGGAATGTATACATATTCTTTTACACATTCTTCACACACACACTTACACCTCCCCCCCACCCCTAAACACTCGCACATACAGAGTATCATAGACACAGAGGGCATCTTGAATGCTTTTACTTTCTGTTCTCCTGGAGATGTGCCCTAGAGAGGCAGGCAGAGTTTCTTTGATGAAAATTCTGTTAAATACTGCTTTCAGAGATGCTGTCCACAGAGTTTGGCTGTAGAATTTTCAATTATGGATCCAATAGTGCATGTGTCTACTTTTTAACTCCTCCTTGCCCTCCATCTTGGAATCAGCCAAACTTTGTTACTCATTTCCCCTGTTCCCCAACTTGCTGCTAGATGCTGATGGTGATTTAACATGGCATGTTTATTACAGTCTTTGGCTTGGACCTGTCTTGCCCATAGTAATCTCTCCTCCTTGGGACTTGGGGTTTGAGCTTTAGCTTTTTGGTTGCAAAGGCCCACACTTTCTGGGCCTTATAAATGTAATTGAAGGAGGCTGATTTTAACCTCTCCTTTCCCTCTCCCTCTCCCTAGAAGAAGAACAAAATTTAATCTTGACCCTTCTGGAATGATCCATTATAGTAACTAAGGGTCAGCCACTAAAAGCTAAGAAGATCCTTTTGAGTTTGGCTCTCAAGATAAAACTGAGAAGAAACCACACTGTATTTCTTTTGGATAGTGCTGGGGTAAGATTAAGTTACAAAGAACATCAGCTGGTCCTCTTCTGTATTATCATTCCCTTTTGCAATTTGTCCTAACTTTTCAATAAAGAAATTCCGAAATACCTGCCCAACCTGGTATAGAGTGAAGAGATCGAATGAGCGAGAGGCTGCCCAAACATCTTCCCTGGTAACTTCAGTGGGAAGGGGGCATCCTAACTGCTGAATGGCTTACAGTTTTTTGATCCCCTCAAAAAAATGGCCCACTGAGTCCCTGAGGGGAGCTGGAGAAAGATTGCAGGAAGGGAAGATAGCTCCTGGTGGGGTATTCCAGAGAGTTGGTTAAGGTGATCTTGTATGCCGTGGACATCTTGGTACTTAAGGGTACAATTGCATGGGAATCCAGGCAGAATTGAAGATTCAGGTCTTAAGAAGAGGAGCAGTGGAGATGGTATCCAGAGCTCTGAAGTTGGCTTTGGAGAACATAAGACTTTGTGACCTTGGCTCCATGTTCTGCCATTTCAAGGCCCTGCTCTTCTTTGGTTGGCTCATTTCACTGATTTCTCTACTTACCTATTTTCCCCAGTGTCTACTCTGATTAGCTTCATTTACCCCACCAGATCTGCCTTTCCTCTTCATCTACCCTTCTCTGTTCCCTGAGAGGTTGAACCATGTAAAACAAAGACTATTAGAAGCTGTTATGGTTTAGATGTGAGGTGTCCCCCAAAAGCTCACATGTGAGACAATGAAAGAAGTTCTGGAGGAGAAATTATTGGGTTATAGCATTAACCTAATCAGTGAATTAATCCTAGATGGGATCAATTTAGTGGTAACTGGAGACAGGTGGAGTGTGGCTGGAGGAAGTAGTCATTGGGAGGCATGGCTTTGGGGCATATAATTGAATCGGCCAAGTGGAGTCTATCTCTCTGCTTACTGATCACCATGTGAGCTGCTTCCCTCTGCCACACTTTTTCACCATGATGTTCTGCCTCATCTGAGTCCCAAGGAACAGAGCCGGCCTTCTATGGACTAAGACCTGTAAAATGGTGAGCCCCTAAATAAACCTTTCCTCCTCTACAGTTTTTCTGGTCAGGTCTTTCAGTTGCAGCAGCAAAAAAGTGACTAAAACGGAAGCTAAGACATGCAACTGAGTTTATTAACTCAACATACAAAGGGACACACACCAGAAAATAAATCTAATGAGTTGTTCTTAGAGGAGAAACAGTTGACACATTTTTAAAAAAAATACTTAGGAACAGAGTTTCAGGATAGTTAGGCCAAGTAAGGACTGAAAATTAGTACTCTCAAGAGGTCTGAGCCCTATTGGTTAAAAGGCATCCCACTGTTCATTGGTGATGAAGGAGTCTGTGGTAAGGGTCCAGGAATGGCCCAACCTTACTGTCACTCAGTTCACAGTGGAGGGCTGGGGGTGTAGCTCAGTGGTAGGGGACTTGTTTAATATGCACCAAGCCCTGGGTTTAATCCCCAATATCTCCCACAACCAAAATTAAAAAACACGAGTTCACAATAGGTTTTCAAATTCAATCCATTAGCACCAGTTGCAATACTACACAAGCTTATGAGTGGATTGTCCAATGGCTCCGGTTTGGTTTGACCAGTGGAAGCAGAGCAGGAGATAGAGGGCAGAGGGAGGTGAGGATACACCCTCCCAGCTCCTTTCCTGCTGGCTTGCTGAGGGCTAGCTGCAACCTTCTGCACAGGGCAACCCTCTTTGGTCAGCTCCCCTCTCATGGTTCTGATGACCTCTCCTCCCTGGTCCCTCCATTAGGAGCTGTTACAAACTCTCAGGTACTTTGTCATTCTTTGCTGGTTTCCTTAAACCCTGCCCCTGCTTTGAAAATAATACTTTTATCCAATTTTTCTTAGGTTACTAAGGTTGAATTTGCAGTACTTTGCTTGCCAGGGCCTTGACAGGTAGGTTGACAGATCCAACCTACCTTGGCAAATGTTCTTTCTGCCTTCTTATTCATACTTTTTACACCCTCCCAGCTTTCGCTTGCTCATGATCCATCATGATCCTGTTCTCTACATTACAACTTTATAGCTTTAGGTCCCACACTGAGGGCTACCATCTCTTTGAATTTCTAGTTAAAAAAAATTTAAAGCAAGTATCAGATGAGCTGTTCTTATATCTGGGCCATGTCACATATGTCTGAAGACCTATAAATTACCTTATTTATTCAGATACTTTTGGCTCCATTTCCTATGGTTAGGGGTGGAGGGAATCATAAGGGACAAAATGTGTGTGGTAGAGACTGGGTGGTCCCCTTAGATGAGGAAGTGGCTAGGGAAGATGCTGTAATTGACATACAACTTTTAATTTTTATTGTGCTGAAATTCATGAAACATAAAATTTACCATTTAACAATTTCTTCCAGCTTTTTTCTTTTCTTTTCTTTTCTCTTCTTTCTTTCTTTCTTTGCTTTTTTTTTTGGTACCTGAAATTGAACCCAGGGGGGCTTTACCACTGACCCACATCCCCAGTCCTTATTTTTAAAATTTTTATTTTTGAGACAGGGTCTCAGTATATTGCTTAGTTGCTGAGGCTGCCCTCAAATTTATGATCCACCTACCTCAGCCTCCTGAGTCACTGGGATTATAGGTGTGCACCCCTGTGCCCAGCTCTTCCAGCTTTATTAAGATACAGTTGACCAAAAATTGTATATAATTGGAATATACAACATGATGTTTTGATATATGTACACATCATGTAGTGATTAAATCAAGTCAATTAACATGCCCATCAACTCACATAGTTATTTGTGGTGAGAACACTGAAGATCTACTCTTAGCAATTTACAAGCACATATTATCAATTATAATTGTAATGCTGCATAATAGATACCCAAAATGTGTTCATCCTATATAACTAAAACTTTGTACACTGGATCAATTCCTTCCTTCCTTCTGGTCCCTGGTAACTGCTCTTCTACTCTCTGCTTCGGTGAGTTCAGCTTTTGTAGATTCTATATGTAAGTGGGATCACACATAATGGCTGGTCCATTTGACTCAGAATGAAGTCCTCCAGGTCCATCCATGTTGTTGCAAAGGACAAGATTTTCTTCTTTTGAAAGGCTGAATAATATTCTATTGTGTGTGTGTGTTATGTATGTGTATCACATTTTCTTTATCCATTCGTCTGTTGATGGACACTTAGTGAATAGTGCTTATTGTGAATTGTGTGGTGAGGAACCCAGGGGTGCTGATATGCCTTCCACATCCGAATTTCATTTCCTTTTGCTATGTACCCAGAAGTGGAATGGCTGGATGGTTCTCTTTAATTTTTTGAGGAGCCTACATATTATTTTCCATAATGACTGTGCCACTTATGTTCCCACAAAAGGTATAAGGGTTTCTTTTTCTCCACCTTCTTGCCAAGATTTGTAATCTTTTAGCTTTTTGATGATAGTTGTCCTATCAGATGTGAAATGATATCTTTTGATTTTGATTGGCATATTCCCAGATGATCAGTGATGCTAAACATTTTCCACGTACTGTTGGTCATTTGTATGTCTTCTTTTAAGAGATGTCTAAGCCTGGCGTGTTGGCACATGCCTATAATCCCAGCACTTTGGGTAGCTGAGACAGGAGAATCGTGAGTTCAAAGCCAGCCTCAGCAACAGCAAGGCACTAAGCAACTCAGTGAGACCCTGTCTCTATAAAAACACAAAATAGGGTTGGGGATATGGCTCAGTGTTCGAGTACCTCTAAGTTCAATCCCCAGTACCAAAAAAAAAGAAAAGAAAAAGAAATGTCTATCCAGGTCAGGTCAGCTTTTTTTTTTTTAAGTTGAGTTTTTTGCTTTCTTGCTATTGAGTTTTTTGAGCTCTTTATTTATTTTGGATATTAACCTCTTAGTAGATGTATGATTTGCAAATATTTTCTGCTATTCTGTGTATTTTCTCTCTACTCTGTTGATTGTTTCCTTGGCTGTGAAGAAGCTTTTTTGTTTTGGTACCGGGGATTGAACTCAGGGGCACTCGACCACTGAGCCACATCCCCAGCCCTATTTTGTGTTTTATGTAGAGACAGGGTCTCACTGAGTTGCTTAGTGCCTCACCGTTGCTGAGCTGGCTTTAAACTCGAGATTCTCCTGTCTCAGCCTTTCAAAGTGCTGTGATTACAGGCATGTGGCACTGCGCCTGGCGTGAAGAAGCTTTTTAATTCTATTTGTCCACTTTCGTTTTTGCTGCCAGTGCTTTGGAATCATTAAAAATCAGGACCCAGACCAATGTCAAGATTTTCCCCAAATTTTCTTCTATTAATTTTACAGGTTTAGGTCTTAGGTATAAGTCTTCAATCCTTCATTTTTGTAAGAGTTTGAGATAAGGTTTCAATTTCATTTTTTTTTTTGCACATGGAAATCTGGTTTTCCCAGCAGCAGTTGTGAAGAGACTTTCTTCATTGCTTGTGCTTAGAAATTTTGTCAAAGATCAATTGACTGTAAATGTGTGGATTTATTTCTGGATTCTCCATTCTGTTCCACTGGTCAGTACCCTAGTATTTTTGAGTACTGTCATTTTGTAATGTAATTTCAAAGCAGTAAGTTTGATGTCTCCACAGCTTGGTTCCTTTTGCTCAACATTACTCTGGCTATTCAGGTCCATACAAATATTTGTAGTTCCAAATGAATGTTAGGAATTTTAAAATTATAATGTTAAATATACTCATGAGATTATGCAACCATCACCACCATCCATTTCCAGAACTTTTTCATCCCAAACAGTAACTATGCCTTTCATGAAATTAATACAATACATCCCCATTTTCTCTCCTCTCAGCCCCTGGTAACCCCTATTTGACTTTCCATTTTTATGAATTTGTCTCCTCCAGGCATCTCATGTATGTGGAATCATGTAATAGTTGTCCTTTTGTATCTAGCTATGTCACTTAGCATAATATCCTTGAGTCTCATCCATGTACCATGTATTAATCAGTGTTCTCTAGAGAAACGGACCCAATAGCAGGTATGATTATAAGAAGGGGAGTTATTAGACTGGTTTACACAACCGGAAGCTGGATAGTCCACAACAGCCATCTGTAGGCTGGATTGTTGAGGAACCAGTAGATATGCAGTCCAAGAGGCTGAAGCCTCAAAACAAGAGAAATCAATGTTATTTCCCCAGTCTCAGACCAAAGGCTTCTGGAGACTCCCTGAAGAATTGCTGGGACGTGTCTGCTCTGGAAGAGTGAAGGAGCTGGAGTCTATTTTCCTCAGATGATCGCAGCAGCAATCAAGAACCCATTCAGGAAGAATCTAGTTTGTATCTGTTGCTGCTTCCTTGTTCTTCCAACTTTTATTCCATCCAAGCCTCTTATCTGTTAGATGGTGCTGCCCACACTTAGGGAGAGTCTCCATTTTAGTATGCTATCCCACATGCCAATCATTCCTAGACACACCCTCATTGACATACCCAGAAGCCTCCTAATCTTCTGCATCTCTTAATCCAACCAAACGGACAATTCTAATTAACCATTACATAACATATATCAGAATCTAATTTCTTTTGTAGGCTGAGTAATACTCTGCTGAGTATATGGCTGTATGTGTATGCCATATTTTGTTGTTTGTTTGTTTATTTATATTTTTAGTTGTAGATGGACACAATACCTTTATTTTGTTCATTTAGTTTTTTTTATGTGGTGCTGGGGAATCAAACCCAGTGCCTCATGCATGCTAGGCAAATGCTCCACCTGAGCCACAACCCCAGCCCCTCCATTCATTTATTGATGGACAATTGGGTTGCTTTTGCTTTAGACTATTGTGAAGAGTGCTGTTATAAATATTGGTATATAAGGCATAAAGATTTTAATCCATATCTGTCTCCTCTCCCTGGTGTACTTGAAGGCTCCCTGGGAGACAAGAGCGTGCCTTAATGTCCTTGTGTCCTCCCAAGTGTCTAGCCCAGCTTTTTAAACTCCTTGGATGTTCAAGGAGCTTGGGTGAGTGGGGGGTCCTTCCAGAGACCCTCCCCTCTCCAAAGGATCAGCAGGCTGTCTAGTTCAGTTACAAAGGAGTAGAAATGGCTTTGGAAACTGTCTATTCATATTACCTTTTCAATTTCTGAAAGGCTTCAATCATCTTTCTCAAGGTTGGATCCAATTTCTCTCCTCTCTGAAGCAATTCTTTTTTTCACTCAGATCTGCATCAGTGAGCAGGTGAGCTGATGGGGCCAGAGCAGGCTGGAGAGTTTGTCTTCTTGTTGTGTCCTGGTGCCCTTTTACCAGATGCAGGAGTGGGGCACAGAGGGCACGTTTGCTCTGTTCCAGCCTTGAGCTTCTGCCAAAGAGTTTCTTTATGAGAAAAGGGGAAGTAGCTGACGTTTACTTAGCACCTACTTGGTTTAAGGCACTTTCTTGGCAGTATATCTATATCTCCTTCAATTTGCTCCAAATCTCTATGATAGATTATTTTATCCATTTTATAGATAGAGAAATCGAGATTCAGAGAAATCAAATACCATGCCCAAATCCAGTGGCATTATCAGGACATGGACTTTCATTCAAATACTTTTGGCATTTCTACTCAGCCACATTTACAAACACTTGAGGGTGAAAGGCAATATCCAATTACTGGCAGACCCTCCACTTCCCATCTTCAAGGGGACCTCTAGGAGTTACCAGCTGCCTCCCCTTCACCTTGACCTTCCTGGACAGTTTGGAGTACCTTGAGAGAAGGACTTATAGAGAGCAAGTTTTCCCTTACATACCCTGAGGTGCCAAACACATAGTAGGTCCTCAGTAAATTCACAATAAATTGAGTTGCAAATGAAACACTTGGAAGTAGTTTTGACTAGGCAATTTCTTCAAGGGGGAGAAGGGTATCAGAGAAATAATTTATCATGCCTATTTTCCCAACATTGTTTCTAACTTTTCATTTTTTTGTCTGGACCTTATATGAGGAAATGTTTGATGGCCCCCATAAGTTAGAATCCAATCAAAGTGCTGCAAAACTCAGCTCTTTGATATCCTCTCAGCAGACTGTAATTTTGAGAATTGCTTTCTTGATTGGCTATTGTGGATAGGTAAGAAGAGGCTGGTGCTCAGGTAGGGCAGCAGAAATGTTTCTGGAATTCCAATGCAGATCTGCTTTGAATGCTTGGTACTTATTCATGAGAACTCTTTCACACAGAATCACACTTTCCTTGCAAATGAAAATATTTATATGATGGTATTCATGCAATTTGAAAAAAAAATTGCAGCCTGCAATGCTTCCTTTTCCTCTGTGCCTGGCATCTCAGAGTATTTTCTTTCCTCCCCCAATATTAATAAAAAAGAAATCAAACTTTTGCAGGCTTCACTTAGTTCTTGACTTTCAATCAGATAAATTTGTGACCTGAATATTTCCTTCTCCTCTTTCAGTATTCATGAAGAATCATTTGTGGCTGGGCTGGTGGATCTTAGCATTTGTCTAGTTCAGGAAAGACAGATTTATTCCTTGGGAGTTGTATATAACTTACAACCTACATATTTCTTGCCCCTCCCTGTTTTCCCCATCCTTTTTTGTGTCTTTGAATTTAGAGTACATCATTTTTTTTCTGTTTTGTTGTTAGTACAAGGTTAAGGAATTTGGGCTTAAAATATTGATCCAGCTTCTCCCACAGAGACTTTGGTCTCTGCATTTTGTAGTTTGAAATGGCTGATTGAAAGTGGTCTGGGTTGAATTTGCTTAATAGGATGTTACACTCCCTCCTGAGTCCATTTTTATCCACTTTATCAAGTTACTTATTGATTCAGCTCTTGTCACATGCACATTAGTTTGCTGGGAAATTTAAAGATATGTTTTGTTTCTTGTTGAGCATAGGCTAGGAATGTCGTGGGGTCTAGTTCACTAGGAACCCCAGATGCCTCCATATTTAAAACTGACTCCATTTTCTTAGGCACTTGATTCAGAATTATGAGGATGACATTAGTTGTGTTGAATAGGACCACAGATAAAAAATTTGGGCTACTTTCTCCCCCATTTAAAAAATTTCTTGGAAATGCATAGAAACAATCTCATTCTTGAATAAAGGAAACACAAAGGAAGTAGAGGGCAGGCATTTCTGCCTGGAGAGGAGGAAAGAGCAGAAACAAGGCAAGCTGATGGTTGGTCCAGGAGAGTAGGTGGCTGGGTAATTTCCTGCTTAAGAAGAAAGTTATTGGGAGAAAGAAAGGAGAATAAGCCTTATGTTCCTGTGTCCTGGGTCTGGCTAGTTTTTTCAATGATTTTTGTGCCTTTAGTTTGCAATCAGATAATGGAAAAGAACTCTGCAGGTCATGCATCCCCATTACTTGGGTTATTGCTGACAGAGGAACAAAGAACAACTAGGAACACAGGCAAAATGGAAACACTTGTTTTTCTACTGAATCCCAGTTCTGTATGTGCAAATGGTTATTTCTAAGGGCTGCAGCCACATAGAAGTGTGACATTGAGCACATGTAATTGGATACTATTTATCCTAAGCTGAGATAACATGATTTTACATGTTATTAGAGTTTCTTTAAATTTTTTAATTTTTATTTAAAAAATTTTTTTAGTTATAGATGGACACATCTTTATTTTATTTATTTTTATGTGGTGCTGAGAATCGAACCCAGTGCCTCACATGTGCAAGGCAAGTGGTCTTCCACTGAGCCACAACCCCAGCCCCATAATTTTTTTTAAAATTTTTTCCTACCGAAGTACCGAAAACGTAGAAGGCAGGCTTTGTGCCTAGGATCTGCAGTGGGTGTTAACTTTAGGGCAGTCCAGTCTCTTGATGCCTTTACTTGTTTTGGACAAACCCAAGTTTTGTAGGCAGTCTCCAAGATGGCCAACCCTGCTCCCTGTCACCGTCTTCATTCCCTTATGTAGCCCCTTCTCACACTGAGTTAGGATTATTCTGTGTGGCCAGCAGCATATGGCAGGAGGGATGGTGTGTGATTATGAGGCCAGTCAGGAAAGGTGCTGTGGCTCCTGCTTTGCAACTTCCTGGATCCCTTGTTGGAGGGGAGCCAGCTGCCATGTTAGAAGCACACACAAGCAGCTGGATGGAGAGGTCCATGTGGTGAAGGACTGAAGTGATATAGGGTGGCGAGTTCAATGGCCAGCCTCTTTGTTTCTCCCATTTTCCATTGATCAAATTTCATGCCATGAGAGTTGGTTATCCATGTTGTGACAGTCAACATTTTATCCAAACCTGTAATTAGAGGAATGACCAAGGAATGAAGGAGGCAGCTGAGGGAGGCTGAGGAGGACAAAGTGTGTGTGTGTGTTTTTTTTAATGGTGCTGGGGTTTGAACCCAGGGCCTTGTACACGTGAGGCACTCTACCAACTGAGCTCTATCCCCAGCCTACAAGTTGGGTTTTTATTCTTGCTAATTCTCAGGCTCTGAGAATTACTCAATTGCTTGGCCCTTACTCAGTCCTGTCAGATTAGGACAATGGCAGACTCTTGTCCCAGTTTGCCACCTATTGGCCGTGTGACCTTTGAGATGCTATTTGCTTCTCTTTCTCTCAGTTTCCACATCTATGGAATGAGAAAGCTGGAGTAGAGGGTCTGTAAGTTTCCCCAAATGTCCATGTTTGTTATGGTTTGGATGTGAGGTGTCCCCTAAAAGCTCACATGTGAGACAATGCAAGAAAGTTCAGAGGAGAAATGATTGGGTTGTGACCGTCTTAACCCAGTGAATTAATCCTCTGAGTGGTAACTGGAGGCAGGTGGGGTGTGGCTATAGGAGGAGGGCACTGGGGGTGTGGCTATGGGGTAGATATTTTATATCTGCACAGTGGAGTCTCTGTCTGCCTTCTGATCATCATGTGAGCTGCTTCCCCTGCCATACTTGTCTACTATGATGTTCAGCCTCATCGTGATCCCTGAGGAATGGACCTGGCTGTCTATGGACTGGGACCTCTGAAACCACAAGCCACCAAGTAAACTTTTCCTTTCCTAAAATTGTTCTGGTCAGATTTTTTAGTTGCAGCAATGAAAACCTGACTAAAATAATGTTCTTGGCATTTCCCTGCTGGCCTACCTAATAAAGGCAGCCAGGTGC
Organism: Xerus rutilus; assembly: GCA_028644305.1. Lineage (NCBI taxonomy): Eukaryota > Metazoa > Chordata > Mammalia > Rodentia > Sciuridae > Xerus > Xerus rutilus. Next base: position 144,817,385 of record CM053402.1, read on the forward strand.
AATAAAAAGAATCTCCAGTTTTAGGCAGAAAGTTTTTCTTTGAAACTGGATTCTGTTGAATACTAGCCATGTGAGCTTGGGCAGGTCATTGTTTATTTGGTCTTTAGGTCTCTTATCTGTAAAATGGAAAACCAATACCTGTTCCATAGGAGCACTGTGAGGATGAATATAAAGGTGTTTTGCCACGTAAAAGCACATAGTAGGTACTTAGAAACAAATATTGGTACAATATTTCTTAGCATTTTGAAGGTAATATTAAATGATAATGTAGCAGGAATTCTTACATTAACAGCTGGATGCAAATGCAAGTTACTGCTTTACTAATTGGTTGACAGAATGAAATACAGAACAATGGAAAAAATAGTTTAAAACTTCGAATGTAGAAAGCAAAAAGGATTTTTGGTAATTCAGTGATAAACTCCAAACCAGAATTTCTCATACTAAATTGATAAGCTCTTACTGATAGGAAAAAATAAAATATTGTATTTGTTTATTGCTGAGGAATACTAATGCTTTTTGGATTTCCAGCACTATTTAAAAGTGAACATGCTCACATACCCATTATGAGAAATTAGTTCATATCATTGTGAAGTCTGAGAAGACCCATAGTCTGCCATCTGCAAGTTGGAGACCCAGGAGAGCCAGTGGTATGGCCCTGTCTGCATCCAAAGGCCCAGGAACCAGGACAACTGTTGGTGGAAGTCCTAGTCCAAGGGAAAGGAGGAGAAGGTCGACATCTCTCTTCCTCTGCCTTTTGTTCTCTTCAGGCCCTCAAAAGATTGAATGGTGCTCACCAAAATGGAGAGAATAATCCATTTTACCCAGTCTGTCAATTCAAATGCTAATCTCGTATAGAAACATCCTTATAGGTATACCTAGAAATGATATTTAGCCCACTATCTAGGCACCAATAATCTAGTCACTTGGAAACATAAAATTATCTTTCATGCCACATGAGGACACAGGGAGAAGATGGCCATCTACAACCCAAGGAAAAAGGCCCAGAAGAAACCAAGCCTGTGTTCACCCTCCAAAACAGTGAGAAAATAAATTTCTGTCATTTGAACCACTGTGGTACTACACAATGGTAGTCCAAGAAAACTAGCACAGAGTCCCATTTCTTGAAGGTAGAAGCCTGATTAAGTCCTTGGAAGCCAGTGCACAGGTAACTGACATCAGTGCCACCATTAGAGGTCAAAGACAGACTTTGACTCGTGTGTGAGTAGCACAAGGACATGGGCTCAGCGTGGATTCCGTGCATCTGGAGATGGTAGCAGTAGAGGAACCTGTCTGTTGTGGGCAATAGCACCTGCGAGCAAAACTTGCAGGGCTGCGGTGGTGTGGTGGCTTTTGCCCTGGAAGTGGGTGTTGTCATGGACCAAGTAGGCCATGTAGCGCATGTGTGAGGGACTTTGTGGCAGCAGTGTAGTGACTGCAGGGTCTTTTTGTGCAGTGTGTTTCCATTTATGACTTGAAAGGATATAAATATACATAGTTGTATATCAGCTTGGGAATTCGCTGGAAGGAGACCTAAGAAATTGTTGATGTAGTAATTTCTGGGAAGTCCAGGATGGGGAGAGGCACTTTAAAAAACATGCTCTTTTGGCCCTATGTGTATCTTCTTTTGAGAAATATCTATTCAGATCACTTGCCCATTTTTAGATCAGATTTATTTTATTGCTGTTGAGTTTCTTTTTAGTTCCCTTTCTGGTCTGGACATTAACCCCTTGTTGGATAAATAGTTTAAAATTATCTCAACTCATTCTACAGGTTGTCTCTTTGTTCTGTTGACTGTAGGCTGTGTTTTTGATCAGGCAAGTCCAGTGTCATGGCACATGGGGTTAAATGTCATTTCTTAAAACTTAGCCTAGAGCTGTTTCTCCAGCTTTCCTAAAGATTCTATGTACATCCAATGTCCTCTTCTTAAACTCCTTTTCTGCTTAACCCTCCTGCGGCAGCTTCTATTGCTTATAATTAATGACCCTGGCAGAGCCATGCTCCAATGACCTACCTGAGCCTCATCTCTGTGTCTTGCCTTGTTTTACACTTGACTCAACCTGCACTTGCTGGGAGCAATAGTGTCTTTAGGACACTTAATTAGCTCAGTGCTCATTATATTGGGCACTCTTCTAGCTGGTCCCTCTCTGACCATACACTCTACTTGTGATGACTTCATTTCTCTCTTTTTTATGATCAAGCCTCTGTTCTGTACTCCTGTCCATAATTGGTTCTATGTCTTCATCCCTGTGTCCCTACTCTTATAACCTGGGTAGGATTTACAAGAAAGTAGGTTTTAAATTAATGCAAACATAACTCAACCCCAAACTGGGTCTCATGTGGTGCAGCCTTGGCAGAGAATTGTACTCAGAGGAACACAGTCCAGCAACCAAAGGCAATTAAATTAAATTAAAACTTTACTGGTATCTTTGGGAAAAATATCAAGGGAAGTAAATATATTTTTAGTGTACATTAAGACTTGTTAAGCTTTTCCCCACTTCAAATATTTTGTAAATTTTCTATCCCCACCGAATGTTTCTCTCTTTTGCCCTGATTTGAAATGCAGAATTTCCCCATGGCTGTGGGTTTGCAGTTTCTTAGTTTTCTTCTACATTAATCATTTTTATTTTCATCATTTAGGAAAGAATTTGCTGCTAATGAGAGCTGCTCAGTGATGGGATAGAGTGATTCTCCTGTTACTGGAATAATTCAAACAAGGGCTGATGCTCAAAGCTCAGGGATATCGGGAAGGGCTTCTGTTCTTGGAGGTGTTGGGACAGAAGAGTTATAAGCTCCCACCATGTCTGAGATCCTAGATTTAGATTTGTGTTCTGTTTTAAACTGTGCCCTAGTATTGGGGTTGAATCGTGATAGCTTTTCTCCTCTTTAGAAATATATGCCAGTGATGGGGAGCCTTGGACCCTAAGCTTGATCTAACTTTTGTCTTGGTTTTAATTTCTTTGAGAAAAGTTGTCTAAATGGGCTTTTCAGCATTCCCGTCTTTCCTGCTGTAATCAAGAACGATTATGTGTCCTTCAAATGGCTCGGATTCCCCATTAATATGTCAGCTCCACAATTGAGTTGTGCCAGGTCCTTTCTTTTTTTAATTAATTAAAAATTTTTTTTTGGTACCGAGGGTTGAACTCAGGGGCACTCAACCACTGAGCCACATCCTCAGCCCTATTTTGTGTTTTATGTAGAGACAGGGTCTCACTGAGTTGCTTAGTGCCTCGCTGTTGCTGAGGCTGGCTTTGAACTCACAATTCTCTGGTCTCAGCTTCCCAAAGTGCTGGGATTACAGGTTTGTGCCACTGAGTCTGGCTCCAAGTCCTTTCCTGATGACTCTGTGACAGCCTCTTTCAGAGGTTGAGTGGGCACTGGTGAATATTGGAGTGATATAAGGTAGTGGTCAGGCACATGGACCTCCCAGGTGAGAGGATGGGGCAGGCTTGTGGCTTGCCAGAACTACCTTGCTCCAGGGAAGAGGTGTAGCAGGAGATGGAGGGCAGACACCTTGGGGTCAGGTGGGTCTGGTCTGCTTACACACAAGGAATATTAGTCAGGAAAATCTGGATTGAAAGTGACAGAATTCAACCTGGCTTGGGGGGGGATTTATTGGGTCCCCAAACTGGGAAGTGCAGCCATAGTTGTATCCAAGGCTCAAGGGACTTGAGAAGATCTGATTCTTGCTTATCTTTTTCCTTGTTTCCTGAGCTCTAGCTCCTCTGTCTTCTGTGTTACTTTCCAATCCCAGTGGAAAGAAATTTTTTTTTCTGAATATTTTGAACCAAATTCTCGGAGTTAAATTTCACTGACCAGGGTGGCATCACACGTTCACCTGTAAATCTGTCTTGGTGGCCAGAGGATGGAGTATACTGATTGGTCAGGAAGGTGCATTCCCAAAGGAAATGTGGAGATTTGTTGCCAAAGAAGGGGATGCTGGATCAACAAAATCAGCTCACATCCGCTACCAATCTCATGATGTCTCTGAGCTGTTTCTTCATGGATAAAATTCCTGCTTCACAGAGCCGTTGTGAAAACTATAAATGATAAATGTGTAGCACCTGTCTGATAGGAGGACTTCAATAATTAGCTGTAATTCTTATTGTTAGGTGCAGAGAACCAGCTGGTAGGAAGGAGAATTTCACTGAGTGGGAAAGCGTGTGTGTGTGCGCGCGCACACACTTTTATGTAAGTGCGTGTTCATGTATGCATTCCTGTGTTAGCTACCAGGGAGGCACAGGGTAGTAAGACTTGGTTCCTGACCTTTTTATTTTCTTTCCCCTTTTGCTCTCTAATTCCCTCTCTATTTCTTCATCTTTCCTCCTCCTCCTCCTCTCCCTTCTCGTCTTTCCTTTTCCTTTCACTGGCCATATACATACATAAATGATTAAAATGCATTGTTTTCATAGTATGTGTGACATGAATTGGATTATTTATTATTTTTTATATCTTGAATTTAAAAAATGATTTAAGATATACACCCAAATACATGCCACAGAATTAATATAAATAGCTGCAGAAATTGGAATGCAGAGAATAAATAAGAGAAAGTCAAATTAGAAAACAAAATGTACGCTACTGTATCTTATATGATTGCTAGAGGTGGGCTCTATTTACTGAAAATACAACTTCACATTCCCCATTCTTAATTTAAAAACTGAGTCAGTTGAACATTTTCTATTTTCTCCAAAACAAGCCAAGCAAAAAAAGGTAGTATATAATGTGCATGTGTGGCCTTGATCTTGTCCACAGGGCAGTTGTTCTTGATAATAAAAAGGTTCCACCCTGGTTTATTGGGACCAGAAAGAGTGCTAAAGACAGATCAGGGTGGGGACCGACAGGCCACCAGGCAGGCAGGAGAAGGAAAACAGCAATCTCTCCTCTGAGGTCCATAGACTTTAGAGAGGAAAGAGATTAGCACAATGGAGATACTTATTATAACAGAATGTAAACAAAGATGAAGTGGAAAATCTGCCTCGTGAAAACCCAGATCTCCAAAGAATTAGAAACATGGGTTTGCTTCTGGACTGCGGCCATCTGTAACCACCAAGCTGACTATTTTCTGGTTGATACTTTTTGGGAATGTTATTGTTGCTGGGGAAGGTGGTTCCATGTCCAGAGCCATCAGCAGAATATGGTGACCATCTGGACAACTACGTATAAACCAACATATCGCTTCTTTAAAGCCATCTGTGCACATGACTACTTGTCCTTTCTTGTTCAAAGGGGCACCAGCAATACTGGGAAGATGGGAAACAGAGGGAGAATTAAGGGAGAGATGAGGAATTCTGCCACATTCAGCAGTAAGTGGAAAAGCGATTTCCTAGTGGGGAAAACTGCTTGAGATGCAGCATTGTCTGATGGGAAGACAATGTGCACAGACGGGAGTCTAGTATTGCAGAGCCAGAAATTTATGATTGCAAGATGCCCTAGCCTGACTCTAACATGGCACAGAGCTAGTGAGGATGTAGGCCTTTCACCTACTCTAATGTCATTACAGGGGATGAAAAATGGCTGGATACACCTTGAAACTCATTGTGCCCCTAGAGTGCTGGAGAGTCTGGGGGAACTTCTGTGAGCTGCATTCTCCTCTGTAAGTGGAGACTCTAAGCCTGGCCTCATATCCTTCCTGGGCCTGTTGTGAGGCTTCTTTCATTTAGAAAGAATTCACTGAGCTCCGACCACACATTCAGCACTGGGTTGGATACTTTGGGAAAAAGGGAACAAGGTCAATTCTCAGTCTTTATCCTTAAAGAACTACCAGATGTGAAGGGAGTTTAAAGAGCCGTTGGGTGTTTGTAGATGAGTTATGCAGGCTGAGGTAGGTAACCACTCGGCCAGGCCTGGGGCTCGCTTCTGCTGTCCCGCATGGGTTGGGTGCCTGCTCTCTGGGCCTCACCTACAAAACAAATAGTGAAGAGTGGATGGTCTAGAGGTTAACATCCAGGTCTGGCTAATGTGAATCTCCTGACTTTGCAAAGTCTTTGCTCAGAGTAAGACCAGAAGTGAAGGCCTTTGAGGTGCTAGGGGTTTTTTAAAAATATTTTTTAGTTGTCAATGGATATTTTATTTATTTATTTATATGCGGTGCTGAGGGTCGAACCCAGGGCTTCACACATGCCAGGCAAGTGCTCTGCCTCTGAGCCACAACCCCAGCCCGAGGTGCTAGGTTTTGATATGTGGCAAATCCGGATGACATCCCCATACCCCCAAACCAACAAGTCTTCAAAAGACCATGACATGCCAAGTTCAAGTTGCATGAAAGCATGGTTTTGATCATGTGTTTCTGTATGGTAAGGTGCTGGTCCAGGGCCTATGCTAATAGGGGAGGTGGGAGTCAGGCCCCCTGGCTTCACTTGCAGTATGACAGGGGCTGGTTAGCATCCTCTGGGCATCATGGGGAAGGAGTGTCCCAGTATGTGCCCTTGCCTTCCGCTCAGGCTCTGCTTTTGCTGTTCTTCTCCTTAAGGGTCTGATGGAGGCAGCTGGAGACTTGCAGAGCCATTCCTTTGCCAAATCAAATGTTTTCTTTTTTTTCCTTGCCTGGTCTCTTGGCACCCTCAGACTCAGCAGTCGGAGGCTCGTGTTTCGGGAATGTTCTGCTTCCTCCGTGGGTTTTCTCCAAAAGCTGTCTAAGTGGACAGTCCAGGCCATTCCCCAAGCTGGACTCCACAGTGCCACTGAGCCACAAGCCAGAGGCAAATCCCCTCACCTAGCCGCTCCCTGCTTTTGCAGTGTGTCGAAGACAGAAACTCCCCAGGCTGCTCCACTTTAAGACAGTGTAAAGAAAAACAGGTGCCCACTGGTCTAGCCACATCCCCTATAAAACGGTTGGAGTCTCTATTTTTTGTGGGAAAACAGCAGAGGGGGGTTGGACTAATTAGTTTTCTCCTAGGAATCTGATTAAGAGAGGGTTGAACAGTGTGGGAAAGGAAAGGGGACTGCCAGCAAAAACTGTCACCAGGTTGAATGGATGCCTGGAGGCGGAGTGAGCCTTGGGGATTGCTGGTAGGGATCGACCATCACCTCGGGGAGGAAAGTATACAAGGTGACTCATGACCCTCCTGACCTTGGGCAGAGGTTGGAGGCCTATTCCTGTTATTAGCTGGATGGACACATTTTACTCTTTTCTATTTTTAAGGATTTTTTTTATTGTGGTAAAATACACATAACATAAATTTGCCATTTTAATCATTTTAAAGTATACAAATTCAGTGACATTAAGTACATCCATATTGCGTCCATCACTTATCATCCATCTCCAGGACTTATTTATCTTCCCAAACTGAAAATTCATACCTATTAAATAATAATTCCCCATCCTTGTTTCTCTTAGCCCCTGGCAATTGCCATTTCCCTTTCTGTTTCTATCAATTTGGCTACTCTAGGTACCTCAAATAAGTGAAATCATATCTGTCCTTTTGTGACTGACTTATTTCACTTAGCATGTCTTCAAGGTTTATCATCATTGTAGTGGGTGTCAGAATTTCCTTCTTTTAAAAGGTTAAATAGTATGGCATGAAGTATAACATACCAGTACCCACCAGCCTGTGCTTATCCATGCATCTGTTCATGAACATTTGGACAGTTCCATGTTTTGGCTATTGTGAATAAGGCTGATGCGAACATGGGTATACAATGAAATGTTTGACCCTTCAACTCTTCTGGGTACTTACCTAGAATTGGAGTGGCCGGATTATATGGAATCCCAAGTTTAATTTTTGGAGGAACCACCATACCAAAGGTTCAGGGCCTCTGTGTTAGCCAACCCTTCTCCTCAGTCTCCTAGCACCTGGAGGAGGCCTGACAAGAGAAGTGCCCCTGTGCTGGCCTCAGGGTGGAGCATCAAACACCACTGCAAAGGTGAAGCAGCACAGGGATGAGGGTCTTTGTTTATGTTTTCAAAATCTGGGGTTGAAAAAGCGTTCTTGGCTCTTTATGGCATTGTTTGTTAATTTCACACGCAGTGTTTGTGCCTCTCTCTATCTGTAATAGGTCTTGACAGAGCCAAACACATCTTTGGAACCCAATATTTTGAGAGTACCCACTATGCACGAGGCATTGTTCAGGTACTTTACATGCAATTCTTCATTAGTCCTGTTTAACATCTGGAAGGTGTAGGTTCTGAGAATCAAATTTAAAAATATCACTATAGGTGCTATGGTTTCAATGGGTGTTCCAAAATTTATGTGTTGGAAAGTTACTCCCCAGTGCAACAGCATTGGGAAGTAGGGTGTAGGACCCTGAGTGCTCGCTCCTCACTAATTGAATGAATTTCATTATCATAGGAATGTGTTACCTTGAGAGGGGGTTGTTATAAAAGTGGGTTCAGCTCTCTCATTTTTTCATTCTTGTTTCTCCACCTGTGGGATGTTGTGCACGAAGCCCTCACCAGATGCTTGCACCTTGATCTTGGGCTTCTCAGCCTCTGGAACCATGAGAAATGATTACAGATTATTCTATCTTTGGTATTCTGTTCTAACACAAAACAGAAGGAGATGACAGCCTAAGCCCCCTCCCCCACAAAATGTGATAAACGAGATCAAAATTCAAGTGAGTGCTGAAGATCTTCATTGAGAATTTTTAAGCATGTGACAATAGGTAGACAACTAACTTCCATGAAGATCTGGAGGCCAAGTTCTGGACCCCAACCCTGGGCTCTGTGTCTTATTTTGCTGCTTAATGAACCTTTACTGATTATTTTGCTTTTTCAGTGACACAGGGTTATGCCAATTAGCTGTTTCCTAGCCTGGATCTTCTGCATGTCAACTCAACTTAAGAAAAAGATGTAAGGCATGAGTTTATTCTCATTATTCTGTGAGTCCTAAAGGGGGTACAGGGCTGCCTTTCCAGGCCCAGGTGGTAGAATGGTTGCTGTCTGGTTTCTGGAAGGGTGGGCCACAGCTGGTGCATGTGACTCAGTGGACGTGGTTTGTGTCTTCTCTTTCTTTCTAGCTTGACCTTCACCCCTGCTCTTTGGGTCTCCCAAGTGCACCTAAAGCCTGGCTTCCTAAGCTTCTTACCCTCTCCTCTGTTCAGAGCCATGAGGAACATCCTGGCCTCCCAAGCCTTCCATCGTGGGGTCACCTTTCCCACATTGATCTGTCTCTCTTGAAATGGGCTGGCAATTCTTTCTGTGGAATCTGACCTTCCTGAGCCCCTGACTCAGCCAAGCCTCCTATGGTGCCCAGGCTCTGATCACCTGTCTTGCTGGTATCAGCAGCAGCTTTCTTCCTGGTGGCCATTCCTACCTGCTGCCACAACCCTTTCAGTACCTTCTATACCCAACAGCTAGGCTAATTTTCTCAGAATGCTATTTTGATTTTGTCACTCGTCCATTCAGAAATCAGTAGGAGCTCCCATTTGCCTCCCACCTTTAATCTAAACCCCTCAGCATGTGTTTCAAGACCTTTGCAAGCTCACATTTAACTACCCTCATCTTTGGTAACCTCCTAGCTCCTCATCTTAGATCTGGCTCATCATCACCAGCCCAAGTTGCTAGTTCTGAAGCATGCTGCATGCCCCTCTCAGGCATATCTGTCCCTACAAAGGCCCAACAAAGATGTGTGAGCAAAGACCTTGCCAGGTTTGGTTTGATATTCTACCCCTAGCTTGCCTGAAATGCCCATCACATGACAAGCGCTCAATAATTATTTGTTGAATAAATGAATGTCAAAGACACATCTCTTTGAATAACATTACTTGGGTTAATCAACATAAATATAGACTCTAAGTGTTTAGGACACAAAATGAATAAGCTCCTGCTCAAGGAGCTCACAGTTTAGTCTAGATCTAGAAGCATATACCACATTTCCTTGATTATAATATGGATTGATCATAAGATGCAATGTTAATTTAAAAAGAGTTTGGGGAAATAAAAGAAACACTACCACTTTGATTACATGCAATGAATATTGAGCCTAAATTTCAGAAACTTTGAAATGTGAAAAATACGTGCAACATAGATGGAAAAAATAAGGTTTAGTAATATGGGGCTTTAGGTGCTTTAGCAGTGAAAAGATACTTTATATTCCATCTGAGCTGGGTCTCCATTATTTTCCCAGGTAGACTAGGTAGCAAAGTAGGTATCAGTGGGCTTTGAAGACTCACTTCTTTGGCCTTTCAAAGCTGCATGGCCTGAGATAAATGACTTACTCTCTTTCAGCCAAGCTTTCCTTTCTGTGAAATGAGATGATACCAGAATCTACCTTATCACTGGTAGCCATCCTTTACTAAGCACTTATTATGTACTCAGTCAGGAAAATATGCTTTAAATATATGAATTAATCCTCAGTTGTAGGAATTGTTAGCCCAGTCTTGGGCACATAGCAAGCACCCATAAAATGGATTTATTTAGTGGATATTAGTTTTCTGTTGTTGTTGATATTGTGTCTGCCAGCTCAGTGTTTAGTCACCTTTCTTCTGGTAATGGCTTCAGAATTTCCTTTAAGGACCACTTGTCCCACTGTCAATCTCTATTGGCGGGGCTGCTCCCTCTGTCCATCTTTGTGGGACCCAGCAGTAGGTCTTCAACCTAGTTTTGGCCAATGTAACCATTGAATCCACTGGACTGCAGTGATTGGCTCAGAGACAGAGCCTGACCCAGCCTGGTGGGACTATGGAGGAGGACCCCTCTCCACTGGGGCTGCTGGATTGGTGGGACATGAACTTGAAGGAGTAGGTGGGCACCTTGCTATGACATCGGTCTGGGTGTAGGGCTGGCAGGAAGGAAGTGGATTCTGTTTGAACATTTGGATCCAGCTGACCCTATTTACCCTGAGACTTTTCAGCTCTCCTGAATGTGGTCTGTTATTTGAACTAGTACCTACCCTTCCCAACATTTGGGCCTAAACCTGTTTTGGTTGGAGTTTTATAATTTACAATGAACGGCTTTCTCTGACCCACACAGAAATTGTTATTAAAATGATGCTTAGTGTGTGCTAGCAGGGTGAGACACTCAGTGTAGCTGGAGTGTGTGTGTGTGTGTGTAGCTGAGCCCACATTAGGCTCTTAAATAGCTTAGCAATATCTAAGACATGGTACCTATGAGTGAACAGCTTAGGAATTAACCAGCTGCACAAGAGTGGGGTCCTGGTAGGTGCTGGGAGACTTTATAGGAGGGAGGAGTTTCCTGGCTGGGTGTGTTTGTTTAAGGCTGGGGTAGGTGAGATTTGAGCCTCTTGGGGAGAGTGTGGCATGGCGAAGGGGAGGGGATGAGCTGCAGGCAAGTGGTGACCTCCTGGACAGAGGGAATGCAAAGTGGATTCAGGACAAAGGGACTTGATCAGCTGGGCTGCCTCATGGTAGAGAAGAGCAGGCAGACCAGTCTGGGCACTGACACTGAGGACTTTGGGGTCTAGCCTGAAGATGGTGCCCACTTTCTACTTCTCCAGCAGCCCCTTGCACATGAAGCACGTGCTTTCCTCCAAGGAGCAGGATTGCTAAGCAGTTGCTTGTGTATATACTTTTATGGTCTTCAACTGTGTTTCCCTTTTCTACTTTAAATGTGAACCCCTGCCCGGTAGGAAGTGGCTGCTACCTCTAGTCTTTGTGCTGTTTTAGCATGGTGCGTCTGCACTCAGGCTGTGGAGTAGTATGAATCCTGGCCTAGCACTTACCAGCATTACCCCTTGGGAAAATCACTCAGTCTTTCTGTACCTCAGTTTCCTCATCTGTAAAATGGTAAGTGTATCCTCAGAGGGCTGCTGGGAATATTATACAAGTCAGTACCTGGCACACCGCAGGCTATATGCTGTCAGTGTTTCATCATTATCATTATGCCCTAGAGTGTTCACTGGAGAGTACTGCACCCAGTGGGTAGCTAGGAGGTGAACTTTCCAAATGAGGAAATAGGCTCAGAGTGGTCAAGAGCCTTGCTAAGGCATCAACTGACGGGGGGATAGCTATAGCTGCAGGGAGAATCGCAACATCTCCAACCAAACTCCGAGGGTGTTTGTGGGGAATTTGGCTGGTTTCGTGATCCCCCTGCCCACCTACTCCTTTGGGTTACTTCATCAGCATCACTGTCTGGGGTCTCCTGACCCTGGCCTGGAGTCTTCTCTCTCACTCAGGCAGGAACATCTGCTTTCAGGACTTCCAGACTCCTGGGCTCTCACAGCAATGGGGTCTCCCTCACATGTGCTCCCTCCGTTCCTACATTGAAAGACGATTTACCTAACAGATGGGCTCTTTTGAATATTTATATCTGGACACATCTGCTCTGGACTTGAAAGTTTAATAAAGCTTTTCATTCTCTGAAGCGCTGGTGAAGCCTGTCTGTGGTGAGCTGACAGCCCCCTGGGGTCAGCTCCTCTGTGGTGACTCGGGGGCATGGGGGTTCAGCTTGGGTCACCCTGTTTGGCAGGCAGCCATACCCTCCAATTCCCTCCTCTGCCTTTCCTGCAGCAGGAGAAAGAAGAGGGGCAGGGCCAGAGGCCGGCATGTGTGGGGTGCTCACTCAGTGGACCAGCTGAATATATTTACGGAGAGGAAAGAAGCAAGAGCTATTTGCAAAGGGGAAGATGTTTCTTGTAGTGTGCTATTCCCTGGGCAAGTGGGTATCCTGGTTTGGGTGTAGGATGTAGCAGCTTGGCCTGGTGTTGCCTTTGCCTCTATAGTACAAGGGATCTCTCAGGGCGTCTGGATGGATGTGTGGGGAGAGGGCTTGGATAACAGTAATCTCCAAGTTGGATGTTGGAGGGGTTTGTCTTGGGTACATTCCATTTTGCAGTTGTCTGGATGTGGTTTGTCCCTCAAAGGTTCATGTGCTAGAGGCTTGGTCCCTAAAGTGATGGTATTAAAAGGTTGTGGAAACCTTAGAGGTGAGGCCTACTAGAAGTACATTAGGTCATAGGCACGTTGACCTCAGAAGGAATTGATGCTGGTCTCAGAGTGTTTGTTCTTGGGAGAGAAGTTGTTAAAAAAAAGAGCAAGACTGGCCCTAGTCTCTGGCTTCCTGTCTCACAATGTGGTCCTTCCTGCACATGCTCCCACCCCGATGCTGTCTGTCAAGAGACCCTCAACCAGACGGTGACGTGATGGGGCCATCTGATCTTGAACTTTCAGCCTCCCAAACTGTATCCAGGTTCAGTTTTTTTAAAAAATTTTTTTATAGAAACAGAAAATGGACTAATCTAAGCTTTGTAATTCTTGCTTCCCCTTCCCTCCTCTTTTGATCTTGGTGGCATTCTCTAATGTCCCCACTCACCTGGGCCCTGTTCCAGTCCACAATCTCCCTAGGAAGAAGAATAATAAATAGGAATGACAATAGTATACAATGTAAATATGCATTGAGTCCCTACATGTACCAAACATTGTGCTAAAATTTTATTTTCATTATCGTGTATAATTATCCCCACAACACCCAGCTAAGAATGTTTCTTATTCCATTTTCTGGACAAGGAAACTGAGGCACAGAGAGTTTAATTACCTTGCCCAAAGTCACACAATTACTAAGTGGGGCAGCCAGAATTTGAACTCAGGCCATCTTCCCCTTATCTAAACCCTGAATGCCATATTGCCTGCTGATTAGAATCCATTGACTTGCATTTTCCAAAATGTGTTTTTTGGAACTGTCATGCAATGATCAAATAACTACAGATGCTATTTCCCCAAGGTCAACTTAAAATATACATCAACTTCATGAAGGCTCTGAGGAGTCCTGCAAAAAAGAAATTTTGCGTAACTCAATGTTTTCCAAATTTCCTTAACCATAAAATTTCCTTTTCCTTTAATACCTATTAAGAAATATCTCATGGACCTAATATACTGCAAGCCACCTTGGGAAACATTATTGAAAATGAGTGTTGGCTTAAAGTGTTACCTCTTGCAGAGATACTTAAACTTAACGAAGTTCAAAACTCTGTCTCAGAAGCAGCAGAGTGAGAGTGGGCAGAAATCTTGTTGGTGGAATTTTAGGTGTGTTCTCTTAAGGGGTAATTATAAGAAACATTGAATTACTGTCTACATAAAATTTTTTATTTTAAACCTGTTTCAAACTCACAGAAATTTTAAAACAGTACCAAGAACTCCTGTCTCCCTTTTGCTCTGAGAATCCAATCAAGTTTTGCCAATATCTCAGTAACATCCTTTATAGCAGTGGATCCATTCCAGGGTCACCTGCAGCCTTCTGTTGGCATGTCCCTCTAGTCGTTCAGACTGGAACCATTCCTCTATTTTTCTTTGGCTTTCATGACTGACAATTTTGAAGTTTCCAGGACAGTTATTTTGTAGAATGTCCCTCAATTTGTGTTGGTCCATTGTTTCCTCTTGAGTAGATCCAGTTTATTTGTTTTGACCTAGAATATCACAAATGCTGTGTTGTTTTCATTGAAATCTCTTGGGTGGTTGCACACGAGGTCTATTTGTTCTGCTATTGTTAGTATTAACTCTGATCCTTTGATTAAGATGGTGCCTGTGGATTTCTCCTCTGTTAAGCTACCCTTTATCCTCTGCCACTTGTTATCAAATAAATGTTTTGTAGGAAGGGACCTCAATACTGTGTAAAATCCCATCACTCATTCTATCTTCAGCCACTAGTTGTAGCATCGTTTGACATTTCTTGCCTGAATTAATTGTTCCTCTGGTGGTTGCTGAATGGTGAATTTCTAATGCTATGGTGAATTGTAGTTAGTGGTTGCCCTTTTGCCACGTGGAAAAGCTTTCTGTCTCCCCATTTATTTACTCACTAAAAATTTATGTATGCATTGAGGGGTTCTCATTTTATTCAATGACTACATTTCTTACTATCCTAAATTTATTTGAATGCTCCAATTTTTCCAGATTTGGTTAGTGGGAGCCCATCCAAACCGGCTCCTATAGCTTTTTAAAAAAGTCTATTTTTATTTTGAATTGACACATAGTAATTGTATCTTTTTATGAGGTACAGTGTGACATTTCAATGCAGGTACACAACATATGAAGATTAGACCATGGCAGTTGACAAAACCATCACCTCAGTCATTTCTCTTTGTATTGGGAACACTCAAAAGCCTGTACCTTTTTACCTTGCTGCCATAATTCTTCAAGTACTTCCTAACTTTTTGGCAGCGCAAGATGTTCTAGATGCATCTACTTTCCCTGCCGTAGTCCTAGAACCAACCATTTCTCCAAGAAGCTATGATTCCTTTTTGGGGAGAACTATATTTAGAGACTAAGATTTGGATGATAGATATGCTCATTGCCAATGAGATGTCAGGGCTCTCAGGCACTATCAATGGGTGGAACTAGGAAATTACACATGATATGACATATACAAAATTATGTCTATATTGATCTCATAATATAGACAGAATCTGTTTCTATATATTGACAACCTTGAGTTTTTATGGATACTTCCAATTCCAATTCAGTATCATGAGATACATTCTGGTTTTCTCCATTTTTGTATTTGTCCCTCCCTTTGTGATTGTGAGAAATCCCCCACTTCCATCCCTCTGCGTGTAGTAATTCTCAACCCCATTACCCCTGGCCCCCATGTGTGTGGTCCTGACACTGGTGAGGGTCTGTCTCTCCCAGGTTTCCTATTTCATTTGGACTCGCTCAATGATGTTTTGTTGAAGGAAGGAAAAATGGAAAGGAGGAGGCAGGAGAGAGGGCAAAGAAGAAGATAACTGACATTTTTTTTTTTTTTTTGATGGGAGAGGAAGGCAAAGAGAGCTTATATGGATTTTGCAATTTGGCTTTTATACTCAAAATGGAAAATTTGGAGTTTGTGTAGTAAGCTCAATATCATTTGATCGGCTGAGATATGAGTTTGTTGCCTTCTTAGTATTCCAATGAGCAGAACTAAGACCAATAAGTAGGAATTACATGGTGGCATATTTCACCTTGGTATGAAAAGTATTTTCTAGTCAGAGCTGCTTAGCGATAGAATGAGCTTGGTTACAAAGGAGTGAGTTCTCCCGCAATACAAGGGTTCACTTCATGACTGTAGGACTGTTGGTCAGAGTGATAGGGAAAGGATTTCTTGTGTGGGGAGAGAAGTCAGGTTAGCTGCCTGTTCTACACTAATGTGGTGATAGTGGTGTAGCTGGAGGCAAGGATCCCTTTGGGCTTCCAACACACCAGACTCCCCCATAGATAGCCGAGGAGGCAGCAGGGCTCTGGGGGGGAGAGTGGATAGTGAGGAGGCTGGCGGAGCCATCTGAGGACACTGCGCTGGAGCCCCCAGGCACAGAGCTGCGCCAAGTGCAGGCGCTCTGCCTCATTTGCAGGGCGAATTTGCATCTCGAGATAAAAACAACGCCAGACTGAGACAGCCTTTAGTTCCAGTGCCAACAATCCAAAGTTGGCTTCAAAGGAAAAACTAAAAATGTTCTTCTTGGAGCAGGTTCTGGCCCTCAGAGTTCTTTTATTGTTCCCAAATGGACCACATACTGGGGAGTCTTTGTGATCGCCTGACAACAGTAACCTGTCAAACACAACGAGCAAAATCCCAAGTGGGTATCTTCTCAGGAGCAAATTCTCGAACATTAGATGTTACTATATTCCTGCCCCTTTATTTTTACAGCCCCTCCCCAGCTGGTCTACCCAGAGCTTTACCCTAAAGAATCTGGAATTTTAACATCTTTTCAAATGTTGAAACAGACTCAAATCTTAAATTCTACATAATGCAAACACACCTCAGCTCCTAGAGGCAGTTCAACAAACATTCACCAGCTCCTTCTTAGGGCCAGAAACTGTGCTGTCAACAACAAAAACTAAGCAAGGCGTTGGTAGTTCCATTTCACAGGTAAGAAAACTGAGGCAGAATCACAAGCAATAACCAACAGCAGTGTTAGAAGATCTCTTCTCTTCCTGCTTCCCGCAGGGTGAAGTGGTTGCCTTATTGCTGGGGAGGAATGGGGTGGGAAGACATAAGCTATTTTGGACTGGCAGTCAAATCCCGATGGGACACTGCATCTGGTACTTTAACATTTTCACAAAAGTCTGATGGTTTACTAGCTGGTTTATAGTAATGGACATGTAAATGTTTTTGTGCTTATGGATATATTCTTTGGTATGAAGTGTTTGTGTTTTGGGTGCATCTTTTGTGGATGGGCATCCATTTACGTCATTGCAAATCCAGAAGAACAAGCTATTCCAGCAGGAAATAGGAATAATAGTAGCTGTTTACTGAGCAAAATCATTGGGTGTGAGGCCTAGACCTACATTATCTCCTTAAACCCTGGCAACTGCAGAGTGAGGAAGATGAAATTGCAGAGGAGTAAACTCAGAGACACATTCTGGTTTTCTCCATTTCTATATTTGTCCCTTATTCCATTCAAAACCCCACAACTAGAAGATGGCAGAGCCGAGTTTCCAACTCACACTTGTACCACTCCAAAGAGGCAGCATCCACCCTGCTGCCCTGCCCCTACAGAGCACTGTCCCTGAAGCCTGGTGGGCACATTTTGATGGCAGTTACAATAGGTGGCAATGGGTCATAGGGAACCCAAAGAAAGAGTTAAAAAAATTCTAAGGAAGTTTTTCATGTGTCTTTTCCAAAGGCCAGAGTTCAAATTTATGATATGGAATATTCATGAGTTGCTGGGGTATATAGTACTAGGGTCCTAGGGAGAGGAGTTCTATGGGATAGAAATTAACCTAAGGTGAGGGTGGGTAGATGTGATCTAAGCAATCACACAACCCACTTGGGAGGCTGTGGATGCACAACTTAAAATGGCATTTAATGATTTGGAATATGGAGCATTCATTTTCACTTGTCCATTCATTATATCCATTATCTATTATTCGCATAACCCCTGTTGAATCCTCAAGAGGTGTACCAAAACCAAACTCAATCAAATCAAAGCAGATTCTTATGCTATAATTTGGATCTTGAATGTCCCTCAAAGGCCACATGTTGAAACCCAGTCCCCGGCCTGTGGTGCTATTGGGAGATGGTGGGACCCTTAGGAAGTGCAGCCTAGTGGAAGGAACATCGATCACTGAAGGCGTTCCCTTAAAGGGGATATTGTGACCCTCGCCTCTTTCTGTCTCTCTTTTTGCTTCCCGGATTCCATGAAGTGAACAGGTTTCCTCAGCCATGTGCTTCTGCTGACATGATATATTATGTTGCCACAGGTCAAAGCAAGAGGGTCAAACAATCATGGATTGAAATCATGAGCCAAAATAAACCTTTCCCCCTATAAGTTGATTATCTCAGGTATTTTGTCTTAGCAGCGGAAAGCTGACCAACTTACCTGATGAATGGCCTTGGATCAAGTTGGGGAGAGAGAGATATATATAAGAGCAGATAAACTACAGGGTAAAGAATGTTTCAGATGGTGATGTTTTGCAGAGACCTAAAAAAGAGAGGTCTTTGAGGAAGCGGGGTGACCAGTCTGGTCACCGTGGTTGCCATCAGGGACTCCTGTGGTACCAGATGGGAGTCCAATTAGTTTTACTCTTGATGCAGGATGAGCTGGTCTGCCCACTGCTAGCTAAGATAGAGTTGGGGTCAATTGGAAATGAGATGTCACTTTTAATCTTGAATACCAATGTGACAGTCCCACAGGATTGAAAGAAGGCGAAACAAACAGGGATTCATTCGAGGAGGGACTATTACCCTCTATCTCTGGTTTCACCACTAAAATGGAAGGAGAGTTTTTATGTCCGAGGCCAGAAAGCCCAGCAACCAGACCAGCTCTCCAGAAGCAGTTTCCCTGGGCTTTTATGACCTTAAGGCTGTGAGGTTGACAGTAGGGGACCCAGACGCTGAGGGGCCTTGCGTGTGAGGTGCAGACGTATGTGACATAATTAGGCAGCTTTTATAAGCAAGGCAGGGCAAAGTGATTAGGGCTGCTGTTTAACAAAGGGAAACTTCCTGCTCCTACCCTGCTATTAAAGAGCTGCTTTTCAACCATGTTGCATTTCTTTGATCCCTGAAGGCCCCCGATGTTTTGCTCACATCCTGTCATGATATTTAATGATGCCTCACATGTGCACCAGGAGCACGGCCCAGCTTAGCATCGTCTGGGGAAAGGCATTGTAACATGACAAGGTTTTGATGTGGTTCCTCGCACGGCAAGGTTTGGGAGGCAGCTATGCAGACGCCAGTGAGAGCCCTGATGCTGCTTGGCAGTAAAACCAGTTGAAAAGAATGATCGAGAGACCAAAATATTGCCAAGTCCTTTGGCAGAAGCTTTGTTTATTGTGGGATTCACAGCATCAGCTGGTTCTCTGCTTGGGAGAAGAAAGAAAGAATGTGGTCTTGGATGGTCTTTCAAAAGGCTGGGGGATGTTTTGGAGAGTGGGATCATCTTCCATCCTGGGTTCCCTTGTGATCACACACATGAACAGCTGCTAGAAGGAAGATTAATAAGCCCTTAGGGACCATCCAGCCCATACCAGATACATGAATCCTACAAAATTCCTGGTAGGCAGTGTTCACCTGTTTGCCTGAATGCCCGTGGGCATGAGGAGGGCACCACCTATCATAAGGCTGCACAGCCCACTCACTTCTCTGCTGGTTTGGAAGCTTCTCTGCATTGAGTTGCCTCTGGCATCTTTGAACACTCATTGGTTGTCTGCTCTTGGCAGCTACAAGAACAGGACTGTCCTTTATCAGAGTTCTTCAAAAACTCTAAGGCACTTGCCAGATGTCGCCTGTGTTCTTGTTTCTTGCCTCGGCACCCTATTTCTGCTACTGTGGTTCCCATGCCCTGGTTCCTACGCTCTCTTATCTGGTAGTCCTTCTTGGAATGTGCAGACAGGACAGCTTTATCACCTTGTTTTTGAATGCTGATTAATTTGCCTTGGCCACTTGGGTAAATGGTAAGCCCAGGTCTGTGGAATGGGTCAATAATCTCAACATGTGAAGGCAATAATTTGAGTTTCTTATGAGATTCCAGAATGAATCCAAGTTCATTTCCCAAGTGTTTTTCTTGGTGTGAACATTTCTGTTCTCTCTCTGACTATTTGGCTTTAAAGCATGTCAAGGGGTAATAGCTTGAACCTCTCCCTGGTGATTTCATCCAGAGGACACCTGATGTCCCTTGGTAAAATGAAGCCAGTTGTTCCTAGCTGCCTCTTCGAGGAGTTGCTTCTTAGTCCACCCACTTCTTTCCACCTGCGTTGTCTCCAACTTGCCCAAGCCCTGGCATTTCTTTCTTGGATTATAGCCAGAGCCTCCTTCATGATCTTTCTGCGCTCATCCCTGTTCCTTTCCAATCTCTTCTCCAGAATTATTTTTTTAATTTTAAATTTTTGCTTTAAACACAGATTGCTAAAAACATTTTGACAGCTTCTCGTTGCACATATAATAAAAATCCAGATGTGTTAGCATGGCCTTCAAGGCCTTGCAAGATCAGGCCCCTCCTTACATTTTGTGTCTGTATTCCCAATCCTACACTCTATCCACACTGGCTGTTTTTCAGGTCCTTGGACACATCGGCTCTTCCTCCACACTGGACTTTATATTCAAGTTGATGGACAGTGAGAGACAATGCGTTCATTCATCTATTCCTGTATCCGTTCATTCCGCTCCTTTGCCTAGCATGTTCCCCTGCTCCCACATCCCCTAGCTCTTTGCCTGAGTGGCTCCTCTTCATCTTCAGACCTTGGGTATTAGAGGCTCACATACTGCATCCATGGAGAGGCCCTTCCATATCTCAGATTCCTTGTCTCCGTAGTCTGACCTTCCACTCTGTAAGGAACAATCATCATTTATCATTATTTTTGGTTGGCTTACTTGCTTATTTTCTGTCTTCTTTGCCTCCCCCACCTCCAGATTACGACTCCATCAGGCCAGGGTCTTGTCTACCCCTGGCTCCTAGCTTAGTTCCTAATGAGTGATGATGTGTCAACGTGGACTTGCTGTTGAATGAATGAATACGTGAATGGGTGAATGAATGCAGGGGCACATTTGCCTCTAGCTGTCCATCAACTTGAATATAAGATTTATTCTTGAGTTATAGGCTTTTTGTTTTAGGAAAAACTTTTAAAGATAAAACAATCTAGCTGAAATAAACATCCCCTTTGCTTTCTTTATTCTTGCATCCCAATAAAATGGAGTTTTAATACAGTTTAATCAGAGTGCAAATGTAGGCCTGATTGTCCTGGTTGAATTACAGATCTTCCTCTTAGATATATGTTGCTTTTATTTTTGATTGGCTGAGCATATTTTTTAATCAGCCCTTTCTTGTTTTAGTGCCTTACCCAGATGAAAAAAGAAAAAGAATTTGAGTTTTTGAGCATCATTCCTTACTTTAAGTCCAAAACAATGGACTCAGATGTCTTCATCTTTTATGTGAATTTAATTTCCTTGCAACTCCCCCCAAAATCACAGGGTGGAGAGCACTGATTCTAATCAAACCTATGCTTTCAGGTGTAATCTCTGAGCTGGAACATCTGTAATAGTTTCTAGGGCTGCTGGAACGAAGGATCATAAACTGGGTGGCTAAAACCAACAAAAATTTATTCTGTCCTGGTTCTGAAGGCTCGGAGTATGAAACCCAGGTATTGGCAGTGTGCGTTCCTTCTGGGCTCTGATGGGAAATTTATTGCAGGCCTCTCTCCTGGTTTCTGGTGCTGCTGGCAATCCTTGGCATTCCTTGGCTCAGACATCACACCAATCTGTCTCTGACTTCACGTGGGTTTTCTCTCTGTTGCTGTGTCCACGCCTCTTCTTTTTTCTCTTATAAAGATAACTCTCACTGGATTTAGGGCCTATAAGAATTTTTGTTGAGATCCTTAACTTTATTTTATGTTGAGATTCTTAACTTCATTATTTCTGCAGACATACTATTTCCAAATAAGGCTATATTCACCAGTTTTGGGAACTAGGACTTGGATGTAGCTTCTCAGAGAACTTGAGATCCACTAGTGAGATCCAGAGTGACAAAGTGACATGCCCAAGACATATACCTGCTCCTGGATAAAATCAGAGCTACAGCTGATCTCTTGGTCCTACAAAAAAGGCTCTTTGCATTCTATTATATTGTCTCTTAAAAGAGTAAATTCTTGGGCTAGCATTGTGGCTCAGTGGTAGAGTGTTTGCCTTACATGTGCGAAACACTGGGTTTAATTCTCAGCACTGCATATAAACATGAATAAAATAAAGGTCCATCAACAACTAAAAAAATATTAAAAAAGAGAATAAACTCTTTCTATATTAGAATCTCTTTAATGACCTGGGATAGGCCCAAACACATTAGTCAATCTAGTCCAAATTATGATCCAACTGGTTTGTGAAGGTGATATTCTTGTTTGGAAAAGATGATAAAGAATCACTGTATTTATGTGTGTATGTACATATATGTGTATATATACTTTTTTTGTTTTTGCTGAGCTGCTTATATTAATGTGGCATAATTACATCTATTGGTAATCAATGATAGCCACTCAGGCTCTTACAAATTAAAACCATAATTTCCCTAACTTTTTCCTTGACTGAAAAGGCTAGAAACATTTAGTGCTTCTAGATGGAGCCCAGTGGGTTGCAGCCAAGGTTGGAATGGCAGTTTGGCCACAGATCAGTGGACCTTGACCATGATATGCCTCAAAATACAATCTAGAAAGTGTATAGCATACATGTGTATGAGTCCACTCTGGTTTTCACAGAATTCAACCATTTTTCAGGGAAATGAAGCAAACAGAACCACAATCATTTCCTCTTCTTTGTTTTTGGTGAGGAGAGGTGTGAGTGACTTGATATTCATGGAAACATTTTAGAAGCATGTGAATAATGAAACCCATGTTTTAAAGATATAATGCATTTTACAGGCTCTCTTAATCTATCCTTGCTTTCCTTCTTCCTTATAAAAAATTTAAAGATGATTAAATTAAAAGAAAACGGAAGTCATAATAAAAGCTCACAAGCTCCATGGTAATTTGTAATTGCCACAAGTATGAATGGTACATACTTACTTGGCACTCACTACTCCTGTGGCCCAGATAGGATAGAATTTGAGTGTCTGCAATTCTTTTTACCTGACTGCTATACTAACCCTTCCTGTCCTGCTCCAGAGAGTATTTGGAAAGCAAGTAACTGGGAAGATAATTACAAATAATTCATTCTTGAACTATCAGACTAAGCCTCATCATTATGTGGCCATGTAATTGAAAACTCAACTTGAAATTCTTTTCACAATAGGAATTCACCATCCTCAGTGCATTAACTTTGTGGTTACAGGATGACAATAAGACCCTAACATCTCTTTGTGGTTGCAAGATGGCTGCTTCAGCTCCATGCATAAGACATCCAGACACGAGGATATTTGGTAGGGGAAGACAATCTGTCTTCCTTATGTATATATTATTTTCTGTGCTAAAGCAAGAAACCTAAAAGCCCCCAGAAGACCTCTGCTACCTTCTCATTGGCAGATTTGGGTTACGTTTGTACTTTAGACCTGCCCTTGGTAAAAAAACTAAACTATAGTCATGCTTAGTGACAAGGACATGATCTAAGAAACGTGTCTGTAAGTGATTTTGTCATTGTGCAAATATCACAGGGTGTTCTTTCACAAACTAAAATAACTATGATGCCACCAAACAGTATAATCTATGGGTTCAGCATAGTTTATGTGGTTCATAATTGACAGAAACATTATTTTTGGTCTGTGAGGATGCCACTTAGTTTAGCTAGACACATAGTTTATTAGGGGCATGGGTCACCCAAAGTCAAGATTCTCTTCCCAAGGAACAAGAAGGTACATCAGCACAATTTTGTTTACAAGTATTAGGACATGCAGATAAATATGGTCTAAAAAATAGTGAGAATTCCATTATTTTACATAACAAGAGGACTGTAGCAGTTGTTGCCAGAGCTGGCAGGTTTTTAGTTATACATGTCAGGCTCCTGCTGTCCTCTTCATGAGCCTCAAAGCTTTCTCCATATGATTGGTTTTATCTGTAGCTGCTACAACTCCAAGAACTGCCCACCTCCAGATGCAGGAAGAAGGCAAAGTCCCTAGGTTGCATCCCAGTTTTGAACGCTGGAAACTTTCCCAAGAACCCACAGTAGTCTCCTCATATCTTATGGACAAGGGTTACATGTTATGCCTGGACCTCATTCTGTACCTGGAAAGTGCATGGAATCAATATGATTGGTTGAAACGGTCAACATTTAACATTTACCCTTGGGATAGAGGAGAAGGTCCCTGCTGAAGATATAGGTGAATGGTGAAGGTTGCAAACATCTGGAGAGCGGTACTCGGGCACCTGCAAGGAAGGAAGGGGCTAGCAGTGACTCTTGGGTAGCAACGCCACCCAGGAGAGTCTTTATTTCTCTAGTTGGAAGCATTAAACTATGTACAAAATATAAATGAGCCGTGTTTATATTTGATTGGGAAGATTTAAGGACCACAGCTTTCTCAGTGAGAATGTTGTAGCCATCTCTAACTCTTGAGAAGAGCAGCCAGCTTTTTTTTTTTTTTTCTTTTTAGGATTTCTTCTTTTTTGGGTTAGAAGTAGAGAGGAATGGGAATTTGTTAGAAAGTTATCAAGCGCTCCCCTGGTGGACCCCTGGCATGCAGGGACCAGGAGGGCGTGGACCTCCTCCTTTAGCTCAGCTTCCTGATTTTCAGTGGGGAAGGAAGGGAGGTTCATCTCCCCAGTGCTGCCAATACAGGGGCCTTTCCTCTCCCACTCCCCCTGAGTTGTCCAGGAATACGTGAGACCTGCCTGTCTCCTTCCTCTTTTACTTTTCCATAGGATTCCACTGAGGAGTAGCCCAAAGCAAATAGGAGAGTTACTTATTATTACTTTATCAGGATATAAGGCAGCTATGCACTGTTTTGTTCCTAGGGCTCACATTTGGAGGGCATCTGAGTCAAGTCTCTTCTCTGTCACATGGTAGGGGTGAATGGCACTGCCGATTTATCCTTCAAAATGAATGAGTTGACACAAACTGGCTATTAATAGATCAATAGGAGAGAAGGCATACAAATTTATTATGCACATGGGACATCCCGGGAGAGGGAGTATCCAGCATCCCAAAGAGATTTAGAAGCTTATAGACCCTTCTTCACAGGGAAGAGGGAAGTAGGGGCTGTAGGCAAATTTAGTCACTGATTTTTAGGGGAGAGGAATGGACCCAAAGAAAAGACAATAGCCCGAGACAAGTCCATCTGGGCTCTGAGGATAGTGCCAACTCCAGTCTTCTTCCCTGTTTGTTGAGATTATATCCAAGATAATTGTATTCCTTCTTGAAGAACTTTCCTTAGAAAAGGGAACTTCAGAGAAAACCTTTCCCTGTGCTCCCAGAGAGCAGGAGGTAGAAGGCGGTAGTGGGAGGATGGTCTGAGAGACCTTGGTTCTGAAACTGAATATTTTTAGGAGGGTACTGGGATTGAATTCAGGGGCAGTTGACCACTGAGCCACATCCTCAGCCCTATTTTGTATTATCTTTAGAGACAGGGTCTCACTGAGTTGCTTAGCACCTCAGTATTGCTGAGGCTGGCTTTGAACTCATGATCCTCCTGCCTCAGCCTCCAGAGCTGCTCCTCAGGTAAAGCACCATACTTTGAGGTGTTGTTTCCTGAGCTCCAACACCACCTATTTCTTACCTTCGGCAGTGTGACCTAACTTGGTTCCCCAGCTCATTGCCTTCTTTCTGGGCTGCATGCTGGAGGTGGGGCAAAGCCCCATTACTGAAGACCTATAGGCCTGTATAAGTCTCTTTGCAATTATGAGGCCTAAATTCCTTGTCTCTGAAATGGGGACAATTATCCTGGGCTTGATGAGAGCAATACATACCATACAAAGGAAGATGTTTGTACTGGGCAAGAATCTCCTTTTCCCTCCTCTGAAGCTCTGCTCCTACTCGTTTGTGTTTTATAATCTGTTTGCTTGTTTGGTTGGTTGTTTACTTATTTATTTATGGCAAGAAAGCCAGGCCCCCTTACCTGATGGTCCATTCAAAAACAGCTCCCCTCCCGGACTCTTTCTTCATTAATATTCACCCAGCACAACGCAAGTGGCTCTAGAGTCCTCTCCTCAGTGGGAGGCTTTAATGTGGCAGTTATGAAAGCAGCTCAGACCAAGCTCGATTAGCATAATAATGAAGCTTCAGCAGCAGTGTTATCATCCTCAAAGGAAATAGCTGGAGTGGTCACAGAGCCTTTAACAAGTACCACTTTAGGATAGAAAAGGACAGGGTGGGAAATGATGGATGGCAAATGTGGAATGTGGGAGTGGGGAGCAGGGAGGGTGGGAACCACCAGGGGAAGAGCAGAGAGGGCTTGTCTGCTGTCCTTTCGCCTTGTTCCTAAGAGGTTTCCTCTGCAACTACAGAACTTCCATTATTGGTGGCCCTGTAGAAGTGCACAGGTGTCTGCGTGTCTAGAAAATTTAACGTCAGTGTCTCTTCTGACTATAGAGGAAAAAGAAACCGCTCTGCAATAACACTAAGGCATTTCAGATGTTTGATAATCCCTGCAAATAGGGTGGGCGAGTATAACTCTGTCTCACAGGTGAATGTCCATCCATGCATGTATCCACCCATCTTCCACCTTGCTCCAGAAATGACTCAAGACAGTTTCCAGATGCAGTATTCCAAGTCAGTGCTGGGTTATGTTAAATGAAGAAGGTCAAGGGTCATATGGTTTCTTTCATATTGTGAAAGCTAGAGAGGAAAAAGGAAAAGAAAGGTGGGGGATGCATCTCTTGACAATCAAAGGGAGATCAGTAGAGTAGGAGAAAGGGAAGGGGGAGGGAAGAGGAGTGGGAAAGGAGAAATACTGGGGGAATAATGATTATTATATTGTGTTCATGTCTGAATACGTACCAACAAATTCTACCATTATAAAACTATAATGCATCAATAAAAATATGGAAAGAAGAAACAAAGTCAAATGCTAGGAAGAATTAGTATTTAGATTTGAACTTGGACCTGCTGTCACTCTTCTTCTACACCATGATTTTCTGTAAATACTTAAGAATCCAAACCAAGGACCATATGTCTGGACTTTGACCAGTAATTGTCAAAAAACAGGTTTAGCTGGATTCTCAAGGCTGGTTCCCATTTACTCCTCCCAGTTGTTTTTGCAGTGAGATCCTTACCTGAGTATGGAGTATGCCTTGATAAGGCCACTTAATGGACCACTGATCAATTTGGGCCAGTATAATAACTTCAACTTGCATATTTAAGCTATTCACTATTTTTCTGGATTTTTAAAAGTCAGAGATCAGAATGTTCTTATTACACAGACATGCAAAACAGCAGGAAAACTGAAGCACATCCCAGCTCTCTCCAGCCATGTAAAATCAAGCACTAAGTAAAAGGAATAGTCTGGATAATTCCAGAAAAATCTCCCCAAGTCCTGGCCCCCCTTTAGCAGCACATCACATAGAGCAGGAAGAAAGAAAATCTCTACTGAGAACAAGAACAGAGGATAAAGGACTTGCTGGGCTGACATGCTAGGCCACTGGCCTAGTTATATTAGGGGAGATAGCTCTTTTTCAGGGAACTGTCCTAGTGGCTCATATGGTATGAAAGCTTCGCTACCCTGACTTTAGAGGATGATTTGGTGAGATGAGACAAAAGGAGATCAGAGGTGCAGTGTACAACGAAAGTGAAAGAATACAGAAAAGTGGATAGGAAAGAGGGTGATCATGGAACAGAAGCTATTACTGGAATCCTAGGCCAGAAGGGGGCCTGGCTTTGGGGAGTCCCAGATCTGGCCACTTCCCTCAGAAACCAAATGGGAAAAATAACAGTGAAAGGCAGGAGAGGAATTTATTCAATATAGCTATCCTAGGAAGACAAGGGGGAAGCAAACATCCCCAGCCCTGTTTTCAGGGATACTGACAGGAACTTTAGGTTTCAAGAATTGGGGCAGGGGGTCAGAGGTATGCATAATTGAACAGTCTTGGTCAAACTGTGGTCTGGTTGGTCACTATCTGAAGTCTGGTTCTGTGAGGCCTGGGGAAGTCTTACTGCTTGAGGGACAATTCGGTTCCCACGAGGTGATTGCTCTGCTGGGCAGGACAGCTTCATCACCCAGTGATCTGCTGACATGGCTCTGATGTTCCTGGCAGGTTTAGGGCCATGATTGGAGACTTCTAGGTGCTGCTCCAAGGGGTCTGGAACAAGATGTTTGTAAAAGCAAACAATGACAATCTGTTGATTGTGATGTCCCTGCAAATCTTAAAATATCCTATTCACTATTATCTTGGTGTCTTCAGCTTTGAGAGGCTGATGACCAGCTGTAGATGAGCACTCCTTAAAAGATTAACATGCCTATATGCAGTGTGGAATCTGACTTTTAGGTAATAAAGGAGACAGATACAAAATTAAGGCAGAGATAACAAGTTTTTATCCTGTTTTTCGTGGCACATGGGGCATCTACAGGCCCAAGTGAAGAGTCCGTGATTTTAGAAAAAGCAGCGCCTGTGTCCTTGTTACCAGGCCGTATCATAGGGGAGTGGGATTCTGAGGACAGTGTCCAGCCAGGGAGGCTTTGGGTGGAAATGGCCCAGGAGCTGAAGTCTTAAAGTACTAGTGCTGCTGTGATAAGACTCCCTCTGTGATTGCCAATCTTTGGTAAAAACAGGTCACAACTCACAACAACTTTAAGTGTAGGTGGCATTTTTTGAGATTTAATAGGAAAAGTACAGTAAGCTCATTTATAGGACAGGAATAAGAGAATGGCCATCTTCTGGAAGGATGTAACAGTTTGTGAGATCACAGGAACAGAAAACTGAACTGGGGTAGCCATGTAAGATTCCAGGAATCATCCCCAAACCTTTTAACACATGGGGTTTTCTCTCAGATTTAAAAGTAATGGGGTTGGGTATGGTGGCACATGCCTATAATTTCAGCTACTCAGGAGGCTGAGGCAGAAGGATCACAAGTTTAAGGCCAGCTTGGGCAACTTAGTGAGACTCTGTCTCAAAATAAAATATAAAGGGTTGAGGATGTAGCTCAGTGGCCAAGCACTTGCTTAGCATGTGTGAGGCCCTAGATTCAATCTCCAATATTGTTGAAAAAAATAAAAATTAAAAAGGAATGGGTCTCCAGAGGTTTCCCAAGGCAGAATATATTTGCTTTTGTTCTCTTGAAGTTTCGATACAGGTCTGAATTAGAATGATTGCTCCTTCTGGTCTCTGTGTGTTTTTGCAGAGCATGTGGTCTGAGGACAATTGCCACAGATGTCATATTCACAGACTCCTTTACTGTTTATAAGAACTTTGCATTGTTTCATTTGATCTCCACAGCTATCTTGGGATGGAAGCTGAAAACCCAAATCACCCTAGGAATATAGATCAACTGCCATTAACTTAGTTTGCTCTAATAAAATGACTCCACCGATGCTGCATTTTGCATCTGAAATGTCCCCCAAAGACCCTTGTGTGGAAGGGTAGGTCCCCAGACTATAGTGCTGTTGGGAGATGGTGGAACCTTTAAGAGGTAGGGCCTAGTTGGAGGAAGTTAGGTCGTTAGGGATATGTAATCGAAGGGATATTGGGGTCCTGGCCAATATCTGGGAGCAGCTTACTTTGCCATACATTCCTGCCATGATATACGGTGTTGACACAGGCCCAAAACAATGCCAAGCAGCCATGTATCAAACCTCTGAAATCATGATCCCAAATAAACCTTGCCTTTTTAAAAATTATCTCAGATTCGTTGTCACAGTGATGGAAAACTGACTAAATACAACTAGTTACACAACACTCAATCCATCGTCTGTCCACAGAAGAAGATATCAGAATTTCAAGGCTCTTGATTGATGGAAGTGGGGAGAAGTTATAGGTTGCAGCCATAAAGCATTTTCTCTTCCAATTTCTTTTAAAAATTTCCAGTTTCTCTTCCAGTTGCTATTTAAGTTTTAAGTACAAGCTTAGAAGGACTTGCCCATGCAACCCTGTGGAAGTTGTGACCACATGTGGTCCAGTCTCAAAGTTGTAGTCAAAGAAATAGCTCAGGAAAAAAAAAAAAGACATTTTTTTTTTTTTGCTTCAAAGGAAAGAAGAGGAAGAAATGGAATCATGGAAGTTAGAATTTGTTTTTGTGGTAGTGGGAAGAGAAAGGCTAAGAATATTAATGATAATTTTGTCCCATTACATTTACATAAACATTTCAAGGTTGTAATAAATAAATGTTAAAATTTAATCTGGCAATAACATTCATGATTATTGTTTTGTTGTATATTAATTAGGCAATAAATGGTAATGGTTTATGCAAATGATGGTACTTATTATTTATTTTCAAGAAAGAAACTGGTTTTATAGTTCTTTTCTGGCTTTGCAAGTTCTTCAGTATTCTTAAATAATGGCATCTTGTGGACTCTGCCTGACACATGGATCTAGTTTAATTCTTATCTCAGAGACTTGAAACCAGGTCCACACACTCCCTGACATGGACATGTCAAAAGAAAAATTCTAAAAATCAAAGTCCTTAGAAATATTGGTTCTGGTAATTCTCCTGATCCTTTATGATTGAGGACTGTAGATTATCGTGCAAATGTCTTTTTTGCTTCCAGAACATCTTAAAGTAATTAAAACTGGTTTGCCTTTAAGACCAGTCTTGTGATCCACAGGTGTGATGTGATTTTGGGGGTGAAAGGAGAGCTGGCCTTCCTGTCTCCTGCAATGCCATCCCCTATTTGCTGAAATTATGTTCTTTAAAGCACTGTGTTTTCTGAGCTCAAGGAGAGGTAGCACTTTGATATCCTCACATCTCCAAATGAGATGAGTAGAGAGATATTTTAGGTGGTGAAAGGGTACCACTTATCCAGTCTTGAGGGACCATATGTTGGGGTACCCATGCCTTTCTAGGACCTCAGAGTATAGGCTTCTGCCATGCCAGCTCTGGAAAACAGACAGAAAGACACATAACTGGAGCATTGTGTTGTTAGGTGGTTAGATCAAGGTGATGGGGGTGGGGTGGGGATTTGGGTTTTTAACTCACTAAAGAACAAAAGGAAGAAAAATTGGTTGAAAGTCTAACCTAGAGCCCTGTCTGACTGTGATTTTCTTATTTTCTCCTCTATCTTTAGCTCCTCTTTCTTCTCTGCAGGTAATCTAAGGCTACTTTTCTCCCCCACCCTCTTCCTCTCCTGAGTTGTTATTTAAAGTCCAAGGGCTTCGGATACCTTCTCTCTGCCTTGGAGCTGCAGGGAGGGCGGGCAGGGATCAGGGTGCTGGTGCTCACTGTCATTCTTTCCGACAAGGTAGGGCAGGCTTTTTCCTCCAAAGCCTCAGAATTGGGGCCTGTAAGCAGTCAGAGTCAAGTGTTTCCTGTCAGAATGGCTCCTCATTCTCCCTGGGGTGAAACATGGGCACCTAGGGCAGACAGCAAACAGATGAGGCAAGGGAGGGGAAATCTGCTGGAGGTTGCACTAGTCAATTAATTAACATCCTATAGAACCAAGAGGAGGGGGAGCTTTGAACTTGATATGCAAACTTATGCAAAATAATATGTAGATTATCCTGGATTCAGAATGGAGAGTTCTGGAGGTCTGGTATTTTCTTAAATAGGAATTCAGTACTTCTGAATCACATGGAGAACAGGGACTGGGAACATTTTGAATTAAACAGTGAAGTCCTTCCTCATCAAATTCACGATAATAGCCTTCACTTACAATTTGGTGGATGTAGGTAAGACTTGTATGACCTATCTGTTCAGCTATATCAATCTGTTCTCCAGAAATTTTGATCTGGAGGATTCTAACTAACCTCTCAGTCTTTACCAGTTTAATTGGTGCACGGGCTACTTGCATTTCCATTTCTGAGTTTTACTAAAATCTTTACAAAGTAGTGAATGGCTCTGCCATATGTCATGGAGGGATGGGTTTCAGAACTAGACCCTGGGTTTGAATCCTGGCCCTGGGCAACATTACATAACTTAATGAGCCTTAGGGTTCTCTTCTGCAAAATAGAGACAGTAATATCAACCCCATTGGGATTTTTACTGGTATTCTGTGAGATACTGTATTTGAAGCACATAGCATGCTGTAAGCTCTGATTATTTTCCAAATCTGATGCAAATTTTAAGGCCCAGGTTGAATCTCACTTCCTTCATGAAAGTTTTCATTTCCACCACAGCTTGAAGTCATCTCCATGTTCTTCTGAGGTATTAGCTGCATCTAGAAATCAAAAATGCATTGTTTCATGATTTGTCTTTTGTTGTTATTTTATTAATTAACTCTGTGGTGTTGTTCAGTTAACTCTGCACCTTCAGGTCTTGTCTTCCCAATCTGACGTTACGTCTTTGAGGGTGGAAACTGTCTTGTGTTCTTAGCCTCCCAAAATGTCTGCATTTTATCTTTACAAGAAATCCTTGAACATGTTTCTCTCCACAGATTACGAAAGAAGAAGACATGTCATTGAGCATGCCGAAGTCCTTGCCTAGACCTCAGTATGTGTTTCTTGTCACAAGGAGCTTATTTGTGCTTCTGCTCTTGTTTTCTAACTTACAAACTATTTTAATGAGGAACAAGAAAGCCCAATGTTAGCCCCATGTTAGAACCAATGTTGGTTCAAGCAGAAGTTAATAGCAGTAGGTATGAAACTCTTGGAAAAACAAAGAGGCGGAAAGTCTCCTTAATTAGATCCTGCTCGCTGAAGAGCACAGGAGAACAGGACCTAACGCTCTCTTGCCCCCTCACATGATCTTATCAAGCCTTGGTGAGCCAGCTGTGGCTCAGTCACGGCAAACACCATTTAGGGCTGGAGCTCTGTCATTGCAGAATTCCTTCTTTTCCTGGGACTAAAGCAATGATTTCAGTGATAAGGATCAGGATGCAATTTATGGAGTGAAGTACCCTGATAATGTTGCTTGGAGCCCTGGAGAAATCTTAGGGAACAGACAAGAAAGGTTTGTAAAATTGTTTAGCATTTTAAAACTATTTGGGGGCGTGTTTATTGCAGAAAGCCTCTTATTTTCTATACAAGTTCCAACATGAGACCAGAAAATCTGAACAATTATAGAAGTTTCACATTTGAGTTTGAGCGCTTGTCCTATGATGTCTCCAGATTTTCTTTCTCAACGACTCCCCTAGAATTCTAGTTCTAGAATATGTGGCTTGATTTCTTTTGCAAATTCTTTAATAACTCTTAGTCATTAACCCTTTAGATATTGCGTCTGCCTAATTCATTCTCCCCCACTCCGAATATAATGGCACATATATTATTTTTGTTGTACCTTTATGTCTCCTGCCCTTTGTTTTTGTATTTTTTATCGTTTAGTAGCTTCATTCTCATTCTTTGGACCTTATCTTTCAAAGTCATGATTTCTCAGGTGTATCTCATCACCTGTTAATGCTACCCATTGAATTCTTAATTTTTGTGATTTTGTGTTCTGAAATTTCCACAGAATTCTTTCCTGTGTCAATTCTTTGATGAAATTCTAAATCTTATAACATTTTTTTGAACATATTTATTGTGGTTATTTTAAAATCCAGATTGAATTATGCTGGGTTTTCTGTAAATTTGCTTCTATATTTTTTCACTTGAATTTTGATTATTCCTTATCTTTTTGTTTGCCTGGTTATTTTTGATTACTTGTTCTGTCTGAAAAACTGCAAAGATGGTTTGAGTTCTGGATCATGCTTACACCAGAAAGCATTGATTTTTTCTTTGAATAGCAGTAAAACTAAGGGTAGATAACATTAATCCAATTGGGGATTAAGTTGATTTGGGTTTCATTTTTTTTTGTGAGGACTGGTCTAATTTTGACTTATTTTTTGTATTTCTGGGAGCCCCTCTATGTTGGTAAACTATTTTAGTCCATTTTGTGTTGCTATAACAAAGTATCCATGACTGGGTACTTTATAAAGAAAAGAAGTCTGTTTACCTCATGGTTCTAGAGGTTCAAGAACATTGAGCTACTATCTGCTCAGCTTTGGTGAGGGCCTTATGGTGGACAGTGTCACAACAAAAGGAGTGCACGCAGAAGAGGTCACATGGTGAGACAAGAAGGAAGAGACCAGAGAGGAGCCAAGCTATCTCTTTTGTAAAATCATCTTCCAGGACTAATCCACTTCTACAAGGCAGCGTCATCCATGAGGTTAGAGCTCCCATGACCTACTCACATCCTACAGGGCCCCACCTCTTAAAGGTACAACCACCTCAACACTGCCACACTGAGCACCACAGAGCTTGGTTCAAGCTTCTGGCACCTGAGCCAATGACCATATGCAAACAATGCATGGGCCTTGAAATCAAACTTCTGATCTTCCAACCCATGGCATTCTGGATTTACCTTCTTGACCTGTTGAGTTCCTTTCCTTTCAGAACTAGCAACTGACTCAAGGGAACAAGTGGCCATAAGATACTAGTATCATGCTTTCATTTCCCTTCGTTTCCAGATCTTGGTCCCTTGAGAACTGTCAAATAGATTTTTATAAACCCACCTTGCAGGACTGATTCGCTCCTGTAAGGCAGCATCTGTTCTTGAGGTTGTCATGAATGGTCAAAGAGATCTTTTTTTTTGAACAAGATTTTGTTCAGTTTTTCTGATTCATCTTAGTAGGAATGTTGGTCCCAAACAACTCAGTTTGCTGTTGCCAGCTTTGACACTCTAGGAGACATAAATTGTTACCTCAGTTATTCCCTCAACAACACTGTAAAGGAAGTATTACTATTTTTATTGTTATCCTCTTTATAGGTGGGGAGAGTGCTAGAGAAAGTTAGGTATATGGTTGAGGTCATTTGATGAAGAAGTCCAGGGGCTGGGCATTGAAGTGGGACTTGAGAGCTGCCTCCTTAAATCCCTTTAAAATATAAAAGATATTACCTCTGTATCTTCCAATTAGCAAAATTTTTTTTGTAATTATATCCTCTGCTTTATTTTATATTTTATGTTATCTCTTTATCAATACTAGTAGTATTTATCATATCCATGATTCCTAATTTATGTATATCCTTTGGGCCTGTACTGATGCCAGATAAAATTTTAGGCATCAGATTCCTATCTTTTAAAAACTCTTGTTCTTTTCTTCCTTCCTTCCTTCCTTCCTTCCTTCCTTCCTTCCTTCCTTCCTTCCTTCCTTCCTTCCTTCCTTCCTTTCTTCCTTCCTTCCTTCCTTCCTATATTTATTAGCTTCAGTTCTGGAGGTATCAATCAGATATGTCTAATTGGGGGGTAATTTTACCTAGAAACTTTGGTTCAAGACTCCATCTCAGCCACTGCTGAACGTCTGGAGCTTTATCTGGCATTCCTGCAGATTCTTGAAGGCTTTGTTCCTGTTCTTGCCTCTCACTCTGATTTCCTGTTCCTGCTCAAATTTAGGCTTTAATGCATGTCTTATCCGCTTTATGTCATTTTTCTGTCCTATATCCTCTTGAATGTTTCAGGCAGTTCCCGTTCCTTTTCACAAACTTTCTCCAACCCATGACTCTTGCATATAGCAGATGTTACTAAAGATAGGATCACATTGCAAATTACAGCCAATATTTTATTGAAGGTCACCCCGCCTCCTTGGCCATTTCCATCCTGGGACTTTCTCTCTAATTTTCCCCCATATGTCCCTAGACTCCCTCATTCAACTGGGTCTCCTGTCTCTCTCTTAACTTTTTTCTCCAGATCTCATCCTTCAGTACCAGTGAGCAAGCCACCAAAAAGCTACCTGAGTCTTGTAATTGTCTTAGCTAATTTACCTTCTCTTTTTCTAAGCCATTCCCAGGGGCCATTTTCCTCACCAAAAGAAAAATTTTTTTCTCTAAGAGAAATTCTGTCTGCCTTCTAAGTTTCTTGGCTCAACATGTACTTTGCTTATAAAAATAACAGTTCTCTTCCTTCCTCTTACATCATCTGTATGAGACTCATATCCATGCTATATCTTTTTATTTTATTTTCTGTTGGCCTCTGGAAATAAGATGACAAATAGTATAAGCTTCTCATATTCAGTTGGTATTTAGCCATTATTTGTACATTATTGTCTCTTTCTTTTAAAAAATCAAATGAGCTGTTCTGCTCATTTGGATAAATGAATAAAATCACTTTTATCTTAATATTGTGTTGAAATCTACACCTACTCATCTTAAAGTTGACTCCAAAATGAACTGAGAAAACTAGGTTAAAGCCCTTTTCTTTCATTTGCAGCCCTACATTTATGTTCCTCAAGTGTGGAAGAAACTCTTCAGGGCAAAATAAAACAATATTGTGAGGTCATACACCCACGCAAAGTCAGGAGCACAGGCCATAGCATTTCTTTACCTCTGGGTTCACTGGGTGTTCAGTTTGTCTGGATATATACTAGATGGAGCAATTGGCATCTCTTCTCTCTTTGGTCCCCTGGCTTCCTTCTTTCCTTTCTTCTGCCACTCTCAAGTTCCCTCTCATCCCCAGGATCTTGGTGGCTTCCTGGTTTGCCAGGTGAGGTTGAGGCCACCTGAATATTGTTCCTAGCTCCATCCTGATGGCCGTGGTTCTGCAGTCTGCTAGGAGGAGGAGAAGCACCAAGACAGTGAAGGGACAGAAAAACTCCTCTAGACCTGTATTCATGCATGAACCGTGTGGGTTTGCAGATGGGTGGCGGCGGGCTTGAGGGAAGAGGTGATATGAGAGCTGAGATCTTGCTTTCAGAACATTTTGTCTATAGGAGGAGCTCCTGGTCTGGTATTTATCAAGAAAATTTGTTTTGGAGCTAATGCCGGAGTAGAGATCCTGTGCATTTGTTGGGGTGTTTGCATTCATCAAACTGATTTTTGTAACATCCTAACAAATTTCCTCTCTCTGCTGGTAATTACTGTGTAGGGTCCTAATTTTGCTTCTTGTCCAGACTGGCTTTTCCCCTTGGGCAGTGTCTATGTTTGCTGTAATTGGATGATGCCACACAACCCACTGCCATTGCCAGATTTCATTATGACTTGGCGTCTTCTGTATTAATTTCCCTACTCCGGGGCTGTTTCGAAGCAAGTGAGGCCAATTTCCTTTTCAATAGTGCAAATCTGGAGGCCCAATTTGAGCTGGGAGCTAAGTGGGTGCATTTGTGCAGCTCTGATTGACTGACAGTGTTCTCTTTGTTTGATTTGATTTTTTGTTTTTTAATGAGAGCTTGATCTTGAGAGGCAGCTGGCACTCAATGGAAGCCAGAGGACCCATCCTTGGAAATCCCAGGAAAATGGTTGAGCAGCTGGTTTTATCCAGAATTATTTTATCAAGTCAAATTTTTGGGAAATAAGACCCATGGGTCTATCTATAGTTCTCAGTATGAGTGCTGCTTCTCTGTAGCTCCCACCTCAGCAAACCTTGGGGCCTCTTAGGGTCTGGCCACTAAGGGAATCTGAAGTCAGAAGCATATAGGGTGGTATGGATAGATTTATCAGAAAAAAATACAAGATGCCCAGTTAAATTTGAAATCCAAATAAACAACAAATAGTTTTTAGTGTAGGTATGTCTCATGCAATTTTTGCCAAATACTTTATAGCATAAGTATATCTTTTGCAATTTCTAGGACATACTTATACCCAAACATTATTCATTGTTTATCTGGAGTTCAAATTTAACTCTGTGTACTATATTTTTATTTGCTAAGTCTGACAACCCTTGATATGTCTAAAAAAAGACATGTGCTATTGTGGTTACTCTAAAAAGCCAAGAAGATGAAAGAATCAAATCCAAACACAAGGAGGAAAGAAGGATAAAATAAACCATTTTAAAAAGAGGAGCACACCAATGGAAAACTCATTTAATTGGCATAAAAATAAAAATAAAAACATCTCTCAGGGGAAACCAACTTTACTAGTATAGACTCCCTAGCAACAGGAAAATGAGGAGAGTTAGTTTCTTAAAGGTTCGTATCCCCATTAGACCTTGGTGATACTAAGAAGCAAGAATTGATTAAGTATCTGTGACTTGCTAATATGGAGACCAGTGGTTTTCAAATTTGAGTGTGCATCAGATATACCTGGAGGTCTTGTTAAAACACCCGTGCTCAGCTGGTGGTGTATCTTAGTGGTACAATGCTTGCCTATCATGCATGAGGCCCTGGATTCAATCTCTAGAATCAACCCCTGCTGACAACAACAGCAACAACAATAACAATAATAACCACCCCCACAAATTACTAGTGGCATACTCAACTTCTGACTTAGTAGTTCCCAGGTGATGCTGGGGACCACACTTCAGGCATCAATAATTTCACCCTATGCTACCCAATAGGGTGGGCACTAGCACTTGAAATACAGCTGGTCTAGAGTGAGATGTGTTGTAAGTATAAATATGCACTGGAGTTTGAAGATTTAGTACAAAAAAATGATGTATAGTATCTCATTAGTAATTTAAAAATATTGACTACAGGGAGAAATGTGGAAATGACATACTGAGTTAAATAAAATATTAAAATTATTTTCATCTCTTTAAAGAAATATGGTTACTAGAAAATGAAATTACACATGAGGTTCACATTTGTAATTATTGGTGTCAAATGAATTGGGTACGTATTATATTTCTATTGGATAGAACTCTACCAAGTGGATCTTCATTTGGGCACACATGAATCGAAAGGAAAATAGGTAAAATCCCTTGGATTTTTGTAATATAGTCTTGAATTTAGTATCCTTTCCAAGAGTTACCAAGTTCTTTCATATGGGTGTGTCTTTTGGAACTTTAAAAATGTTTCAGTGTCCTGATGCTGGATAGAATTAAGATTTGGGGTGAGCTCTGGAGTGGGGGTAACACTTGCTGAGGAAGCACAGATGTGACCAGTTGTTGGTTCTGCTCAGGGGGCCTGCGCACCATCTATAAAGAGGATATGGTCACAATCAGAAAGATGACCTCTTTCATTCCTGTAACTGCCTGCTTTCCCTGTTTTGGCAACTTTCCAGGCTGGAAGGAGAGCTGGTGATGGTGCCATCTATAAATATCCATGGGATGCACAGCCTCCAAGTGGCCCCTTTCCCTCCCTTTTCTCTTTAGTCAAAACTCAGCAAGGAGCTTGGATCCAGGTCTGGGTCCACAGCTAATAAGAACATGCAGAACTTGGACAAGGTTAGGAAGAAAGCCCCAGAGAATGTTAACACATCAGAAAATTGAATTTCTGACATAAGGCCAGCCTCAGACTATTTCCTCTGGAGAAGAAAAGCCTTCAAGTATCTGAAAGGTTGCTTTACAGAGGGTTGTGGATAATTGTCTACTTCCACCAAGAATAAAGCTGATAGAAAAACATTTAAACTTTTACATAGGGGATTTGGTTTTCAGGCAAAGGAGAATTTCCTGACGCTGAACACTGCTTCTCATCAGGAGAGACTTTCTGTCATTGTTTACCCAGCCCCTTCCCTCAAATTTTCTTGCTCAGTCTTCATGACATTCCTTAGTGATGGGATTGGGCATTATGTCCTGAGAGGTGGGGATGACTCAAGGTCATTCTGATGAGGGAAGAGAGGTCCCAAAGCACATCTGTCTGTACCTATATTGCTAGACTGTTGGTCTTTGCCCAATTCCTGGTTTCCACCCTGCAGAATCTGCCTTCTTGCTATTGATTTTAGTTACCCATATTTTTTAGTTTAAAACATCAAGTTAGTTTAAGCAGAAAAGGAGTTTATTAAAAGTTTGGAAGCAATGATAGGCTGTAGCCATCTTATATTGGCTTCTGAGAGGTAATTATTATGGTTTGGATGTGAGGTGTCCCCCAAAAGCTCATGTGTGAGACAAGGCAAGGAGGTTCAGAGGAGAAATGATTGGATTGTGAGTGTCTTAACCCAATTAGTGAATTAATTCCCTGATAGGGATTAACTGAGTAGTAACTGAAGTGGTAAGGTATGGCTGGAGGAGGTGGGAATTGGGAGTGAGGCTTTGGGGTGTATATTTGTATCTGGAAAGTAGAGTCTCTCTGCTTCCTGAACATGATGTGAGCCACATCCCTCTGCCACACTCTTCTGCCATGATGTTCAGCCTCACCTTGAGCCCTGAGGAATGGAGCCTGCTGTCTATGAATGGAGACCTCTGAAACTGTGAGCCCCTAAATAAACCTTTTCCTCCCCTACAATTGTTCTGGTCAAATCTTTTAGTCAGAGCAGTGAAAAAGCTGACTAAAATAGCAATTATTAAATTTTGGAGAACTTTGTAGACTGATAGATGCCATGTTAGTAGCTTGAACTCTGTCATGGTAGGGTTTGTGTCATGGAAATTAGTGTGCACTACAATTTGGGTCCCTGCACCATCCTTCCCATGGAGAACCCGTTGTTAAGAGCCTTCCCACAGCTAGATGTTAGGTAGCGTTGCAAGTGTGCTCTATACTCATCCCATCTCCTGGACACCTCAGATTTTAGCTATGGTGCTCGTAGCAGGTTTCCCTACATGGATTGCCTCCAATCCCCAGTGTCCTTTGTCTCTATCCTCTTTTCTCACTCAGCCCTTCTCCTGAAGCCCTGAAGTTTACCCAGCTCTTATACAGGGTAACCTAGAAGTATTGGGGAGTCAATGCTCCAAGTACAAACCTCTACCAATTGGAGCACAGATGCTTAGACATTTATCCTTTGGAGGGAGAACTCTGATTTTGTTCTGCAAGATTCCTCAGTGGGTCCCAGTAGGGGACCACCCTTATTGACTCCTGCTGCTCTGTCTTTCCCCTTCCCTTCATTCTTAATTTGGGGGATCACTAAATCAACAACCTGTGCCCATATCCTGGCCTTGGGCTCTACTTTTGAGGAAACTCAAATTAAGACAGATAGCTCGGACCAGGCCTCACACCCAGAAATGATGCTTCGAGTCATCTGCAAAGCCGGTTCCTTTGTGGCATCACTGCTGTATCCAAACAGCAACAATGTCACTGCTGACCCCAGGCACTAGTGATGACCTGTAGACCCTCTGCCCTTGCCTGTGGGAACCAGGCATTGTTGCTCTACTCTTGACAGATGCCTCTTTAAACTATCGACTTCTGATAAAGTGAAGGTGTGTGTCTTATTGGTAGGCTGTAGATGACATGGTTTCTTTCTTGTTGTAAGGAACATTGGAAAGTGTTTCAGTCATTTACTGCTGTGTAATAAACCATCCCAAAATGCACTCACATGCTATATAATGATGTTTTGGTCAACAATGGCATGCATATATGACAATGGTTCCATTAGATTATAATGGAGTTGAAAAATTCCTATCACCTAGTGACATAGTGGCCATCATGACATTATAGCCAATGCATTACCTGTGTGTGTGTGGTGGTGCTGGTGTAAACAAACCTACAGCTCTGCCAGTTGTATCACTGGCACACACAACACATACAGTTGTACAACGACACACACACACAATTATGTACAGTACAGAAAACTTGATAGCTTGTCCTATATTTTATATTTTTATTATACTAAATTTTTAATTGTTATTTTAGCAGTTAATCCCTTGTTTATCATATCTCTTGACTGCATCAAGAGGTCACATCAAATAACTGACTCATGCCATCTAGGTTTGATGATGTCCTTACAACAAAATCACCTCCAAGATGCTTCTGAGAACACAGCCCCATCATTGAGTGATGCATGGCTGTATTTCAGTAGCTCATAATTAAAGCATTAGCAGGCTGGGCTGGGCTGGGCTTAGCTGGATGGGTTTTTTTACTATTCTCACCTGGGGTCACTCATATGGCTACACCATCTGGCCACCCAGCTGGGCCTGGATGTTCTGTTGTGCCCTCACTCTCACAATTGGCAGTTGGTCTCTTCTGCATGGTCTTTCCTCTTCAAGGAGACTGGCCAAGGTGTCCTCACAGGGCCACACCAAGTTCCAAGAGGGTGAGAGAGGAAGCTGCAGCATCTCTTGAGGAATTGGTTCCCAAGTCCCCAGACGCTTTTTATGCCCAGAGTTAAGGGGAAGGGAAAGAGACTCCAACTCCCACAGGGAAGAGTGGCAAAGTCACTGCAAGGGATAGGCAAATGGGGACAAAAGGGCCATTGTGGCTATTTTGTTAACAATCTGAGTAAGAAAGTATCTGACAGCCACAGTGCAAGACGGGGATTCATAAGCTGGGGATTCCCCAGATATAGAAACTGTGTCTGAAGATGCTCAAGGGGTCAAAAGAGTGACACGTGTTCACTATAATCATCCTGTCCTAGGCAGTGGCATCTCCCATTCTTATCCCCTATGCCTTTCCTGACCATGCTACTGACCTCCTACAAGGACCCCATTCTGATTCCAGCCTCTTAGTGGCACAGCTGATTTTGTGACCAATGTGACTCTGAGCAGAGGCACCATACTGGACAGGACAGAAGTCTGATGATGGGCTTCATCTTTGAATAAATAAGGGAATCCTTATGAAGGCATTATTATGAAGAAAGGCACTGAAGTGTATAAGCTTGTGCTGCTTGTCAGCATTCAGTAATTCAAAATCAACTTGAATATGAACTATGAATCCTTAGAATCTGACCAAGGCCTGAACCAATGATTAATCTTAGTTAACTGATTGTCCTCCAAGAAAAGTATGGTTAGATAGGGAGAGGATAGGAAGGCAGGGAGATGGCAGCTGGCACTTACTGAGGGCCAGTGCATACATGTCCTGGCTCATGTATGCACCTACTCTGACCTTTCCTCAGCCTATGAGATGGGGAATCCGAGGCTCAGACGGTTTACACAACTCGACCAAGATTCAGACAACTAATAAAGACTGATTTCTGCACCTACCGTGTTTTCTATTCAGATATAAAATGTTAAGGTCTGCCAAAGATTTCTCTACAGAGGTGGAATCCTACACTGGTGTGCTTGCTATTCAGAAGTTGATGCTCTGGAGACAGATGAGCCTGGATTTCCAAATCCTGATTCTCCTACATCAAGGCTCTGATAGTTACTTCTTAGATCCTCGGTTTCCTCATCTGTGAAATGGGGATAATAAAAACAACTTTCTATGTTATTAAGCATTTAGCATGATTCTTATAGCTAGTAAGTTCTAGTAATGTCAATTGAAATGAATAATAACTATCAGTAATTAATTTTTATTATACAATATGTTTTATGTTCTGTCTATATTATTCAGTCAAACTGAAAAAATACTGTAGATTTACATTTTGGGGTAATTATAAGTGCTGACCATGGTTCAGTTGTTGGAGTTCCTACATAGAGAATCTGATTTGGTTATTAGGTACTTGAATTCTTGTTGGAATGAACTGTGGAAAAAAAAGCTGAAAGTACTGTTTCAGCTGTTTGATAATAAGTTTAGTGGAGATGCGCTAAAGATGGACTTGGATTAATTATGAGGTCCTTCCGTGGATTGTCTAGTAGTGAATTTACAGATATATATTCAGATCAGATCAGTCCACCGTTTGATTAACAGTTTGAATTTCAAGTTTACCTGTAGCAGCAGGAGAGATGGAGCAGGTCAATTCTGAAGTTGCACTTGGAAAAACAAATATCTTGGGTCTTCCAGGATGAGGAAGTTGCTTATCCTTAAAACTGCAGAGAAAGGAGCAGGAGGGGCTGCACAACACTGACTTACATTTATTTCAGAGTTTGCAAAACTCACACAGGGCTTTGTGTGAAACATTCTGAACAATTATAATTGCCAATATCTATTTAATGTTTACATGTTTTGAGGCAACATGCTAAGTACTTATATATGCAATCTTATTTATTCTTTGCATTAAACCTATACCAGTAGGTACTATTAGTTCACCCATTTCTACACACAAAGAAATTGAGGCTCAGAGGGTCTAAGTAACTTGCTCAAGTTTGCACACCTAGGAAAGTGACAGGATGGATACAGACCCAGGCAAACTGACCGGAGATTGACTTTTACTCTTTGCCTAAATACAATTTGTGAACCAAAGCCCTTTGTTGTCACTGATGTTGGTTGAGGAACAGGACAAGGAATCCAGCATGTACCAAGCATAGTTGAATTTCTAGGATTAAAAGTAACCCTTTGATTCCTTGCTCTTAAGAGAGAGAGAGAGAGAGAGAGAGAGAGAGAGAGAGAGAGAGAGAGAGAGAGAGAGAGAGAAAGCCAGATTCTCTTGTTGGTTATGAGCAAGGAGGTATGTGGTCCAACTGCTCCTGGCAATCATCCCATGAAGGGCAGGGCAGCTGGCCTTAGGCTGAAGCCAATGCTTTTAAGAGTAGAGTGGAGAGATGGGAAATTCCTGGGTCTTTGATGACATCACTGGGTTGACCCCAGAGCTTGCTTCTGGACTTGGGCTAAAATAGTTTATTTCCTTGTTGACTATGGCAGAGAGAGCTAGTTGCCTCTCCAATATTATTCTTTCCTTTTCTTACTATTCCAAACCTAATTTTGTTCAGGATGACAAATGTCATTTAGAACCCCGTGTTTCTCAGTCTCTTTTGGGTGGGATGGTCATTCAAATGGGGTTCTGGCCAATGAAGTACAAATAGAAATCCCTGCTGGGCTTTCCTAAGAAAATTGTGCTTTTCTGCTAATGGCTCTTCTGACTTCCTTTCTGATGGCTGGAAAGGCTGGTGGCGGGAGCTGCAGCTGCTATCCTGGTGGCATGAGGAGAAAGCAGGCACTTGGCCTCCAAACTGGGGAGGTCCTACTGGGAAGCCTTACTGTTCTGTCCTCTAATCGTGTGAGAGAAAAGAAAACCCTAGTATGTTTAAACCAGTGTTTCCCTGACATTTGCATATAAATGCATTTCTTAACTTAGAATTTGAAATCTTTCATCGGCAGGGATTCTTTCCTGGGTGTTCTAGATCTAGGGCTGCATGACAAGCCATCTCAAAACCTGGTAATTTACAACTGTTTCCTTGTTTTTTCGTGTCTGA
Organism: Xerus rutilus; assembly: GCA_028644305.1. NCBI lineage: Eukaryota > Metazoa > Chordata > Mammalia > Rodentia > Sciuridae > Xerus > Xerus rutilus. The sequence continues at coordinate 144,861,957 of CM053402.1, forward strand.
AGTTTAGATGGGACCCAGCAGGGACAGCTCATCTCTGCTCCAGGATGTTCGGGGCCTGAGATGGGAGGACTCAGATGGATGGGGGCTGGGACAGTCAAGGCAGTTTATTGATTCACCTATCTGGCACTTTAGTAATGTCCCTAGGTGGCTTCTGCCTCCCTCAGCAATAACCCAGTCTTCTTGCACATTGGCTTAGGGCTCCAAGAGGGAGAAAGCAGAAACTGTGTGTCCTTTTATCGCCTATACCCAGAGATGGTACTTCCACCCCATTCTATAGCTCAGGGCTACTCAGACTGAGGGGAGCAGAAGTACAGACTTCACTTTTTGATGTAAGGAGGGAAGATGTTGACGGTGGCTATCTTTGGAGACAGTGATCATGTTTGGTACATTAGAAAGGATTCACAGGTTGTGCCTGTCCTGGGGGTGTCTTCTCCTGGAGAGGGGCCTGAGCCAGGACTTAGCTGAGTGTCATCCTTGGTGACCACAAGAGACCTCAGATAATCCTGGGATAGAGGTGGAGTGGACCCTGAGAGGACCTTGTGATTGCTGTTAAACTTTTATAAAGCTGTTATTCATTGAGTTCCATTTGTGCTCACTGACCATAAAAGTGTATTCGATTTCTGCTGCAGGCTCTGGGCAGGAGCTTTTTCTGCTTGTGGTTTCAAGAAGACAGTGCAGCTTGGAAACCTTTCTTAATCTCTTCATTGTTAATCAACCCTAAAAATTTATTTGTTTATTGGCCAGGGGAGGGAAGGTGTATTTATGATATCATTGTTTCTTCTTTAAGTTTAAGCTAGACATTCTGGACTTCTCCATAGCACTACTCTCTTCTGTAAAACATTGGTTTTGAATCCCCACTCCCCTGAAGTGAGCAAATAGGGATGGGGATTGATGGAAGGAGCCCAGATGAGTACAGGTCAATGTCCTCCTGACTGCAGGAAGAGGCTAGGAAGAGGGTGTGGATGGATATCTGCCAACTATCCATCTGCATGGCATGGTATGCACCTCGTAGAAGAATCCTGTCCACCAGGCTCCGAATCCTTTTTTTCATGGTGCATTTTGATCATGTTGAGACATGAAGTGGACAGGTGACCTCAAACAAAGGCAGAGGAGATGGTTGTTGATGTTCCTTTCTTAAGGAGATGATCTTGTGTTCCAGGCCACAGGGAAGCCCAGGGAAAGTAGGAAGAGGGTTTGGTGGAGAGGACTCCTTGCTTTTTGTGCACGAAGAAGGGTAGCTCCATGCATACTTCTGAGTTGCAAGAGAAACAGCCTAGTTGCAAGAGAAACAGGGGCCATAGCTTTGCAGGAGGGGAGGAGGGGAGGAGGGGACAGGAAAATGGTGGCTAGCTCTCTCCAACTAACCCAACTGATTGTCCTTCTTCCACTAGAGAGACATTCCTTTGACCTATCCAGCTTTTTTAGCTTCAAGAGTCTTTACTGAAATGCAGCTGCTGTGGAAAAGTTTGATATTTTAAATTGATGCTCCTCCAGTTGCTCGTTCAGGGATGGAGAAGCCCAGAGGAGAAACATTGCAGTCACCCAGTAAGAGATGCATGCGATTCTTTTCATATTAAAATTAGCCCAGACAGAGTTTGACAGGGCACGCAACATTTGCACGAGTGTTTAAGGACCATCTTTGAAGAACTCAGAATGCCGTGGATCAGGTCAGACTCCTTTGCAGCAAGGGGTATGCCTGGCCAGGCTTATGTCATTACAAGCTATCACATCTTAAATTAGTCCTCTGCTGAGAGCAGGGCTTTGTGGGAACTTCCACAGACCACAGTGGCAGTGGGGGTGTCAGACTGAGAGTTGTTGAGGGGAGGACTCTTACCTCTTCTTTTATCACCTGATGTACATTTCAGTGGCTTTCTTGGGGCTATCCAGACTAGGAATGTTTATTAGTTTTTGATGACCCAGTTGCCTGGTACTGAGTACTTAATGCACAGTTTGTCTTTTGCTTAGTGCCTGTTCTAGCACGCTCTCTCTTCTCCCTTTAGAACTACAGAATCCATTGTCTGACTGCCTTTTGTGCATCCCTTTTTGTGTACTTGGGCACCATGCCCATTACTTGGGTGGCTGACCCAGGGCTCTTTAATTCCAATACCTTGACACCTCATAGATGCTGATGATGTTAATCGTAGGCACCATTATAGCCTGGGCTCTATTTGTTCCTTTTTGATTTTTAGTTGAAACCTCAGGGGGACTGGTTTGGTCATGTTGCTCATTTCCATTTTTCATTGCTTTTCATTATTTCTATGGCAGACACAGTGGCAGGCTGAAAAACGTGTATTACTATTTTTAACACACTCTAGGAAAATCCAGAGGCAAAGAAGATACAAGCATAAATTTTACTGAAATACATGCACACACACACACACACACACATCCCTTCTTTGTTTTCCCTATGGTATTTATTTATTTATTTTTTAAAAAAACAAAGCCTTTGGAGAGTGTTAAAAAATTTAAAAAGAAAACATAATAAAACAAAACTGCCATGCTTGCTTGAATATTCGTAAGCACAGGATGTGCTTACTCCAAGAAGTTTCTATACCTTGTTAAATATGGTAACAACTTGGCTGCAAATATGGCTATGTGGAGAGAGGCGGGGTTTGGGGGACTTGGACAGAACAATCCAAGCGGAAAACTAAAACAAACCGAAGTGATTTGATTGGTTGAAGAAATGGATGAGAAATGATTATTGGAAGGGAAGTCGGAGGAGGTGCTAAAATAGGGCAGGGATATAGTGGGCAGTGGCTGCTGGTTGTTATTTTTTTATTTTTTTGGTACCAGCGATTGAACCCAGGGTGCCTTCTTTTAAATATTTTATTAGAGACTGGGTTTTGCTGAGTTGCTTAGGGCCTTGCTAAGTTGCTGAGGCTGGCTTTGAACTTGAAAGCCTCCTGCCTCAGCCTCTGGAGCCACTGGGATTATAGGCATGTGCCACTGTGCCCAGCTTCTTATTTGTTTTGAGGTTCCTGTTTTGTTATCATCAAGTAAGATGTTGACATGAAGGTGCTGTGGCGAGGTAGAAAAACTAAGTGCATAGCTGGGGGGGTTTGTTTCCTGTGTCTTTTGGAGCATGTGGACATGCAGAAAATGACCCTGGGAAGGGGGTTGGGATCAGATGAAAAAAGACCCTGAAAACCATCCCAGCTTTGCCATGTCCCTCACATTCTGGTTACACACATCAGTCAGGGTTCAATGTGCTCGTAATAGGATAAATGAAGGAAGGACAGTGGAGGGCTTATTTAGGGAGGGGGAACAGGGAGTGGAGAAACTGCTCAGGGTCAGTGCAGCTGGACCTTAGGAAGAGTGGCTGTTTGTCACCTGTAGGCCTGCCAGTGCCAGGGATGATGTTGCCCCACTCAGAGATGACCAGAGCTGTGTGGTGACCTCCATCTGTCAGGAGCAGCCTTCATGGTGACCCCACTGGGGAGGAGCTGGGGAATAAATACTTTCTCCCTTCTTTCCTCTGACATCCTACCATTACTGTCTGCATTAGGGTTCTCCAGAGAAACAGAACCACCCAATGGGTGTGTGAGCATGTATGTGTATGTATGTGTGTGTGTTTTGAGAGATATTTATTTATTTATTTATGGAACTGGCTCATGTGGTTGTGAAGAATTGGCAAGTCCAAAATCTCATGGCATGGGCTATGAGCATGGAGACTTGGGGAAGAGTTGCTGTTCAAGTTTAGAGTTTTGGGGTAGAATTCCTTCTTGCTAGGGGTGGCGGCAGGGGAGAGGTCAGTCTTTGCTCCACTGAGGTCTTCAACAGATTGTATGAAGCCCACCTGCATTTATGATGGGTAATCTGCTTTCTTCAAAGTCCACTGATTTAAATGTTTTTTCTTATCTACAAAACATCTTCAGAGAAACACCTAGAATAATGCTTGACCAAGTGTCAGGGTGTTGGGCCAACCAAGTTGATAAGTAAAAATGACCATCATGCCACCCATGGGTCTATCTCAATCTGAAGCCAGAGGGAAGGGTCAGCCCTCCAGGTGCATTGTCTGGTAAAGGCCGGACTTCAAGGAGGCGAGACACTGATTCCAGCTGACTTGGAAGAAAAGAAGGCCCGTGTTTTGTTTGCTTTTATGCCTTTGCTATTTATTCTGTGTAGAAGCTTGGATTGAGGCCGCGGGTCTTTCTGAACTTAAGTGTTTCCAGGGACCCTGCATAATATAATACCTCCACCTGCCTCCCAGCAAAGAAACACAAATGTCAAGAAGAAATGAAATCTCTTAAAACACTTCTGGTTTCCCTTTATGCTTTTATTTAATTTTTTCCCCTGAAACTATGTGAATGGCCGTGTGAACCATGTGTGATTTCAAAAGGCAATCGCCAGGACGGTCTGGAGAGACAGCTCTGTAATATCAAGGTCTGTGCACCTCCTTCACAGTGACATGTCCCCCTGTACCCTGGCTGCTCTGCACTTCCAGGGATGGCACGAGAGGGTGTGAATCATTTCAATAAAGATTTAAATCAGATCCCATAAGTTGCTTTATCACAGAGGCTGTGAGATACTGAGAGGGGTTTCTCTGTTGAGTGATTTTGGATTTCATTGAAAAGTGAATACACCAGGGTCAATGGAAATGTGAAGAGTTACTTAGATATTCAAATAAGAAATGGTTTTTAAAAATTTGATAATTGCCTTATTTCTCCACTGAGTTTTATATGATGCAGTGTGTCTTACGCTCTGAAATGGTCTTTTGAAAGTGACAAGAATTCAAAAACTATTATCACAAGCAAACAGAAGACAAAGTGCTGTGCTGGAGATACTGTAAAGTCTAAATTCAGGTGACCTGAGGAATAGCTTCTAGAAGCAGAAAAGCCATGACTATGGCAGCTGCCTAGATAGAGCGTGCAGACTAGCTTTAGTCCTGGTTAGTGGGAAATAACCGGTTGCTGCTACTTGGGAAAATCTCTATCCCTTTCTGGCATTTTCCCCTAAAATGAGAGACTCATCATTTCCCAAGACTGCAGTGGTAGCCATGAGCACATACCTCCTCTGACAGGTAAAATAGCTCATACCCCTTCTTACATGCATCTCACATATGGTTTGGGTCATGAGTGGAGGGAGACCTGGTTACAGGTAATTGGAACAAGGGCATTAGAAGCCATGTGTGGGCTGTCCAAAGGGACGTTGAAGGACCCTGAGTGAGGTACTAGGTGGAACCGCTTAACCTAAGTGTTCATTTGACTGGTAGAAACCTAACCAAGTCAAAACTTCTTCTCTTTCAAGTTAATGCTAGGGGACCTGACAGATCAGAACTTGGTATCACCTAGAAATACCAAATGATGAATCTGGTTCTCCATGAGGTTGTGGTATGTCTCAGAACTGGGGTGAAAATTTGAGGAGGCAACTTCCTATGATACCTCATCTTCCCATGTATCCTTGCAATAAGTCCCCATCACTCAAGGTGTCTGAGTGTCCTTCCCTATGGGTCTGACTAGTCTGACTGAGCTGTTACAATCCCACATAGCTCTCAAAGTGTTTGACTAATTCTAGCATCAGCAGCATGGTCCCAGGGAGGTGGCGTGGGGAAGGTGCTATGTGCACAGGCTCTGGGGTCAGTTTCTGGGTTCAGTTCGACACTCCCAGTTATGTGGTGTAGGTTCAGTTATGTAATACACATCCACTAGCAGTGCCTTCAGCAACCAAGATGGAAGCTTATTTCACATTTATATAACAGTGGGTATAAGTGGATCAGGACTTATAAAGCAATCTTGAAATCTGAGGATCTGGTTTCCTCTTAACTTGTTGTCCCACCTCCCACAGGCGTTGCTCTCACCCTTGTTTCAAGATAGCTCACTACAATGTCCATACTCCAGCAGGAAGGAAGAGGAAAAGGGAGAGGGAAGGGCATGGAGTGGAAGTTGCTCACGTCGCTCAGCTAATTCCTGTTAGTCAGAACTTAGCCATGTAGCCACACCCTGCTGCAAAGGAGTTTGGGAAGTGTAATATACATTAGTTTTTGATTGCTGTGTAACAGACTTAGTGATCACAGACTTAGTGGCTTAGATACCACAAATTTATGATATCACAGGTTCTGGGGATCAGGGGTGCTGGCAGGTCAGAGCTGGGTTCTTTGATTCAGGCCTAATCAGGTTGAAATCCAAGTGTGAGCCAGGGCTGTGACCTCATCTGAGGCTCACTGGTTGTGGGCAGAATTCAGTTCCTTCTGGGGGTAGGACTGAGGTGCCACTCTGGCTGGCTGGTAGCTCATGTCCAAGCCCAGCTCCTAGTGGCCGCCTGCTAGTGCTGCTTGTCCTGCCACTTGTCCCTCTCTGCCCTGTGGCACTATTTCTTTAAATCTGCAGGACTCTCTCTCTCTCTGATTTTTGACTCTTTTTCTTCAGCAAAGGCTCAGTCCCTTTTAAGGGCTCACCTGAACAGACCAGGCCTACCCAGAGTCATCTCCTCTTGACTGGCTCAAAGCCCATTGATTTGGGACCTTAATTACATTTGTAAAATCCCTTCACTGCTGTCATACACTGTAACCTAATCAAGGGAACAACCATCTCACCATATTCACAGGCCCCACCTATTCTCAAGGGAAGGGACATGTACACTAGAGGACGGGAATCCTGGGAACCATCTTGAACTTTGTCTACCACATAGTCTTTATGGGGTAGACATATACCCAGTCAGTAGCAATCAGTACCCTTCTGATTTCTGTAGTTCTATGACTAGAGAAGAATGAAATAGAAGATATTGGGGTTAGCTGGGTTTTGTGGTCTGTGCCACAATAACTTCCTAGCCATGCTGTCTTGTCAAGTTACTTAATTTCCCTTTCCTTCAGCTTCTTGTACAAAACAAAGATGATCACAATACCCATTGATGGGTTTGTTGTGGGGCTTAAGTAAGATTGCATGCAGAACAGTGCTTTGCACATATTACAAACTCACAAAATGTTAGCAATAATTCCTCTTGTCCTTTGCCCAAATCAGGGATGAAACACAGGAATTAAAATGGAAAAAATTCAAGACCATCAAAAAAAAAAATGCAGTCACATCTTTAAGGACTCATGAGTATAAAAGGGGCTCGTTGAAAGTTGTTCTGATCTTGACTTTTTTGGGGGCGAGTAGAAGGGCAAACAGAAACCTGCAAATATTCTCAGCACCTCAAACTCAGCATTGCATAATGACTGACAACACACAGTAGAAATGCTCTTAGGTGACATCACATTCTTCTAGGAGGAACCACTGGGCAAAGCCTCTGGCACTTGATGTGCATTTTGCCAGAGAGCAAAGTTGTGGGATTTCTATGATCTTGAAAGTTAATCATGACCAGGGTGGATAAGAAGTATGTGCATGCACGTGTGTGTGTGTGTGTGTGTGTGTGTGTGTGTGTATGCCAGTGAGTGAAATTGGCCACATATGATGAACTTTTCCATATGCAGAGAGATGGGATGGCTCTGAGAGCCATTGCAGGAAAGAAAACAACGAACTTATCTTGTTGCTTGACTCAGGGAGCTCCGAGACTTAGAAACTGAATCTGAGCCATTAGTGTGTGGCTTTGCTTTTTTAATAGGAAAATGTTCCATATAAGTCCGGCAACATTTGTGTCAGGATTGTTTAACACTTTCCTCTGTTTCTGAGATGGCTCACACACAGTGTGCCTCGAGTAACACATAATACAAACAATTATTTCAGACATTTCAAAAATGAAGTGCTACCAACTTCATTGTGTTCCCCTGCTCTGGCGAGTAATGAAAGACATATTCTTAATGTGAAACAAAAGAAGATTGTGAATATTAAAAAAGCAGCCCAGCCAGCTAGAGTTAAACCGTCGGGATAAGATATTAACTTAAACCACATGTGAGGTGCAGCTGTTTCTGTTGAAGCTTTCATCAGGCTCAAGTGGAAAGATTGGTGGGTTTTAATATGTGGTTTCCAGCCAAGCCAATAGGAATCTGGGCAAAATGTGTGTGAAATCAGGTCTCTGCCAGGGGGGTCCTGGGCTCTTTCTTTCTGTTAACGTAAACAAGGGTAACCCAAGGCAGAGGGCAGGGCATTCTCCATCCAGAGGTTTAACTGAAAAACTCCAGAGTGACCAACCAGACAGCCTGTGGAGTTTTGGGGTTTTTTATACCCTTTTAAAAGGCAGAGGTCCCATGGGGACAGAAGTAGGGAGGAAAGAAGGAGTCTCTTTTTTTGGGTGGTCCCACGGTTTGAACTGGCAACCTCAGGTACGCTAGGCAAGCACTCTTCCGACTAAGCTACATTCCCAGCCCTGGGAGGAGTCTTTTGACTCTGTCCTTGGCTACTTCCTCTCAGAAACATCTAGAATGCATTCAGCTAGTAACTTACATCGTCAACTGTATATAAACATTGGTATGCTTGTTGGATTCAACTTCTAAGGATTTAAATTTGCTAAGAAAAGTGGTGAGACATCCACTGCCTATTATATGAATATGAAAATATTAGAAATGAATGAAAGAACATGAGATGAGTGCAAAAATCAAGATTGATTGCATGCTGTTTAATTTTTACTTTTATAAGGATTGAATTAGCTAACTAGCTTCAAGGTCAGTTGGGCTGCTTCCTAACTTTGTCTAGTCTGTTCCCCAGGCCTTAGAGGATTGCTTCTGGAGTGATCATCATGTATGGGTCCCCCAGCATCATAATATTGTTTTAAGATTCAGAGGAGTGGTACACAAATAATCTTTACTGGCCCATAAACTCAGGAATGAAGGGAAGAAGTAAAAAGGTCTAAAATATACTCATTGACCTCAGGAAAGCAGTTGAAATACTACCACGTACATGCCCTGATTCATGTGTTCACATCTATTAGGCAGCTACAAGCTTCAAAAGAATCTACAAGGTGCTCTTGGGGATACAGAGATGTGTAAGGGGAAAAGGAATTGACATTTATTGAGCATGTACTATTTCCCAGACATCATGTGAACCCTTTGATTACATTTGCTCATTTAATTCCCAAAACTTTGAAAGAGAAAAATTATAAGACAAGATCTTTTCTCTCAGGAGCCTTCCAGCCTGGGATTAATAGATTAAAGACATTCAGAAATCCATGAAATAAGATGATTATCATTATATGCTAAAAGAGAGATTTTAAGGAGAACCAAGAAACAGGAGTGATGCGAAGGAGAGGAAGTTTATTGGAGGAGCCATATTGGAATTGGACATGGATGGTTGGGTTGGATTTAGGATCACAGAGAGGCAGACAAAGGATGATTCTGGTACAGGAGAGGATGAGCAGAGAGGGAAAGGAAAATGGTACCTATGAGTTACATAATACTAAGGAGTAAAGTGGAAATCACTTATAATCAAACTTGCCCCTGTTACTACTTCTTGAGTCCAGCACCAGGCTTGTGGGCAGCTTGACCTTAGGGTCATGTTTTATGAAAAGTGTATAAAATTTGGTGCCCTGTCAGTGTGGTGAGATGACAAAGCCATCACAGGCCTGCTCAAATGCAGACCTTGTGAGGGGAGTGCAGGTTCTCATTTCCAATCTCATGCTCACTGTGCGGCCCAAGGGTACAAAGTGAGATGGCTGGCAAAGTGACCAGTCAACTCTGTCCAGTCATGCTAGGGCAGTGCTGTTGCATTTCAAAGGTTAAATCCACATAGGATTTGATTCTCAAGACTGATGGGGATATGAGTCAAGACCAATGTAATTATACCAGAGATGAATGTTGTTTTTGGTGGTGTTGGAAACAAGGGCGTAGATGGGGCAGAGAGCCATGGGCAGGCGTTTGGACTGCAGCAGGTTTGGTGGCAGTAGGGTATAAGGAAAAGATTCAGGTAAGCTTGTTTCAATAAGTTGGGGCTACTGAATTGCAGAAGGAACAGGGTTGTGCTCGCTGAGAAATAGTCACCCCTGTTCTACTTTAGCATACTGCTATAGCTCGTTGAATTAGGGTAGAAAGGAAGGACACTTTCTAATGCAACCCTATCTGATGAAATGTTGTTGGTCACCTTGCTTAAGGCTCAGCAGTCAGGCTTGTGTCTCCCAGCCTCCTTCCATATAAGCACACTAGTCTGTGAATTTAGGACCACTCTGATCCAGTATGACTTCATCTTAACTTAATATTATCTCCCAGGGACTTCTAGCAAAATGAAGTCATGTTCATGGGTCCTGGAACTTAGGACTGCAGTATATCTTCTTGGAAGACACAATTTTACCCATAACTGATGTCCATGTGCAGGCTGAGTGACCTCATGGCCTGGGTAGTCGGGGATGACATCTAGGGGATGATGCAACTTGAACTCTTTCTCAAGGATGAATGTGATTTGGATGGAGAAGTGGTGGGCTGGACTCCAAGGTGGGCAAAGGGGAAAAGTTGAAGGGTGATATGGCCAGAGTCGCGGAGTCTGACTTGTGTGAAGCACATCAGAGGATGGTGAGGAGGCCAGTCTGGCAGGGACAGGAGCATCTCTTGGAGAATGGTGGAGATTGAGGCTAGAGGAAGAAACTGGAGCATGATTGGGGAGCCATTCAAACATCATAAGGAATTGTGTGACTGGGCTTGGACCATATTTCCCATATTCTGGTAAACTTGCTCAATGGGCCTAAACAGAAGACAGAAACAGTTATGTCAAAGGGTTCTTATTGCCCAACTGTGCTTATGAAGTATGTATCAAAATGTTTTGCCAAAGCACATAGGCTGCCCAGTGACATGGCTGCTTGCTGTAGGTTTAGCCTAAGGAATATCTGTTGACTATGGCAAGGACACTCATGAATTTAGCCAACATGTCGTCATCAGGCATAGCTGTTCTTCTTCTCTTTGGACTGCAGTTAATGCAGTTTTCCCACCTGTAAAAAGCAACAGATTTGACTATGACATGCTACAGTTCCTTGACTCTATATAATAAATAGTATGATTTATAATCGGATAGATTTAAACCAAGTTTGTCTTAAAATATTCCTTCATTTGACATAGCATCTCTTGGAGATGGACAGAGCAGTATTTATATCCCATTTTAATAGAGGAGGACATAGGCTCAAGGTTCCCTGACTTGCTGAGATACCCAGCTGGTCAACGGCAGAGCCAGGTCTTGAATATAGGTCTTTAGATTCCTAGTTCAGTGTTTTCTATTCCATATCAATGCTTCCTGTTAGTCAGAATCTCTCTGTTCATTTGTCTGTCCATCCACCCACCCACCCATCCATCCATCCATCCACTTACTCAACAAACAGACCTGTATTAAGGGTCCTCTAAGTAACAGATACTTTGTTAGACCCTAGGGTTACATGGCTCAAGAAGAATAGGGTTCCATCCCTCAAGAAGTTCACAGATTGTTGAACCAATGTGAAGTCCTGTACATAATGGGAGGGCAGAGAGTAGAATCCAGGTTGGGTACCCTCATCCTACAGGCCAAGCCCAGCATGAGATCAAGGATCTAGTGAGCAATGCTCTTGGGCCAGTTTTGATTCCATTTAGTTTATAAGCATGGAGCTGCTCCATCAGACTTCTTGTGTAGTTTAGTCAGGATCTACTATCAGCAACACTAAACATTAGAAAGAAAGAGGGAAGCTCTGGAATTGAGCCAGTTACTATTACTAAAATAGCAGGTATTGTAGGACACCTCTCAGGCCATAATCCCTTAGCTATGCATTGCACCTCTCAGTTTATAAAGCCCTTTAATATGTGATGGCACTTTGATGGGTAGCATCCACCCTGGGACCAGGCAGATCTTGCAGTTGAGGGACCTTCAAAATTGCTTAGCACTGTGGGATCTGTCTCCTTGTTTGTAAAATAAGGATGGATGATGATGTCACCAACTTCACAGGGTTTTAACGGAAGAGGATGTGTGTGAGTCTGTTGGCTCTTATGAACCATGAGTCCTCCTGCCCCGATGTCACAATGAGTAACCTCCTTAAGTGAGAGATGGTCCAGAGTTCTTTGCAGCAGACTTTTCTTTGCAGGCATTTTAGACACTGCTGGCCTTTGAGAGGAAAGGACATGGTTTTCCTGGTCCTCATCTCTTCTAAAAATTTTACAGTCTTCTGTGTAGAAACCAGTAAGGTTGGACAAATAAGTGAGACCTCTTACTGGTATTATCATTTTCATTTGCTTTTAATTTGGTCAACATGGAGCCTGAATGCATAAAATGATATGCCCAAGGTCACAGTCTTGTGACTCAAATTCAGAGTGCTTCTCATTAAGTCACTGGTCTAAGACACAGGCCTCAGAGGTGGAGACAACCTGAATGTGTATGAGGAGGAAAATGATTGGATCTGCCAGACTCACGGGCTATGCTTGCTCAACACCCAGCCCGGGGGTGTGGAGTGAAAAAGTGCTTTGTTTACAGCTAATATTTTAATTTACTTTTTTCTGTTCAGCTTGTCTGAATTCCAGGTTTCTAATGAATTAGGATAATAGCTCACATGCTGGTCCCACCTACTAGTGATAAAAGTGATCGAGGGATATGTGGAATCCCTGGGAGCGTTTAGATAGATCCTTACAGTATGATTCTCCACCCAGTTGCCTCGCGAGGGTCAGAGTGTCATGAGCATAAAAATAAAATTTAGGGCGATGAACAGTTAAAGTCTAAGAACTTGTAAGCAATAGAAGCAGGAATTATTCACTCTTGCCAATGTTGGCACTGTGTCCAGTGTTTGCTCGCCATCTCATACATCTTTTCAGAAGAAAAAACAACTTGAACTTGCCACTGGGACACATGCATTCCTTCCTGCATTGCAGCCAATGGAGCTGTTGGAAACACTCTATAAATCTCATCTTCTGTACCGTGACCTTCAGCCCTGTGGGGGCAGCTCTCACTTTATGTTCATCCTGCAAACGGCAGTAGATGAGACTTGCAGTAAGACCCTAGAGCTCTGCATCCGGCATCTTTGCCAGGTGAACAAAGGAAAAAGACTGCTGAGGCCTGAGCTGTTGTTTGGAGCTGGGCTCCATCCTCCCACCCAGAAATCAACTCACATTCCAGCTGCAAGAGAAGAGCAATGCTCCCAATAAGGTCTCTGTATCTGATGAGGGAGACAATTATGTGTGGTTCCTCTTGCACTTATTACTCTTTGTACTTAGAAGGGAAGACATAGTATCCCTTTTGACTGCCTCCAAAGAAGCTCTACCAAATAACACTGGGAACAGAAACAGTCTTACTTTGCAAGAGGGTGCCTCACATTTTATTGGCTTTTGAGTAGGTTCTTTTTGATTTTATTTTTCAATTTAATACAAGGTGCACCTTGAGAAACACTTGTGCTAATGTGAAACAGGAGTCAGACAGTGCCAGGCTCTCGTGTGGCAAGGCCCAGTCTGTCTGATCATGGCAGGCAGCTGGTCTATAAATCCATACCAGAGCCAAGACCTGATTCCAGCTCCCAGGGTGAGAGGGACCAGGGTGATGCTGGGAGTTCTCTGGGCTAATGGGACTGGCATGCCTTGATGTCCTACCTGGCAATGTCTGAGAACAGAGCTATGGAAAGGAGACATTGCAAAGAGAGTTGTAGCACAAATGCCAGTACCTGTGCCTTAAGATGAGGATTAGCATCTCCAGAGCTCAGACATAGCTCTGCTTAAAAATCCAACCTGCATTATGAACTTCTGGGTGTAGTTCATTAATGGCCTTGTTCATGAAATCCTCCTTGAAGCTCACTGTGGGGCTTCCTCTTGTTTCAGAACCTCTTGCATGCTTGGGGTTGGTGCAGAATTCATTTGGCACTTAATTCTTTTCAGCTATTCCTTGTGAGTTTTATTGTTTCTTCAGTGAGACTTCAAATTCATTGAGGGCCCCTGGAATATTCTTGCTCATCTCTCTGGCTTTGAACAGACCCAGACTTGTGAGTTAAGACCACAGTACAGATCCCCAGACCTGCTGCTACTCTACTCCACAGCTGTTTGTCCTGGTCCTTTGCTAACGACTGCATTTTCAAAGCTAAGAGGACACTGTGAAGAATGGTTCAAGGGGCAGAGTGGAAAGAGCATCTTTTCTAGCATTATTTCTCAGATTGGGCTTATGCTTGGCTCTCAGATAGGATAAGCCACAGGATAAGTCCAGTGGAGTAACTGGAAAGAGGTAGTTTTGTGGCTCCAACTTCACAGAGTTCTGGCCAGGTTTCTCCTCAAGAATGTCTACTGTGGCTGCTTTGGTGTCTCAGTGGGTGTCTTTACTGGGCTGCCAGCACTTTGCTCACTGTGGACATCTTTCTACCTCAGGGCACCATTGTCAGGGAAGGTATCACCAGGGGTGCAGACATGTCCCAGCTAGGGCAAACCCACTGTCCACCAGTGGTCTTATCTGTTAAAATCAAATAATTGCTTGTACCTTCACATCTAGCAAGTGGCTGAGCCAAGATCCAATGCCAGATATGCCTGGTTCTGAGGGCTGAACTGCCCCATTGCCTTGAACTTTGAGGGGCACACTGTGCAGCTCCCTGTGGGGGCACAGCATGGCACTGGCATATGACATCCCTGAAACCATCTACAGATCCTCCTGCCTGCTGGCTTGTCCCTTCTGGCTCACAGGTGAGGAGCTAGTGTGAGGCAGGGAAGGTATAAGGGCACAGGACAGATCTTACAGCTCTCCTCAGCATCCTAGTTCCAGGGCCTGGCCTGGCCTCTGACGAGCCTCAGTTTGGTTTCCAGAAAGTTTCATTGAGGACCCACTCTTCCATGGTGATGTGCTCCAAGGCACCTGCAAATCGAATGAGTGAAGGTTTTCCCTGTATTTTCCTAGACAGAGTGAGCAGGCTTTCCAGAACCAGCAGATCTTTTGGTTTTCTAAACATTTCTGAAACATTGTAAGGTAGGGGTTTGTACAGTGAGTCTGTTTACTTTGCCTTAATGGTCATATGTACTACTCCTACTCTAGCTTGATTTCCTTCCTCCTTAATTTAACTTCATGGTTGTCAGGGTGGAGCAGGGATGGTACTAGAGAATGGTGGGTTTCAATGAAAACAACATTAATGGTATGTTTCTGGAGTCACCTGATATTTGCCTTTTCTCAATAACTCATCAAAGAGAAATAATTTTTTTGGGTGGGTGTACTCTTTCTGGTAAGTTTCTATTTGGTGGGAGTGGGGTAGAAGGAGATGGATTTTTGGATCAGAGATTTAGGTTTAAGATCTTCCTCTGCCACTTATAGGCTACTTAGCCTTGGACAAATTCTTCATGGTCTGAGCTTGATTGTACCTTATGTAAAATGGAAATGGAGGTGCTCTGCTCCCGTGATTGTAGTGAGATGAGCGAGGCACTGGGAGATAGGCTGTCTATATGAGTTCCTCTGTGTGTTAGTCAATTTTCTGGTGCTGTGGCAAATACCTGAGAAAATCAACATAATAAAGGAAAAGGTTTATTTTGGCTCATGGTTTCAGAGGGTTCCTTTCATGGTCACTTAGCCACATTACTTTGGGCCTGTGGCAGCACAGTACATCACAGTGAGAGTGCATGTCAGAGAGGCCTGTTCACCTTAAGGAAGCCAGGAAGAGAGGAGAGAGGGAGAGAGAGAGAACTCGATCTAGTGTGAGTGAGAGCAGTCTCAATATCCACACCAAGGGCACACCCACAATGACCTAACTTCCTTTCACTAGGCCCCACCTCCCAAAAGCACCATGGGTTGACAACCAAGCCTTTAACATGTGGGCCCTTGGGGGACATTCAGAATCTGAACTACAATACCTTCCCTTAAATGCTTTAGGAAGATAAATCCAGATTTCTGTCTTGGCTCTTCTAAACTTACCAACACATTATGACTGTTTTTCAGAAAGTATCATTTGCTTTCTGTGGGTTTTCTTATAACTACAGCTTCTCTAAGGGAAGGAAGGAAACTTTCATGACAAAAGAGGGCCGTTAAGACTGCTGTCAACAACCCTCAGGTTTGGTGAGTCCTCAGGTGTGTTTAGGAGCAATGAGGAGATTGCTCATTTTTTGTTATTATTATATTTCTAGTAATTCAGACAGAACAAATAGTGATAAATGTCATCTAGTAGTTATTAGGTCCAGAAGCTGTCTGTTATTCCTTTGATGCTCATGGTGACCTTATGAAAGAGGTCCTATTATTACTATTTCATAGGCAAGGAAATTCAGGCTCCTAGAAGTTAAGGCCACCTAGCCTGTAGGTGGTTGTTTTTTGTCAGCTTTTTTACTGCTGTGACTAAAAGACCCAACTAACACAATTGTAGAAGAGGAACAGTTTATTCGGAAGCTCATGGGTTCGGAGGTCTTGGTCCATAACAGCTGGCTCCATTCCTTGGGGCTCAAGGTGAGGCAGAACATCATGACTGAAGAGGGAAGCTTTTCACATGATGATCGGGAAGTAGAGAGAGACTCTACTGGCCAGATACAAAATATATACCCCAAAGCCATGCCCCCAATGGCTGCCATTTCTAGCCACACACTATCTGCCTTCAGTTACCATTCATTTGATCCCCATCAGGGGATTAATTCACTGATTGGCTTAAGACTCTCACAACCTAATCCTTTCTCCTCTAAATCTTGCATTTTCTCTCACATGAGATTTTGGGGGACAGCTCACATCCAAACCATGGTACAGCCAGAATTTAAATACTGGTGGATCTGTTTCTTTAGGAGCCTCACCTCTGAACTTATCTAATTATTATTTTCTTTTCCTTTCTTCCTTTTCCCCCCATAGTACTGGAGATTGTTGAACTCAGGAGCACTTGGCCTCTGAGGTACATCCCCAGCCCTATTTTTTTTTTTTTTTAAATTTGGAGACAGGGTCTTGCTAAGTTGCTGAGACTAGCCTCAAACTTGCCATCCTCCTGCCTCAGTTTTCAAAGTTGCTACCATTACAGGTGTGTGCCTGTAATCCACACCTGACTTTGTCTATTGTTTTAACTCTTCTAATAGTAAGTTCTGTTTTTGCCTGTGGAAAGAGAAGTGTTAACAGTGGAGAAGATGGATATGCACTGGTTAGAAAAAATTCAACAAAGAAGAGAATTGAAATCTTTCAATCCCTATGAATCCTCAGAAAAGCAGCACAGAGTGGGTGTTGGTGGAATGGTCTTACCTGTGGCAGAAGGGAGAAGGCGTTGGAGGGATGAAAGATGCTTCTCTTCTCTGTGGCCAACCACAGAGTTTTATCCAAAGCACAACAAGGAATTAAGAGGCTCTTTAGAGTATTAAAAGTTTAGCTATGTGATCTCTGCCTTGGGTCACTGGAAAGAAGTTTGAGTCCTCTCTCTTCGTTGTGGAGACCAGCTCAGATTTGGTTGAGTTCCTTCAACCTCTGCTCCAGAAAATTGGTACCAAAGTGGGCTCCTTGTTTAATTGACTGGATAATAAGCACCCATAGGGCTTGTCCTCAAAGCATGGCAACAGTACCATGTGAATGTAATTGGGGAATTTGTATAGGAAACCTTTCTGTACCTCTAAATGGAGATGCAAATACAAAGGCTTATTATTATAATTGTAGTGGGTATTGGTGGTTGCAGTGTTGGGGGTTCTAAAATGAAGGGGAACTGTCCGTATTCTCCATTGAAATAGATGACTGGATAAAAATCATTTGAAGCCAGCAATGTTTGGAGGTACTGCTCCACCTTGGAAGCTGGGCAACTCTGAGTGGGTGTGATGCCTGGGAGAGGCAGAAAGTTCTGAGTAACTGGAGAACTTTAGGAAAAGGATGATAGAAAAGCACCTGAACATTGTGTTCAAATAGGAATACAGCAAGGAAGCGTGGGCCAGATCAAGGAGAAGAGAGCTCTTGGCAGAGATTGCTTCTGTAATTTATCCCAGACCCTTTAATTCCTGACCACGACCCTGGAGAGGAGATTATCACTTCCCCCAGCCAGCCCTGATTGGCTGGGTTGGAGATCATTAACTTGAGAAAATCACCAGAGATAGTATTGGACAACTTCAAAAGTCCAGTGTCCTCTTCAATGAGCTTGCTGTGGAAGGGCTTAAACAGAACGCTAATGACAGCTAAGGATCTCGCTGCAGGTGGCTGTCTAATTCCAATCAAAATAATCTTTCCCTAGTCTTAGTGTATAAAGGAGGGCAGAATTAAAAAGGGAAGGGAGAGTGATTTTTGGCACGGCCAGCAAGCCTGTTGTGGAGGAAGACTATTGGTGTTGGCAGTGTGCACTTAGGTTTTTCCCAAGCAGCAAATTTTCCTCTCCCCTTGATGGCTGGGAAGGTCCATACACAAATGCCTTTCTGTCAGTTGTACACAGCTGCACACACCATGTGGCATCTAGTTTAGTTAATGGTACAGTGGAAAGAGGGTGGGTTGTTGGTTTTTGAGAAATCCGAATTATTATAAGCAAATGTGTTATAAGCAAACAATGCTCCTTTCTTTGTGGTAGTGTTTAATCAGTGTGCTATCAGAGTATCTGAGACTGTGTCCCCTGGTCATGCATATGACTTGAGTATGAGATTCAGTAGTGAAGTATGATTGTCAAATGCTAAGTGAAATGAAGTGAAAAAGAATCTTACTGAAGGACCTTCCAGCACCTCCGATATGCAAATTAGTTTTGAATCACCTAGAAAATGATGTTTTACTCTAAAAAAATTTTTTCCCCCAAATTCTCTCTTTGTTTCAGTGCTTTCCAGATGGGTCCTGGGAAATACTGTTCTCCCTGGAAGAGCAGGAGTGGCCCCAGGGAGAAGCAGGTTGAGCAGGCATTTCCCTGAAGACCTGTGGTCCCTGGCATTCCTGCCAAGATGCCAGGCTGCCCCTGGAGAGGAGGCTGGAGTCAGGTATCCACGCAGCACCTGGCAGCACAGGGAACTGGGACATGTGTGTGCCAGGGATGGTGGTTGGAATAAGGACAGTAGGAAGGAGAAACTGGCAGAAGAGATGAATCATGCCCTGCCCTCTCTGCTCAGGAGCACCTGGCTGGTGAATTTATCCCCAAAGTGTCTTCTTCCTGGGCCTCAAGTGCCAAAGCTTACTCACAGGTGGAACTGTTGTAAGAGATATTCCCAAGTGGCTCAGTATTTATAGCTTGTCATTGACGTAAGCAGATGTCTGCAGCTGAAAATAGTGACATCCAGTCGTTGGGGCCAATTTGTGAATTTTCCTCAGGGACGAGTGTTCAGGGAAGTAATTTTGTGGCAAGAAGAAAGTCACTGAAAATGGTTGTTTTTCCGAAAAGTTATGTCTCCTTATTTTCCCTTAAGAAGGAGACAGAGCCTGTGAGAGAGCTTGAGTCCAGGCGCCTCTAATAAATACAGCTGGTGAATAAACTTCCCTGGCTTCATGAATTCTCACGGGGTTGATCATTTCATCAGTCCTCTCTTGTGCCCTGGAAGGGTTTGAACTCTGGAGGTTTCTGGGTCTGTGAAGGCTTCCACATTTTCCATCTAAATCATTTTTATCTTGCTGGACTGCTGAAGAAAAACCACACCAAAGGCCTCTGTTTATTCCTCTCAGCCTTCATGAGCAAGTACAGAGAATACTTACTGTTCTAGAATGGAGGAGCCCCCAAAGCCACATGGATACACTATTTGAAAGACAGTCTGGAAATGGAGCTTAAAATGGATCTTGCTGAGCCTTAATCATGCCAGAAGATTCTCTCTTCATAATTAAAGAAGGAAACCTACCTGCCAAAGCTGAAGTTCACGGTATCTCAGCTCAAAGGAACTGGGGGAGAGATCCGAATTGTTTATTAATCTGATCATATCTCTTTCCCAATAAAACTCCAATGGTTAGCCTTGTACAGGTAACCCCAATGCTCAAGCCAGGTCTGCTGGTTATTTATTTATTTAAGATGTTTGGCCTGTTTGGAAATTAAACACTTTCTTGGATTTCATGTCCTTGGGTCTGTGGCAGGCCTGCTGGGGGTGATCCTCAGAGGATACGATGATAAAAGCCGTCATAGGGTAGCACAATGGGAAAAAGCCAAAATGAATTAGCTTGCTGTGACATGGCTAACATCATCACATTTATATATGTTTCATTAAGCGGGGGCTTGACAGCTTTATGAGGAAACAGTGGGGTTTGCAATGGAGGAAGGCCCTGTAACCCTGCCAAAGTTGATCGTGGCCTGTGCCATGCGTGCTCTTTAATAGAATAATATTTGTACAGTGAAAATGTCATTTTAAATGACTGGTTTGATAATCCCTTAAGCTTTTAAATGATCTGCAAAGTCTGGAAATTCTACCCCAGTGTTTAAAATTGACGGGAACGTTAATGAGTGCAAACATTAAAGGGTGGTGCCCAGCTTTGCTTCCTGAGTCAGACATCGTTGGCTGGGGCTTCTTTCCTTTTGTCTCCCATTCCCTGTCTGTGACAGGTCTTCATTGCAGGAAGATTTTTGGGGAGGGGAACTCAGCCTGCGTGGGACCTGGAGTTACCAGGGTTGCCGTGGGCTAGCAGTTGCTTCTTGTTGGGTACAAAAGGCGCCCTCTCTGGGAGGGAGTTTGCAGAAGGGGCCCCCTTCTGGGCAGAGCAGTTAGCAAAGGGCATGCCTCTCCTCTCCAGCTGGTGCATCCTTGAGCCAGAAGCCAAGGTCTTACCTGGCGAGCAGCAAGTAGGAAGGATTTACAACTCCTGGAGCCTGCCTAGGCTCCTCCCACTCAACCGATGCACATCCCTGGTGGCATCTGCCTTGTTTTGCTCAAACATCCTTTGGACCATGGTAAAAGTCTTCCATTCCCCAGACAAATATTCTTTGCTGTGGTGTTTCATTTCCTCGGGGAACCCCTCTCTCCTTTCAATGATGCTGGAATAGAATAGACAGCCTGGTATAGATGTCATCTTCTCATGAATTGATCAATAGGATGCAGAGGTTGGCAAACTAGAACCCAGGGACAAATCTGGCCCCTGCTTGTTTTTATAAATAAAGTTTTATTGGAACACAGTCATGCCCATTGGTTTATTGCCTATGGCTGCTTCCTTGGGACAATGTTCAAGGTGAATAGCTATAATGGATACTGGACCGTATGGCCCACAAAGCCTAAAATATTTGCTGTCAGTTTCCTTAGAGAAAAAAGTCTTCAGACCCCTGCCTCAGAATTCTGGACAAAAAGAAGTAGAGTCCTGGGCTTGGGTTTTAGCTCTGCCCATTTCCATATGCCCTTGAGCAAGTTATTTAATATCACTGTCCCTCAGTTTCACAATAAACAAATGGGAGATATTTCTGACCAGCCATGCAGCTGTTGAGGGTATTAAAATGATTACATATAAGGGAAAGTGCTATATGTGTGAGTTATTATCCATTGAGCTAACCACATTTGGGCTACAGGAGCTGGGAAAAGTCTCTTGACCTGTTTAGAATGATTCCTCATCTGCAAAACAGGAAAGATCCTCCAGTTAGCACTTCTCCAATTTTAATGTGTTGAATGTTCACCTGAGGGCTTCGGTAGGATTCTGGTTTGATGAACTGGGCGTGGGGACAGAATATCTGTACTTCTGCTCCTGGGAGATGCTGATGCTAGTGGGTGGGCCTGTTAGGGTTCTCCAGGGAAACAGAACCAATAGGGTGTAAATATATAGAAAGAGGTTTATTTTCTGGAATTGGCTTTCTCAATTATGGAAGGAGGCAATTCACAATCTGCAGGGTGGCCTGGCTGTCTGGGGGACCCAGAAAAGAGCCACTGTTGCCGCTGGAGTCTAAAGGCATCTGCTGCAGAATTCCCTTTCACTTGGGGGAGGTTAGTCTTTTGTTCTTTTTGGGTCTTCTTCTGATTGGATGAGGTCCACCTGCATTGTGGAAGGCAATCTGCTTTACTGAAAGTTCTCCAATTTAAATGCTAGTCTCATTCTAGCATTCACAGAAACATCCAGAATAATGTTTGACCAAGCATCTGGCCACCCTGTAGCCCAGTCCAGGTGACGCAGAAAATTAACCATCACAACTAGATATCCAACTTCGAGTAACAAATACCTGGAAGATTTTGCCTGGTGCTGTAATTGTGAGCTGACTTGCAAATGGTGGTGTCGCCCTACCTCTGCCCCTTCCCACCATGCATCAGAGCTGAGGGGTCTTGCATTTGCCTCAGCTCTTAGCCTAACCCTGCATCTGGTGAGATGAGATGATTAGTTTTTCTGCTTCTGGGAGGGCTCTTGCCAAACCTGTCTTCTGGCAGCCAGGTGGCTCGACAGAGCAGCTGGTGGCAGGCTGGACCCTCCCTGGCTCACCCCCTGTCAGCCTGATGCAACTGAACCTGGGAATGATGGCACAGCTGGAGGGTGGAACTAGTTAGTCACACCTTGGCGAGTGGCGATGTGGAGTTTGAATCTTTCTGCCCTGAAGTGCAATTTCCCATGCTCCAATTGGCTATTGCAGAATTCTCTCAGGCTTTTGTTCCTAACTACATTTTCCACAGGCCGGGGAGGCTGTGGGCTGTTCATCTGTTTGTCTTAATTGTTACTGGAAGCTACTTATTGCCTTTTAGAGGAGAGGTTGTCCCTTAGGCAGTCAGAGCTGGTCCCATCTCTATGGGGCAGGGCATGTGCAAAAGGAGGAGCCGGGAGAGCCATTGGGAAGCTGGATGGGTCTTGGTGGAGAAACATGGGGTTACTTGCGAACACTTGCCTGTCAGGTCAGGTGACAGGTTAGATCCACATACACTGGGGAGCAGTCCAGGGCTCTGATGTCAAATCATGTTCTTTTAGACTTGGAGGAGCCTAGGTTCAAAGTATACTTTTGCCTTTTTTCCAGGGGAGTTTGGGCAAGATTCCTAACCTTCCTAAACTTCTCCTGGGTGCACAGTGAGAATTAAGTAAAATGATTGCCCATAAAGAATTCTTCGGGGCTTTCTGCTTGTATCTCATCAGCTCCCAAATGCCCTCTGACCAGATCTTGGATCCCACTTAGCTCAGTCTCTGGTACTAATAGAAATTCTGCTAAAATTACATCAAGAATATTTGGTCACAAATTGGGCCACAGGGACTATACACACACTGCATGATTTTACAACAGAGAATGAAGCAGACTAAAGTACTGGTTTGATTAATTCACAACATTTTGGTCATTCTGTGAATAAGATGTGGAGCCTCTGGCAATTTCCTTGCTTTCTATGTGTCTCAGTTTCTTACCTGTAAGAAGATAACCAGGGGGCTTGTTTGGTGGTCTCGTTGTGAAGATTAGATGAGCTATTATAGCCAAGTTTTAGTGCAGCCTTGGGACACAGTAAACACTTGGTGGCTTTTTGGTCTTCTTGCAGTTATTATTCCGAGATCCACAGGGATGCTCCTCTGTATTAAGCAAGTGCTAGAGCACAGTGGGTTCCCTGTACAACTATGGTCTTTAAGATGCTTTAGAAACTGGTTGGGGACCAAGTCTAAAACCCTGGGGTATGCTGCTGCCTCACAAAACATTGGTAAAGAAAACTTGAGGCAGACCTGATCCATGTTGCCTAACGTTAGCTAGGTTCCTGATCTCTTCTGTTGGATGGTGCTCACTCCCAGGACCTCACACATGTTAGGCAAGTGCTGGGCCACTGACTTCTATCTTTTTTGGCACACCTTTTCTTCTCATAGATTTTTGTAAAAAAATTCCACTGCTTTACCACCCATTCTTCACATAGTTGCCAAAGGGATCTTTTTGAAAAGTCAGAGTCCTCTTCTCAGACCTCAATGATAATTTTCCATCACAATTGGAATAAAATCAAAGTCATTACCATGGTTTACAAGGATTAAATTAACCGGCTGCCCCTCAAACAGTAGTCCATAGCTCTCTCTCCCCCACAATCAACCTGCTCTAGCCACATTAGTCTTCTGGTGTTGAATAAGCTCAGCTTTCCCTTGGTATCTTCTTTCTACCTTATTCCAGAACTTGAATCCTATTTCGGTCATGTTTCTTTTCACCCCATGCCTCTTTTGAGAGGTTTCTTTTCTTTTTTCTTTTTTTTTTATTAGTTCTGATCAGTTATACATGACAGCAGAAAGCTTTTTGATTCACTGTACACAAATGGAGCAGAGTTTTTTACTTGTACATGAAGTACAGTCACACCATTCTTGCAATCATACACACATCTAGGGCAATGATGTCCATCTCATTCCACCATCTTTCCTGTCCCCATGCCCTCTCCCTTCCTCCCCTTCACCCTATCCAAATTTACTCCACTCATCCCATGTCCCCCCCATTATAGATTGGCATTCACTTATCAGAGAAAATATTTGGCCCCTGGTTTTTTGTGATTGGCTTATTTAGCTTAGCATGGTATTCTCTAACTCCATCCATTTACCTGCAAATACCATACTTTTATTCTTTTTTAATGCTAAGTAATATTCCATTGTGTATATATACTACAGTTTCTTTATCCATTCATCTATTGAAGGGCATCTGGTTTGGTTCCACAATTTAGCTATTGTGAATTGTGCAGTTATAAACATTGGAGTGGCTGTGCCACTGTAGTATGCTGTTTTTAAATCCTTACAATATAGAGCCAGGAATGGGATAGCTGGGTCAAATGGTGGTTCTATTCCAAGCTTTCTGAGGAATCTCCATACTGCTTTCCAGAGTGGTTGCACCAATTTACAGTGCCACCAGCAGTGTATGAGTGCCAGCACACCCTTTTAATGCCAGTTCTAAGATGCTATGGTTTGAGTATAACCTCTAAAGTTCACATGTTGGAAACTTCATCCCTAGTACAATGGTATCAGGAGGTGGGGCCTAATGAGAGATCCGAGGCTCTGTCCTCAGGAGTGGATTAATGTTATTGAGGGATGGGTGAGTTATTGTGAAAGTAGATTTGTTATAAAAGTGCATTCAGCCCTCTCTGGCTTACCCCTCTCTTGTCTTTTCACCTTCCATCATGGGATGTTGTAGCACAAAACTCCTCACCGTATCCATTGCCTACTCTTGGGCTTCCTAATGTCCAGAAATGCAAGCCAAATAATTTTCTTCTTTATAAACTACTTAGGCTCAGGTATTCTGGTATAGCAGCAGAAAACCAACGGAGAAATAGAGCTTTAACCATTGTTTCCCAGTCACCTCTGATGCTTTCCTTTTTACTCCCTGTGTCTATTCTTTCATTGGGCCCTGGCCTCTTCCTCTACCTTGTTCCTAAGGTCCAACCTTTACCCTGCCTTACTTTGACTTTTGTTCTCCCCCATCTAGCTGGCCTGCTGCAATAGCCAGCAGCTTTCAACCTGACCACACCAAATCACCTGAGGAAATATGAGAAAGAAAATGCAATCCTAAAGCTCTAAGTCCTAAACTCTGTTTCAGTTATTTGGGGATAAAACCTCAGATGTGTGTTTTAAAACTTGCCTGGGCAATTCCAATTTCAGCCCCATGAACAACCTCTGTCAGAGGCTTTCCTTTGCTCGGTTGCAAAATTAGGAGACCAGCATCTTGTAGAACTTGGTTTTTTAGAGAGGAAAGTCTTGCCTTCCATTCAGGCCCAGAAATTAGACTGGATGTCCCAAGCCCAGCTCTGATGTTTCTTCCCATGAGACAGATAAGGACTGCTCCTTTCTCTGGTCATACTTGGCCTTCTCTTCATTTATTTGGGCACTTATATCCTTCCTTTAACTTTGAACCTTCCATGATATTTAGTATGGAACTTCACACACAATAAATCTTCAATATGTGATCATTGGGTTGATGTTCAGTTGCTTTTTGTGCCCCACAGGGTCTAGAACAGTACTAAGAGCATAGTGAGCACTCAATAAACTGTTCTTGATTGATTGATTGACATTTCTACTTTATAGAAA
>CM053402.1:144888015-145036351 GCA_028644305.1 Xerus rutilus
TGCAGTGTGGATCTGAGGTATTGCAGTTTCTACCCTATTATCTTGTAGTGGTCCTGCAGATTACTTATACCTCACCCTGGAGTTCACTTCCAGTAACCAGCAGGTGTCCCCAGATGGACCCTACTCCCACTAAAGATGGTGCCAGTGGTAGTGAAGGTAACTCAAGACAGAAGTGGGAGTGGCCCAAGATGGATGCAAACACTTTCAGAGATGGGGCTAAAAGGGTGGGACTTACAATGGCTTTGGGCTGATTTATCAGAGATGCTCCCTGTGGTGTGCTGAGCTGTGGCAAGCTGCTGCCTCCAAGCCCTGTCTGTTGTCCAAAGGTGGAGGCTACTACGTGGAAAGAGCTATGGCGATGCCTGCAGGGTCCCAAGATGGATACAGGAAGGGAGCAACAGCGTGTATCTCCACTCTGTGCAGGGGTGGTCCTGGGTCTGGGCTCTCACATAGGCCTGTGAGGGTGGTCCTAGGCCTTGTCTTGGTCTAGGGTCCCCCAGAGGTTCCAGGTGGTGGGCCTGGGCCTGGGCTCCCGTGGATCTGCAGGGGCTCTGGCTTAGAACAGTGTGAACAGTCTTGGGGCTGACTTAGGTTTGAGCTCCTGCAGGGATCCCTGGAGGCAGTACTGGGCCTGGGTCTGGGTTTCCACATGGGTCGATGGGTTGGCAGGTAGCAGTCTTGGGCCTGTCCTTGGCTGGGCTCCTGTAGAGGTACCTGGAGGTGATCATGGGACTTGGCCTGTGTTCCCACCGGTTGGCAATGGTTCTGGCGCCTTCATGGAATAATTTGAGGAGGACTGGTGTTAGTTCTTTTATGAAAGTCTGGTAGAACTCAGCTGAGAATCTGCCTGGTTCTGTGCTTGTCTTTCTTGATAGGCTTTTGATGGCATCTTCAATTTCTTTGCTTAAAATTGATCTGTTTAACTTTTTTATGTCCTCCTGATTCTATTTGAGTAGGTCACATATCTCTAGAAATTTGTCAATGTTTTCAAGATTTTCTATTTTATTAGAGTATAAATTTTCAAAATAGGTTTGTTTATTATCTGTATTTCAGTAGTGTCTATTATGATATTTCCCTTTTCACTGTGGATTTTAGTAATTTGAATTTTCTCTCTCTTTCTCTTTGTTAGCTTTTTTTGGGTAAGAGTTTATCAATTTTATTGAGTTTTTTCAAAGAACCAATTTTTTGTTTTGTTAATTTTTTGGTTTGTTTCTTTTGTTTCAATTTCATTGCTTTCAGCTCTTTTTTCAATTATTTCCTGTCTTCTACTGCTTTTGGTATTGATTTGTTCTTCTTTTTCAAGGGCTTTGAGATGTAATGTTAGGTTATTTATTTGTTGACTTTCTATTCTTTTAGTAAATGAACTCAATGTGATAAAATTTCCTCTTACTGCCTTCATAGTGTCCCAGAGATTTTGATATGTGCATCACTATTCTCATTTACCTCTAAGTACTTTTTATTTTATCCCTGATTTCCTCTGGTATCCATTTATCATTCAGTAGTGTATTATTTAGTCTGCAGGTGTTAAAGCTTGTATTTTTAATTTTATACTGATTTCTAATTTCATTCCATTATGATCTGATAGGATGCAGGATATTATGTCTTTTTTTTTGTATTTGCTAAAAGTTACTTCGTCATCTAAGATATGGTCTATTTTAGAGAAGGATCCATTTGCTGCTGAGAAGAAAGTATTCAGTCACTGATGGATGAAATATTCTATATATGTGTGTTGAGTCTAAATTATTAATTGTATTTTTCAGTTCTGTAACTTCTTTGTTTAGTTTTTGTTTGGAGGATCTATCCAGTGGTGAGAGAGGCATATTAAAGTCACCCAGTATTATTGTGTTTTGGTCTGTTTGCTTCATGAAATTCAGAAGGTTTTGTTTGATGTATGTAGATGCTCCATTGTTTGCGACATAAATATTCACTATTGTTATGTCTTATTGATGTATAATTCCCTTAAGCAGTATGAAATATCCTTCTTTGTCCCTTCTGACTAACTTTGGCTTGAAGTCCAGCTTGTTTGTAAGATCCATGTGAATGATATATTTTTTTTCCAATCCTTTTACCTTCAGTCTGTGGATATCTTTGCCTATGAGGTGAGTCTCTCGGAGACAGCATATTGTGGTCTTGTTTTTTAATTCAATCTGCTAGTCTCTGTCTTTTGATTGATGAGTTTAGGTCATTTACATTCAATGTTATTGAGATATGATTTTTATTCCCTGTCATTTTGATTAATTTTTTGTTTTTAATTTGAATTAGTTTCTCCATTCATTCCATGTTCTTTTAATGTAGTTCCTCCTTTTGCTGGTTTTCACTTTTATTTTTTATTTCTTCTTCATGAAATATTTTATTGAGTATGTTCTGTAGTGCAGGGTTTCTAGTTGTGAATTCTAACTTTTGTTTATCATGCAAAGTTTTTATTTCATCATCAATTCTGAAGCTTAATTTTGCTGGGTATAGTATTCTTGGCTGACATTCACTTTCTTTCAGAGTTTAGTATATATTATTCCAAGACCTCATAGCTTTGAGGATCAGGGTTGAGAGAGTAGCTGAGATCTGAATTGGTTTCCCTCTAAATGTTACTGGTTGTTTTTCTCTGGCAGCCTTTAAAATTCTAACCCTAGTCTGATGTTAGGCATTTCCCTAATAATGTGCCTTGGTGTGGGTGTGTTGTAATTTTGTATACTTGGTGTCCGATAAGACTTCTCCTGTATTTGATTTTCCATTTCATTATTTAGGTTTTGGAAATTTTCTGATATTATTTCATTGAACAGATTGTGCGTTCCTTTTGTTTGTATATCTGAGCCTTCACCTATCCCAATAAATCTTAAATTTGGTCTTTTCAGGTTATTCTGTATTTCTTGGAAGTTCTTTTCAAGGTCTCTTAACATCTTTTCTCCATGTTCAACTTTATTTTCAAGACTATATGTTTTGTCTTCATGGCCTGGAACTCTGTCTTCCAATTGATCTAGTCTGTTGGTGATGCTTTTGATTGAATTTTTAAAATTAATTAATTTATTTTAATTAGGTACATATGACAGCAGAATGCATTTTGACTCATTGTACACAAATGCAGCATATCTTTTCATTTCTCTCATTGTACATGATGTAACATTGCACCACATGGGCAGTCATATATGTACCTAGGGTAATGATGTTCATCTCAATCCACCATCTTTTCTGCTCCTATGATCCCTCCCCATCTCTCCCTCCCAAAGCTCCTCCATTATTCCTATACCTCCTCCCCCATTATGGATCAGGATCCACTTATCAGAGAAAACATTCAGCCTTTGGTTTTTCAGGATTGGCTTACTTTGCTTAGCATGATATTCTCCAACTCCATCCATTTACCTGCAAATGCCATAATTTTATTCTCCTTTAATGCTGAGTAATATTCCATTGTGTATATATACCACAGTTTCTTCATCCATTCATCTATTGAGGGACATCTAGTTTGCTTCCACAGCTTAGCTATTGTGAATTGAGCTACTATAAACATTGAAGTGGCTGCATCACTGTAATATGCTGTTTTTAAGTCTTTAGTGTATAGACCAAGGAGTGGGATAGCTGGGTCAAATGGTGGTTCCATTCCAAGTTTTCTAAGGAATCCCTATACTGCTTTCCAGGTTGGTTGCACCAATTTGAAGTCCACCAGCAATGTATGAGTGTGCCCTTTCCCCTACATTCTTGCCAACATTACTGTTGCTTTTATTCTTGATAACTGTCATTCTGACTGGAGTGAGATAAAATCTTAGAGTAATTTTGATTTGCATTTCTCTAATTACTAGAGATTTTGAACATTTTTTCATATATTTGTTGATTAGTTGTATTTCTTCTGAGAAGTGTCTGTTCAGCTCTTTAGCCCAATTATTTTTTTTAAATTTTTAAAATTTTTTTGGTACTGGGGATTGAACTCAGGGGTACTTGATCACTGAGCCACATCCCCAGCTCTATTTTGTGTTTTTATGTAGAAACAGGGTCTCACTGAGTTGCTTAGCACCTCGCCATTGCTGAGGCTGGCTTTGAACTCGTGATTCTCCTGTCTCAGCCTCCCAAAGTGCAGGGAATACAGGCATGCGCCACCGTGCCTGGCTGCCCAATTATTGATTGGATTGTTTGTTGTTGTTGTTTTTTTTGCATGTTAAATTTTTTTACTTCTTTATCTATCTTGGAGATCAGTGCTCTATCTGATGTGTGTGTGGCAAAAATTTGCTTCCAAAATGTAGGCTCTCTCTTCACCTCATTGTTTCCTTTGCTGAGAAGAAGCTTTTTAGTTTGAATCCATCCCATTTATTTATTCTTGCTTTTATTTCTTGTGGTTTAGGAACTTGTTAAGGAAGTTGGGGCCTAATCCAACATGATGAAGATTTGGGCCTACTTTTTCCTCTATTAGGCATAGGGTCTCTAGTCTAATTCCTGGGACCTTGATCCACTTTGAGTTGAGTTTTGTGCATCTATTGAATTTTTAATTTGGTTTATTTATTCTTTCATTTCAAGGATTTCTGCTTGGTTGTTTTTCAGAATCTCTCTCTTTTTATTAAAGTGATCTTTTACTTCCTGTATTTTCTCTCTGATATTACTCCCTACCTCATCTTTTACTTCATAGATCAGTTTGTCTATGTACATTCTAAACTCCTCTGACATTTCTTCCTCTGTGGTGTTTGATTCTGTTATTGTAGTATCTTCATTGATTTGAGGAACCACCATTTGACCCAGCTATCCCACTCCTTGGTCTATACACTAAATCAAATCAAAGAGTGATTTGTTCCCTTGCTTTTCATGTTTTTTTGTGTGACTACCCATCTAACAGTATGGATCTGAGGCAATAGAATTTCTACCCTGTGGGCTTATAGTGTCCCTGAAGCTTTCTAGTACCTCACTTTTTAGGGGGAGACATGTAATAACAACAAATGCAAAAAATATACAACATTAAACCAAATAATTCCTACTATGACCTACAATATTAATTGTCACAATAAACAGAAATAATATGATCAGTAATTGCCTACAATAAGAACAGCAAGTTTGCAAAAGAGTTTACAATGTTGGACAAGGAGAGAATAGAATGATATAGGGTGTGATGATTATGAGGGAGGAAGAGAGAAGATACAAGTAAAACTTTAAAGGAAGAGTGAAAAAACAGTAGAGATTGGCCATTAGCAGAAAAAATAAAGAGAAAGAAAATCAAGGGGGCCAGATAGGTAAGAGAAAAGTATATGTATAGTAAAATTTTTTAAAAAATTAATAAAAAGCAAATTAAAACTAAAATGTACTAATCAAACATCATAGTCCTCAAAAAACTAATCCATGAAAAATAACCAGCTTTAAAAATGCTAAAAATGAGAAAAAAACAAGTATCAATATGTATAAATGCCCTTGTACCACTAAGGTCATAATGAAACAGAAAAAATATTAAAGAAAAAAAAGAACAAAAAAATCTTGATGAAAAATTAAAAAATTCTTTCCATTGGAGTTCAAAAGAGTCTCAGCTTCTCTTTTCAGCAATTTTAAGTGGGGTCATCTGGAGCATGCTCCTCTACCCTCCAGATTTCTGGAGTGATAGAGGTAATCCCATAAGCAAAATTCCTGGAGGCAGGGTTTAGGCTTAGGTGGGCTCCAGGCTTCTACCTGAATGCCAATTGGTCTGGAGATTTTAAATCAGTGCACCTCTAGGGCCCAGTAATTGCTGGTCTACGCTGGAGGATTGTATCCCAGAGATCTCCTCTGGCTTCCACTTGTGTGGCGGTGGAGCCAATTCTTAGTCCCCTGTGTCACCTGTGTCCCCACATTTTCTGGTCTCAGGTTCAGTCTCCAAATAATCTCTCCTGCCCCCCATCCTTCCAAATTCCTGGCCAGATGCATCTCTCCCAGCTGGTCCTGCAAGCAGCCAGTTTGGAGGGGGAAGGGTAGAGCTGGGTGGGTTTCCATGACCAGTTATCCCTCATGTAAATCTCTCTCCATGTTTGATTTTCTCCTGGTCACTTAAGCACATTCTATGTCATGCAGTGTGTGTTTACTGGGACTGTATTTCAGGCCAAACTAGGCCAAATCCCTCAGGTACTATCTCCTACACCACGGCTGCAAAATGGTTTCTTCCTTTGTCCACCCACACAACTTGGAGAGATGGCAGCTTCTTCTCTGCACAAGGATACTGTGCAATGCACCTTGCAGGTTTGTTGGGCAATGTCCTTGATATCTAAATGCTTGTCCTTGACCTCTAAATACTTGGGCCTCCTAAAAATGCCAGTTCCTTTAATTCCCTTATCCCTCCACTTTGTGCAGGGACCACTCTGGCTGGTGCTTCTGACCTAGCTACAATAGCAGCTGTGCCACTGGGGATTTCTTCCTTATTTTATTATATTCAACCTCCTGAGTCCCAGGTCTGCTTTGAATGTCCAGTTTTAAATTCCAGTTAAGCCCCCTTACCCATTTTTTTGTTGTTGTTGTTGTTCACCCACCTTGCTGAGAAAATTTCCTGTCTGCTTTCTTGGTTTCACACCATGGAACAGCCAGGGAAGCGATCTCTTCTATTCTGCCATCTTGAAAACCCCTGAGATTACAATATATAACCTTAACTTTCCATAGTATATTTATATAGCCTTAAAATTGTGCCATTTTGCAAAAATGTAAGAATCTTGCAGCCTTTTGAGCCGTTTACCCTCACCTTCCATTCTTTATACTGTAGTTGTCATATGTATTATGTCTATATTATAAACTCACAACAAATAGGATGTTGTAATTTTTGCTTTAAATGATTATGTGCATATTAAATAAAGGAGAAAATTTTTTTTACTCAAATGTTTACCACTTGCATACTATTAATTCCATACTAAAGATTCAAGTTTCAACTTATTGTCATTCCTTTTAATCTGAATAATCTTAAACATTTCTTGTGATGCAGGTCTCATGGCAATGGATTCTCTTAGTTTTTATGTGTCAAAAATATTTTTACTTTTCCTTTGTTATTGCAGGGTATTTTTTTGTTACATAAAATTCTGAGTAGACATATTTTTATTTCTGCATCTTTAAAGATGTTTCATTGTCTTTTGGCATCCAGTGTTTCCATCAGAAGTCCAAGGTCATTCATATCATTGTTCCCCTGTATGTAATGTGTTTCTTTTCTCTGTTTACAGTCAACAGTTTTTCTTGGGCTTTAGTTTTAGCAATTTGACCTTAACATACCTATCTGTATTTTGCTCTGTATTTATCCCCCTTTGGATTACTGGGATTCTTGAATCTGCAAATTTAATATCTTCTTTCAAATTTGGAAATTTCTTTGTTAGAGTTTCAAATGTTTTTTCCTACCTCATTTCCTCTTTACTCTCTTTCTAGAATACCAATGACATGCATGTTCAAATCTTTTGATGTTGTCCCTTTTTCAAATCAGCCATTCATACTGTGTTTTGCAGGTTGGATTATTTCTATTGACTTTTATTCAATTTCACTGGTTCTTTACCCTATTTTTTCCAGTCTTCCATTAAAACTATCCCATGAATATTTAATTTCAGATGTCTGTTTTTCAGCACTAGAATTTCAATTTATTTTTGTATAGTTTCTTTTTTTCTCTGACATCACATACTTATACTTTCATTATTAGCTATTTTTTCATTTAATCTTTGAGCATAGTTATAGAAACTCCTTTAAAGTGCTTATCTGATAATTCTAAAATCTGGACTATCTTGGGATCAGTCACTATTGATCACCTTGTCTTTGAGTTTAGGTCACATTTTTCTACATCATGGTATGGCTAATAGTTTTGGATTGTGTTCTGGACACATATTGTAAATAATCTGTTGTAGAGATTCAGAATTCTGTTATGTTCCTCTGAAGAATATTGAACTCGGTTTTAGCAACATTAGCTAGACTCAGACTCCAAACTCTCCTCTGAGGCAGGCAACAGCTGGAATATATATTCAGTACTTTTGGCCTTCACTGGGCTTTTGGAATCTGCTCTAACATGCAGTTTGTGGGTGGGTGAGCTGGAGATTCAGAGAGTTTATGTACAAAATTTAGGGCTCTCTCTCTTTGGCCATCTCTTTTCCAGGATTTTCTCTATCATTTTCCAGCTACTGTGGTTGCCTCAAAGCCTGTTATTCATTTTTCAAGCTGGTAGACTGCCAAATTTGTATCCCAATTTTAGCTGCCTGGCCTAGTACTGACTGGTGTTCAGAAACAAAAATCTATGATAAAAACACTCAGTGCTTATCTAAGTATCTACTCCCTCTACTCACCTCCATTTGTCACTGCTTTGGTTGCTTTTGAAGGGTTAGGGTTAAGTTTTATATTTTTTAAGAGTTTAGGGTTGTTATCTATGGGAAGATTAGGCTGATACAGAGTTCCTCCTCTATTCCCATGGGGCACTGATTTAAGATTAAGATACTTTCAGCACTGGGTAGGGAGGGTATAGGTCTCAGCGTTAACTTGGTGAAGCATCAGGAAAGCAGTCTAGCAAGTGAGTAGAGAAATATCAAACACAAATGTTTATTATTTCAGACCCCCTCCTTGTGTGCATTGTGATTTATTTTTTTATGAGCCTTGGAAGTTCTCTTTCCCTCTACCTTCTACTCTTTCTCTACATCTTCCTTCTTCATTTCCTCCTTCTCTTGCCCCAGTATCATGTCACCTCCATAATTCTAGGACCCCAAGCTTAGCAAAACTAATATCGATGCTCTTATTCAAGGACATTAAGATCAAACAAACATTTGTAGGCTATTGAAGGAACATAACCATCACCTGTGAAATTTTATATTCTGAACATTTAGAAGTCAGCTTCATACTTTAACACAAAGTTCTTAACTTTTAACCCTGTGGCAGGGGTTTATTCTGTATTCCATCCCTTCTTTTACCAGCAGCTCCTGAGAGGCTCTCTCTGCTAGGGCCTAAGGCTATAACAGCTAGAGTTGGTTGCTAACTGGAGGAATAAATTACTTTTCAGTTCTCTTTTTCAAGAAAAGTTCTGTGCCTCTCTGTCTATTTCTCTGCCTATGGTGCAACCAACTACACCATTTTCAGCTCAATTAGGTTTTCTTGTGTTACTAACAGTGGCATACAGAATTATCAGCTGAGTTTGGGATGGTCCATGCTGTGATTTCAGCCAACAAAACCACCCCAGCCTCTCAGCAGACAGCTAGCCCATCTGCCACAATGAGAGAAAATTGACTACAGACAAGCCATTTAGGTTGGATGGGGAGATCTGATCTCAACTCCTATTAGATTCAGATCCTCTTCAAGAAAGGAATGATTCAAAAATTTTGCAACTGAAAAATGGTGAGGAAGAAACTTAAATATTTTAAAAATCATCTTCATTCATATTATTTTAGAATGCAGAGTTTGAAAGCTTCTTCTACCTTTAATCTTCGCTTATTTACTCATACACTCTGGAATATGCTTTGGAAACAGGTTTGTTATACTGTAAGAAACCCAGCTCTGCAAAACACCTACCTCACAAAATAGCTACATTCATGGTTTAGTGTTCACAGCACTAAAGGGTTATTTGTTTTAGAAAAACGTTCTCTGAAGTATTCCCTAAAAATGCTAAATTCCCTTAGTGCCTTTAAAATGAGAATCACATTACAAAAATCCTATTTAACAGAACGTTTTGGGAACATACAAGGTATGATTGTAAAAGATTATGGCTGATTTTTTAAGAAAAACTCCAGAACTTATAAATTCAAAGGAGTGGTGTTTCCTTCAAAGTCATTGCTGCATGAGTCTTCACACTTACCTCATCCCCAATGAGGATGGCAGTGTCTCCTCACAGCATCGCTGGAGGCTTAAATGAGATAACTAAGGAAAGAGAGCCGGGCAATTGTGCTCAGGAAATACTTGTTTTCGTCTGGGATTCCAAGGAGGCCCCAC
The DNA here is from genome assembly GCA_028644305.1 of Xerus rutilus. Taxonomy (NCBI): domain Eukaryota; kingdom Metazoa; phylum Chordata; class Mammalia; order Rodentia; family Sciuridae; genus Xerus; species Xerus rutilus. Next base: position 144,897,877 of record CM053402.1, read on the forward strand.
AATTACTGCAATCATTCCTCGGTAGAACTTCCCTCTGAAAACTGTGCTTGGAGCCTCAGTGATGATTTATCTTTGGTCTCTGGGGTGAATTTATCCTCAACCATGGAGAACAAGGTGGCTGAAGGAGCGTGTGTGCTGCATGCAATCGGATTTGTTTATTTGTTTTTTAGGAGCCCTTTCAATTACGGATCTCACAGGACTGGTTGTGTGAGCACGTACAGTGTGGACTTGTGTGCATTGTAATTTATTTGTTTTTATGAGCCTTGGAAGGTCCTGTTATCACAGGAGGGGTGTGTGTGTGTGTGTGTGTGTGTGTGTGTGTGTGTGTGTGTTACGGTTTACATGTGGTTTGTCCACACCAAAATTTATGTTGGGGCTTAATTTCTCAGTGTGACTAGCTGTATTGAAAGGTATGGCTTCCTGGGCATTGTTTGAAGTGTGTGGTCTGAGCTCCCATGAATGGGTAATGCCTTTCTTGAATGATTTCTTATTTTCCCAGGACTAGATTAGTTACTGGAAATCAAGTAGTTGTTATGTAAAGTCACTCCTCCTACTGTCTTACTTCAACATGTGCCTGCTTGCCATTTTTGCCTTCTGCCATGAATTGAAGCAGCATTAGGCCATCTTTGGATTTGCCATACTCTTGGACTTCCCAGCTGCCAGAATCATAAGCCAGAACAAACCTCTTCTCTTTATAGATTACCCAGTCTCAGGTATTGTGTTATAGAAACAAAAAAATGGACTAAAACCGTGTATACTGAACATATACATATAAAGAATACTATGTGATTGTCACGTATATAACTTAGCAGAGAGTGGAGTAAAAGTTAAACAAGTGCTGTGCATCTATAGCAGGAAATATAAATTCAAATGTCTACAACAGTGGATCTTAATCTTTGTATATAGTCAAACACCCAGTGAACTTTAGAAGATCCTGAGCTTCAGCTGTACCCTCCAACAATTACGTCAGAGCATACAGGAGCAGATATCAGTAGTTCTTAAAGCAACCCAGATGATACCAAGGTTGAGATAAGACCTAGAACTGCAATCCTGTGCTGGTGGTTCTCAGTTCATGTCACACTAAGATCACGTGGGGAGCTCTTAAAACTTGCTAGTATCTGCTATTCCCTCTCTTGAGAGATTCCGATTAGGTTATCTGAGGTGCCATATGGGTATGTGTTTTTGTTTTTGTTTTTGGCAGTGCTGGGGATCCACATGTGCTAAGCAAGTGCTCAACCACTGAGTTTTATCCCAACCCAACCCTGAAGTATTTCTTAAAAGCTCTTCAGAACTCTTGTGTAGCTCAGTCTGGAAACCAGTGGCCTCAGGAACACAGCTGGTAAGAGAGGTGGTTGAAGAGGGTGTAGAAGGTAACTACTCAAAACAAGAAAGCATGTCTGCTCTGTCTAAGGAACATTCCTGTGGGACTGTGGGCCCAATGTCAACAGTCTCTCTGTTTTTCAAATGACTATTAGAAGTGTGGATATTTATGTGATTTTTTTTTTTTGGTGATGAAATATATACACCATAAAATGCCTCATTCTAACCATTTCTAAGTGCACATATGGTTCAGAGGCACGAAGCTCCTTCACATGACTGTGCCACCGTCACCACCATCCATCTCCAGAGCCTTTTCCATCTTTTCCAACAAACTCCACAGTAATTAAATACCAACTCTTCATTCTCTTTTCCCTCCAGCCCCTGGTAACCACCATTCTACTTCCTGTCTCTGTGAACTTGACTGCACTAGGTAGGAATCATACAATAGTTGTTATTCTGGTTTACTTGATGTACTGTCCTCAAGATTCATCCACGCAGTGGCATGAGTCAGAACTTCCTTCCTCTTTAAGGCTGAATGCTATTCCATTGCATATATAGAGCACCCCCCCTTTTTTTTTATCTGTTCATCTGCTGATGGATGCTCAAATTGCTCTACCCTTGTCCATGGCTGTTGCAAGTGGCACTTTTAATAATTACGTCGAGGTGGATTGTCTTTGAATGCAAGCATATATTTGATCGCACCTATCATCAAACATAAACAATGCAAAAAATGTTGGATGTGCTGAAGCACCCCCACACTAATTAAACACGACAAGCAAATCATGCAATCCTAGGGCAACCATGAACCCCAAAGTACCTCTGATGCCACGTGGCTTCTCTTAGCTGAAGAGTGAACATTGTTGTTGTCCAGTGGTTCTGTACAGCTGAAGACCGGATGTCAGGGAATGGTGGAATCAATCCAGGGATGGGCAGCAAAGTGGCGAGTCTCACTGATGTCCTTGGAGCAGAGCTTTCTGATGTGGCAGGACAAGTGATTTATATACAGTTCTAAGTTGGTGTTCATTGTTATCATACTCTAGCGTTGCTTTGTCTGTCTGTAGATGATGGTCTTTATCAATTGCATCCAGACATGACTGAGTATGCCTGTGCCTGATGCTTCTTACAGTCAGCAACTTAATGAGTCCCAGCATGTCTATGGCAGATGCTCCTTACAATGGCTATACACATATCCATTCAAATGACCTGCTTTTAGTTCTCTTGGGCATATTTCCAGGAGTGGAACTGCTGGAGCACGTGGCAATTCTATGTTTAGGAACCACCATACGGAACCCTCTCATTTTTCAATATTTGCAACTAATTCCAATTTAACAACAACAACATAGCAATTCTGCTGAACTAGCCCTGCAATGTCTAGACTGGTGTGAGGAAATTCCTGGTCTTGAATGATTCCTAAGTCCACAGGTTACTTTTCTCTGGGCCTCAGTTTTCTCATCTACAAAATGAGGAAATTGGACTGAATCATGGTTGGTTCTGTTTTGTTCCAACAGTCCATAATGTTGAAGCCAGTATGATTCTAATTTGACTGTGGTTTTTGTTCTTTGAGCCTTAAGACTGGCATTCAGCTCAAATCACCAAAGCCCACGTGATCCCTGCTGTTGAGATAAGATGGAGAAATCGGATCAGACACATTGTTTGGGTCCAATCTGACACAAGTAGAGTTTAAATCAGCCAAGATAAAACATGTTTACACCAGCCACAGAGCAGTGGGTATGCCCTTTTAAGGAAAGAATAATCTATTTTCCAGTCCCAACAAATTTCAACCACATTTGAACTGAAAATATCACATTTCCAAACTGTAGGTAAAAGACGGCTATGGTAGTAACCCGATTCTTTGTATGTTTGTGACAATCTCTTAGCAGGAGATTTTTGTTGGATTTTCAAAGGAAGATGTAGACCCAGTCTATTGAAAATTTGCTTGCTTATTTTTTTATGAGCCCTTGACGTTACTAATCTCACAGGACTAATGTACGTACAGACTCTGGCTCCCAGAACCCTTGGGGCCTCCTACCTCTTGGGCAGTTAGTGTGTCCGTGGTTTTTGTACCTAAAGGATTTCAGTTTGACCCTCAATACCATTTAAAGAGATAGACATCTTCACTAAACTCCTATTTTGCTTTCTCTTTTCACTTTGAACTTGATTCTGATTTTTTTTTCATAAAATTCTCACCAAAAGGAAACCAATATTCATGCTTTCAAAAAAACTGTATCAACCCTTTATTTAGCCATGTCAGGGGTTTGTGTCATTCATGATTCATGCTGACAAATGTGTTTGGTTTCTGTTGATTAGAGAGGAAGTGGTCCCAGGGTGGAGAAGTCATGCAATGTGGGGCCAGGCGGGTCTAGGTTCACCTACCAGCTCTGCTATTTGCTTGCTCTGATTTTAGACAAATGGAGCTTTGGTTGGTCATTTGTGAAATGGAGGCTGTTGCTCATCTAGGGATGGAACAAAGCCTAAATGAACAATATGTATGTGTAGAACTGGGGGAGGGACATGGCATGTATTTAGTAAGCGGAAACCGGTAGTGACAATCTTTAACTCCTTTCCAGGCATTGAGAAGGAATCATGGTGGCTGGGAACAGGTAAACTTGGGTTGATTCTGTTACTAAGTAACTGTAATCTTGGGAAAGTGACACACTTTCTGGGCGTCAAGTTCTACATCTTCTATTTAATGAGCACAAATTAGTTGCCTACCAGTAGGCAGGTCCTGTGGGGGGAGGCTGAGCACAGAAAGATAGATGGGTCATGCGTGTAGCCTCATACCTCTCATAGCTTGCCAGCTAGTTGAAGAGGACAGGCACCCCAGGGCTGTGCACAGGAGTTAGAAGCGCTTAGGGACCATCAGGGACCAGCAGAGCAAAGGCGCATTAGCATTTGCTTCAGGTTGCCACAACCTTAGGTAGAGGCAGTGAGGGGCTCCGGGAGCCCCAGCGTTTGATGACGCCTATGTAATTGGCATTACTTTCTATTCAGGAATGTTTTACCAACCTCTGCAGTGAGGCAGAGGCCCCCTCTGTGGGCATCAGGCAGAACAATAAGGTTTCATACAAACCATTATATGTAACCTTCTTGTTGACTGAATCTGATAAGAAAACCACAAGAAGCCCTCAGGGCTTTGTTATTTGCTTTGCAGCCACTTTGCCACCAAAAGTGACCGGCAGGGTGTCTTGCATTTCAACTCCTGGTTGAATGAAAATCATTTTTTGTTAATCATATTGTAATTGTGAAACACAGTGTTTGAGGAAGAATTTCAAGGCAGGAATAGCCTTGAGGTCTAGTTCCCTTGTTTTTTAATTTGGAATGAAGGAAATTCTCTCATCTGAATTCCCCCAGAGCCTGCAGGCATTGGCATTCTGAGCAGCCTGCACACAAGAAAACAGATCATATTTTAAAAGGGTCTTCTTTCTCTCACTCCATTTACCTCTGTACCATTCAAGGGAATGTGTGGAATGGGAATCTTCTATTTTTTTAATGTCTTAAAAATAACATCAAAACATCAGTCTTTGCCATTTCTATTGCCTGGGGGAATTGGCAGGGTCTTCAGGGCTGAATGTTCCCTTCATGTTGCTTTGCATTGCAAATGAGCTTCACTCAGGGAAGACCTAGCAGAGCACTGGAGGCACCTTTATCCTTTGGTTTCCTGCTTTCCAGAGGGATGTGGTGATTCACTGAGTCCAGAGTGACCCCTGGGTAAGATGCCTAGGGCCAGAGAGTGGCAGCTTTGGCTCCCTGGCTAATCCTGAGCATCCCCACCCCCACTGCCCTTGGAAACCACTGTGTTCATCTCACGTGCAGGAAAGTAGGATCCAGGACTGGTGTGGGGACATGAACATCTATCTGTATAGGTGTAGGCATGGAAACCACATGGCAGGTAAGTTTCTAACAGATGGAGGAGGGGTGTAGATAGGAACATTTACTTTGAAGTCATTTGTAATGGTAGAAACACCGCAAAACACATTTATTTCTTGAATCATTTTGAACTTACTTAGTTCCCAGTGCACTTTTAGTAATGAAGCTTCTGATTTCTTGCTGTCCATTCCTTCCACCCTTGGTCCTAAGAATGCTCCTGTTCCAAGTCCTAGCACACTTGAACTCCTTCAGAGGGGCTGACCTCCACCCTGGGAGGAGCGGCCAGGCTTCAGGGTCCTTGTCAGAGCTGGGCTAGGCTAGGAGGGCTGTGCTGTGTTGGGTGAGCGAATCACTTAGGCGGCCCTGGTCTCCTGCTGTCTCTGTACATTTCCAGATTTTGCTTTCATATGGCTTCCTCTAATGTTTTGTTCCCCTCAGAGTCCTAGTGACTGTCATGTCTATGCATTAACCTAAGACAAATGTTGAAAAGGCACCTCTCCTGCAGCCTGTGCTCCAGCTCCCCAGCTTCCTCCCAGCCCAGCCTCTGCTTCCTCTGCCTTATGTTATAGTCATTAGCCACCCGTCCCATGCCCCACCCACTGGCTTAGCTACCTCTCAGCACGCCACCAACCCCATCTTTCCTGTCTGTGTTCTGCCATTCTGGATCCTGTCTGTCTCCCCAACTAGACTGGAAGCCTCTTGAGCAGAGGAGCTGTGCTGTTCTGTCTTGTCATCTTGGTACCCCTGACAGAGTTGACATGCACCTAGTAGGCATTCAGTAAGCGCTGGGGCTGCGTCGGGTTGCACATATGGTTCTCATTTTCTAGGAATGTCTGTTTGTTCTGATTATCTGCCAGCCAAGTGTACTCTTGGGTAGAGAAAGGGAAATGGACTAAAAGATGTGGTTCAAAGGGTAGTCAATAGCCTGCTCATAATTACTAGTGGGAATGGAATAAGCATAAACTTTCTTGCATAACTAATCAATATCTTAATATATCTCCATTAGTGAGGGTGTATTTTATGTTATTGATATTAAATATCTACCTATTGTGTCAGAAAGGTTTCAGAGTAATTGTTATTGATGGCTAAACCTTGTCGGCTGCTGAACGAAGATTTTTTAAAAAAATGGATGATGATTGGCTGAGATTTATTTTTCCTGTATTGCTATAAGCCAGAATCTCCATTAAGCTATAAAATATTATGATACACTTGAAGCAATGTAATGTGATCCAAACACACAGTTATAACTCATTTCATTATTAGTCACATGTGCCAAGACATTAGCATAGCAGTTAACTAGTCCTGGGATAAGCTTGGTGCTCAGGAATATTTTTTAACAACGCGATTGCATTAGTGCTGGTTATCATTTAATTATCCTATGGTTATAAGCACATGCTTAATGATAATTGAGCAATGGAATGACTGCTGACATGAGTTTTTGAGGCAGAATCTCTAAATATGAAAATCCTATCCAGAGAGCAGTATGATATCTACAACCTCATTAGGTTGTTTTCGGTTTGCAAGATGAAGTTCCAGTTCGCTTAACTATCCTCTGTGGTTGGTAGTATCTGAGTTGAAGCTATTTATGGCTGGATTTCTGGGATAGTCAGAATACTCTGTTCCATTCTTGTTATTTCCCTATAGTGTCCTAAAGGTATGAAACCACATCACCCAGGCAGCTGTTTATATCCAAAAGTTGTTGAGAAATTATGAAAAATCTGTTGTCCAGATTTTTGCTGCAGCACTTACCGCTTCTCCCGATGGAAAGCTGCTATGGGAGATTGCATGAATGGCCAATTCTCTACCCTCCTCATGGCCACATCCCTTACAGTGTGATTTTATAGTTCCTGCTGTGATGGAGGAGTGATGCTTTCCTGCCCCTCCATTTTGGATTTGACCATGTGACTTGCACTAGGATGTTAGAGGTCACGTGACCTGCCCTCCACTACCTAGATCCTCTCCTCATTGTGTTCCAGTTATGCTAAATTCTGTGTGTTCCCAGCATGCATCCTACACTCTTGTGCTACACATTCCCTAATTGAGCAATATTCTTTCTTATATACCCACATCCACAATGCCCCGAGGGCTCCATCTTTTTCTGAGCAACACTGGCTCCTTAATCAGTACTCAGCCAAGATTCATCTTCTCCCAGAAGCTCCCTTCCCCTCCCACATTCCCCGCTGCTCTTTAGGGAAGCCCTCTGTTGCTGTACCTGCCACCTGCCTTGTCTTATAACTACTAGCTTCTTTTCTTGTGAGTTCCTGGAAGACAGAGACATACTGCTCTTTGTCTTCTCAGGGCCAAGAACAGTTCCTGATACCTAAGAAACCAGCCAACCAGTTTTATCCTTTTTTTCTTTTGTTGTCACCTGCCTCATTCCTAAACAGAATTTGTGTCATGTTAAGGAAATTGAAAATGTGATAAAATTAAGCTGACAAAAAATTGAGAAGCTGGGAGCAGTGGTGCATACTTGTAGTCTCAGCTACTCAGAAGGATCGCTTGAGCCTAGGAGTTCAAGACTAATCTGAGCAACATAGAGAGAGCCTGTCTCACATATATAAACAAACAAACAAACAAACAACAGAAAAGAAATAAGGGGACAAAGAGATGATGAAACTAAGATTCAGGTTGGAGCCCCCAAATTCCAGGAGGCGCTGTATAGTTGGTATTTAAGCCTTTGAGTTTTAAACTTCCAAATAGCCAAAGTATAGAGGAAAAGAGAAATGGGTATAATGTTCACAGTTTAGATAGTTTATTAAATAAGATGTGTGACTGGCCATAGGCACATTGAAAGATGCTCCACATGATTACTCCTAAGAAAATGCAAATCAAAATTGTGATGAGATATCACGCCAGATCCACTGATTGGATTAAAAACTGATAGTACCAAGTGCTAGCGACTAGGTAACTCTGTTACCTGCTGGTAAGAGGATCAAAAAGCTAGGTGGTTTCACATGAAATTGAACATATACTAATCCCGTGACTCAGTAATTTCACCAAGTATTTAGCTAAGAGACTTATTTGACTTATATGTGAATGGCAGCAGAAACTTATTCATACTAGCTAAGAACTGGAAACAACTTAATTGTCAATGTGTAAATGGATAAATAACCTTGGTATATTTAGATAATGGAATGCAACTGCTGAACAATAAAAATGAACAAATGCTAATGCATGCAGAAACATGGATTTATTCCATAGACATTATTTGAGAGAGAGAAGCTGGGCAAAAGCAATATGTACTATGTGATTGCACATATGTGAAATCTTAGAACAGAGAAATTTCATCTGTAATGAGAGAAATCAGACCAGTAGTTGCCTAAGATGGGTATAGGGTATGGAAAATTTATTGCAAAGGGGCATTAGAGAATTTTCTGGTGCTATGGTAGTTTTAATTGAGGAGTCAGCGAAGATTTTCTGTAAAGGGTCAAGTAGTACATATTTTAGGTCTGGCTGACAATTGCTCAACTCTGTCATTGTAATACAAAAGCATCCACAGACTATATGCAAACGAATGAGCATGGCTGTATCCCAATAAAATATATCTATGCACATTGAAATATGAATTTTGTATGTAGTTCACAAGCAACTAAATGTTATTTACATTTTTTTCAACCATATGGAAAATATAAAAACTATTCTTTATTTGCCAGCCACATGAAAACAATCAAGGCCAATTTCTGTCCTAAATCTCAACTGGGGTCTTGGTTACCTGGGCATATCTAATCTGGAAAACTCATCAAACTATACTCTAAATCTTTTGTTTATTTTACACATAATTTAAAGTATAATGTAAATTGTATTTAAGAAAAGATTCACAATTTCCATAAGATAAAAATATGTGTCTGTCAATCATTTGAAACCTAGCTTTTCAGGATAGAAATTTCTTTGAGTTTAAATGAGGTGAGAGTTAGGTGGCTCTATGTGGCTGCTGGTGGGCTGACTCTTGCCTGCAAACAGGTTTTGCTTGGCCTACAGAGGATTAGGAAGATATATTTGGAATTGACTAGCCCTCCCCAGACAACCCTCTCTGGTTCCACAGATTCCCTATTATCTTTCCATCCTCTGATGTTGACCTCCCACTATTCTTAATTTTTAAGTTGTTTCTACCATAAGCAGTATATATTTGGATGCTTTTCTCTTTTTTGTTTGTGTTGTTAATTATTTTTTAGCAACTGCTAATAGTTTGAATGTGTCTCCTAAACCTTCATGTGTTGGAGACTTACCTCATATTTATGTTAATGGCATTTGGAGGTGGAGCCTTTGGAGTTAGATGAGGTCATGAGGGTGGGGCCCCCAAAACAACATTAGTGGCTTTATAAGAAGAGGAAGAAAGACCTGAGCTAGCTTGCTTGTTCTGTCTCACCATGTTACGTCTCTGCCATGTCAATGCAGTGAGAAGTCCCTCACCAGATGCTGGTACCTTAGTTGGACTTCCCAGTCTCCAGAACTGTGAGCCAAATAAACTCATATTCTTTACCTGGTTTCAAGTATTTATCATAGCAATAGAAAACAGACTAAGACAGCATCTTTAAATCACTTGTGGACCAAGATGTCAAGGAGATACAATTTTTAATGGCTCTATTTTATTCCCTTACATGATTCTATAGTAATGATTTTATTTACTCAATATCCTGTAGCTAGATATTTGGATTGTTGATAATTATTTTCGAATGTTGTTTCCATTGTTTTGTCTTTTCCAAGTAAATATTCTTTTTCCCATTCCATTATCTTAACTGAAATAAGTCAGACATAGAAAGACAAACATTGTTCACTCTTAGGCGTGGATGCTAAAAACTCTATTTGAATGTACAATAGTAATTACTAGAGGCTGAGAAGGATGTGGGGTGGCTGGATAGGGTAGGTTGTTTAATGGATACCCAAATATGGTTAGATAAGTAGTAAGTTTTAGTGTTCTATGGTGGGGTGTCTGTAGTCCACAGCAGACTATTATGTGTTTCATGACTGACTAGAAGAGAGGAGCTCAAAGGGTCCACATACAGTCATGAAAAGGAGGTGGAAATGTTAATTACCTGGGTTTGATCAGTACATATTGCATACATGGAGTGAGTAGTTTTAAGCTCTTCAAAAACATATATCTGACCTATATGTCTTAATTGTCAAAATCCAGTCACACTAGTATTTTTCTTTTTTTCTTTTTGGTACTGGGGATTGAACTTAGTACTTGATCACTGAGCCACATCCCTATCCCTTTTGTATTTTATTTAGAGACAGGGTCTCACTGAGTTGCTTAGTGCCTTGCCATTGCTGAGGCTGGATTTAAACTTACAATTCTCCAGTCTCAACCTCCCAAAGGGCTGGGATTATAGGCATGCGCCACCGTGCCCAGCTTCCAGTATCTTTGAATCACTTCTAATTCAGATTTGAAATTTACTGTAAGTTTAGATTCTTCTTCCTCTCTTCCCCAATTTTGCTTATATGATCTTCATTTTAAACCCTGATGATGGTAATTCAATGTATTTTTTTTACATTGTATCATTTTTCAATTAAGAATAAATTTTGATTTTTGTATTTGACTGTGTAGTCAGATTAACAACCATTATTTAGATTTATCTCTAGAGTTGTCTTGTTTTTGTATGTATTACTCGTTCTTTTACATCTTGATTTCTTCATTTTTAAAAACTTAATTTTGTTGAATCACTTGGTTGATTGAATTACTTCAAGGGATTGTGGAAGGAGGACAGATGAGAATATTTAGCCTTTGTGTATCTGAGAATCGTTTTATATTGTATTTATTCATAGAACACACATGGGATTCTGTTTTTAAAAGGCTGTGGATCCTACTTAATTGTATTCTGGCAATTAATGTTATAGAAGAGAAGTCTGAGGCTGACCCAATTATTTTTTCTTTCCTAGGTAGTCTATTGTTTCTTATTTGGATGTTTGAATAATGTCTTATTTATTCATATACTTTAAAAAGTTACAAAAGTTAATCTAGGTGAAATGCTTTTTTCATTGATTTTTTTTTTTCCTGGTTCATGATAAATCCTTTCAGACAGAAAACAACATATCCATATTTCTTTAGCCTAAGACAGTTTCTCTTTATCTTTTATTATTGCTTTTGTTTTACTTATTCTAGTATTTTCTTCAGAAATATCAATCATTCATATCTTTACTTTTTATTCTTTATTTTTCCTCTTTCATTTTTCTTTCTGTATTAGCTGTCTTTATTTTAATCTTTGCTCAAAACAATTCAAGAAAATATCCCCAGTTAATCCTGACATTGATTGGTTTGACTTTTTATTTTACTATCTTTTTAAAAAATATCTTTTTATTTATGTATTTATTTTATTTGGTGCTGAGGATCGAACCCAGTGCCTCATGCATGCAAGGCAAGCGCTCAACCACTGAGCTACAACCCCAGCTCTTATTTTACTATCTTTACCACTGTCACTGTAAATGCATTATCGTTTTGGGTTGTTAGCAGTCATTCCTTAACTTATTTGTCTCTTCAAACCATTCTTTCTTCCCCCTGCATGTTGTGTTTTCAATAGAAACTTCATCTTGTATCCTTTTAAATCTCAGCTTTTCTTTTCCCTTATATTCCTAGGTAAAATGTTTTCAGAAGTATGTTCTGTCTCAGTCTTGAGACATGTGTCCTTTCTCTCCCCTTGCTGTATTGTCCTGCATGCCCATGATATTCATTGTTTCTCTTTGAATGAGGCAAGATTCCTACAGATTTGGATGACAGAATGCTGGTGTTGGTGGATTGACCCATCTTGGGGTCTTTTCTCCATCAAGCTGATAGTGAATGCTTCCCATTTCTTTCAGGATGTGGAAGGGCACAGCAGTGATGTGAGAGTAAATCCCTGTATCTATCAGAAAACTCAGAGTTCACTGCTGCCCTGTGTTCTTGTTATTTTGAAACGTGTGCAAAAAGCTACAACCCCTAGAATGCTGTATACAGCCTCCTCCTGCCTCTGCTTTCCCTGCCTCTGAAGCACCTGTAGAGACTACATTTTCCAGCATACTAGGCACCACAGGTCACTTGGATTATATTGAGGGGGATACAGAAAGTCACTGTTTCTGGTGGCAATATAAAAAATTGTGAGAAGCCCACGTGGTGGTTCCTGTAGAAGCAGCATCTGCACAGATTTCTGGTCCATACACAGCCTTGATTTCTGAATAGGGGATAAGATATGAATCCTTTTCAACAACCTCTCCCTTCTAGTCTCTAAAGTCTTTTGTTTCATTGAGGCATATCACACGTGTGGTACAAAGTGAAATTTGGGGGTCTTAGTTTAGTTTAATACATAATAAAGATTAGGTCCTGGAATTAGATTGATCACCAGGCTGGTTTTGCTGTTGAAAGTTTTGGTATCTTTCAGTGCCCTTGCAGTCTTTTGTGGGAAGTCAGTAGAGGATCTGTGTTGCTATAACAAAATACTGGAGGCCAAGAAACTTAAAAAAGTAAGAAGGTTTGTTTGGCTCACAATTCTGGTGACTGGAAGAGCATGGTGCTGGTGCATAACATGGTGCAGAAGAGAAAAGGGAACTGGCTGTGTGCATAAGCAAGGAAGGAAGAGACTGAGGAGGGGCCAGGATCACTCCTTTTATAACAACCTGCTTTCAAGGGAACTCATCTCCTACCATCTCTACCTTCCCTCACTATTCAGCAGTAATCCATTCATGAGAGTGGATCCCCATGACCTCATTACTTCACACTGGGTCTCACATCTTTTAAAATTTAAAATTTAATCTTTTGAGATGTAAGGTTCTAGCACCTCAAAGCCATCACACAGGCGTTCAAGCTTCCAGCCTGTGAGACTTTGCAGAGCAAACCGTTTAAGCTATAGCAGGGAGATGGTGCTGGGTGGATGGTTAGTAGCTCAGTAATGTTTTCAGTTCAATACTTGACTTATTTTCTCTAAATTAGGATTTCCCAGGCAGCCACCCTGCTTATCACTGGATTGCTTCTCCTTCCGAAGCCAGCAGTCAGTGCTGAGGCGCTCCATGATTTCCGCTTTCCTTTTAATGGGCTGCCTCTGCCTAGGCTTGCCTCTGCCAGCCCACCCCTCTCCTTTCTGCACAATTCAAATCACATTTTAAAGGAACATTTAAAACCAGGGTTGTACAGTAGTATCCTCAACCCCAGAGACTTGGTGAGGCAGCATCAAAGAAACTCTTTAAGCACAAGAGCGAATCCTTTCCTCATGTGCTTCGGCTTGACAAAGGGATGGCAGGCCTTTGTTGCTATTGTCGGCCCCACTGGCGACTCACGCGTAAGAACTTTCCATTTTTTCCTGTGGAAGTTTTGAAGAACTTTCTGAATCTGAAGGTCAGTTTTGTGTTGAGGCCTTGCTATTTATTTTAGAATTTAATTACATAGTGTGGTGACATCTTGGCTCAAGAGGTCTGGGTGTATAGAACCAATTTGGAACAAAGTGGGAGATCAGTAAAGAGAAAACTGGTGTGAAAAATGGAATTTAACTCTACTTCATCACTTTAGAGCATTTACTAGGAAATTATTTTCTCATCGAAACATTAATGGTAGAAAATGTTAATGTCAGAATGCCAAGAGAGAGATTCCAGTGAAGCTTGACATTTATGGAAACATCTATTATTAATGAGAAATTTGAAGTTGTTTGCAGATATTTACCACCATTTACTAAAAGCCCCAGCGTTGACATGATGCTGTACTTCAAAGTTGGGAACGCAAGCTCATCAGTGGGCCAGCTCACCATTCTTGCTTTATGCATGGATTTTCATTTTCTGCTATGGCAGTAACAGGGAATGACCAAGTGTGAGTCTAACCCCAACTTGCTGTGCTGCTTTGGGGAATTCAAATCATCTCTCTGAGCCCCTTTCCTTACATGTAAGAAAAGAATGTCGTGCAGACTCCTAGCTGACATCATCTGATTCCTTGTCAAATGTGCTTTGCAAACATAAGGTGGCTTTTTCACGAGGTGGGAAGGTTTGTTTTTGTGTGGTTGGTGTACGCTAACTAACCCACAAGCAGCAGGGCTCTGGAATTATTTGTTGTGCTTTCTCTCCAGGGTGTCCTAATGAGCTATGGCAAATTGGAGCTGTTGAATCTTTCAGGCAAGTCCTGTTCTCCCAGTGATATGTCCTGCAATTGCACATTACAGAAATGAAGATGTGTTTTCATGGACTCTCTGCTATAAAATATTTATGCTCTGCCTTTGGTTATATAAAGTATTTTGCAGTGTAGGTCATCTGCTCAGCAAAATGTTCCACTACGAGAGCAGCTTCCTAAAGTCCCCGTGGATCTTCAGGGCAGGCACATAAGACGGCCCTACAGAACAAGGCTCTGTCAGGACTAATGCCTGAATATAAATGGATCATGCATGACTTAACCCTAAAAGAAGATTTGGCATGAATAGAATTTCCAAGATGTATAATTAACTCTTTTATATTAATGAGAAATATAGCCTCCAACGATGTGAGCTGTCTCAGGATATAGTGTGCTAAATATTAACTCTTTCCCGTCTCCAAGTGGAGGAATGTTCCACTGTTCAAATCGGGCCAAGGTGTGTAGACTTGCAATGCCATTTGTCCTCCCTCTTCAGTGTACTTATTTTGGGACAGTTGGATGTCATAATTATTTTTTGGGGTCTCTACACTGTACATACTGTACATGCCAATGTTCTGGCTACTGTGCTAGAGGTGGTATCTATCTATCTATCATCAAGATATATGATCTGTAGAATGTAGTTGAATTCTAATTTATATAATGTTGATAGTGAATATGATCATGATTATAAAAATAAGGATTAATGCCAGTTGGAGGAGTTAAGAACAACTTTTTGGGAAGGTAGGAAGTTAGTCGGCCTGTGAAAGATGGGCAGGATTTGGGAAAATAGTAAAAGGGAAGAACTTCTGTGGTTCCCTGTGTTTGTAGAAATAAAGGAAAGATCCTTGATAGCTGTATCAATCAGAATGGACTAGGTCTTGCTGCAGTAACAAACAAACCCAAAACTTAGTGGTTTAAGTCAAATTTTATTTTTCACTAGAGTTATAAATCCATTGCAGATTGATTGAGGACTCGGCTCCATGTTATTGTCTTTCCTCAGAGGTGCAGGCTAACAGAGCTGCTACCATCTGGAATGCCTCTGGTTCCCATGGTAGGAGGAAAAAGGGAAAATAACACACTGATATTTATAGATTTTTGACTGGATATGACACTTGTTGCTTCTTATTTTTCTTTGGTCAATGCAAATCACAAATATATGCTTCACTTCAAGGGAAAATGCATTATTCTTCTGTGATAGGAGAAAAACAATAGGAAACATCAGTGAGTAGCTATGAACACTGTCATGGTTGTAATGTGTTCCCCAAAATTCATGTATTGAAAATTAACCCCTATTGTGATATTATTAAGAGGTGGGGCCTTTTGGGAAATGATTAAAGCTCCACCCAAATAAATGGATTAGTACTTTATAAAATGGGCTGGAGGCAACTAGCTTAGGCTCTTTCCTCTTCCTCCACATGAGGACATAGTCCTCTGAAGGATGTAGGAACAAGGCACCATATTGGAAGTGGAGATCAGGTCCTAATCAGACACCAAGTCTGTCAGCCCCTTGATCTTGGACTTTTCAGCCTGAAGAACTGTGAGAATGAATCTCTGTTCCTTCTAAATTACTTGCTCTCAGGTATTTTGTTATAGAAGAACAAACAGACTAAGATAAACAGCAACCACATGTCCAGTGTGAGAGAAGCTGTGTGAGGTAGTAGATAGCGGAAGAATGTTGCAGACAGATGTACCTGGGTTTGAATATTCTGTCACTTGCTAGCTGGGTAACCTTTGACAAATTTCTTAGCCTCTCAGACACTGCATCTGTAGAATGAGATTAATAATTCTGGTTTAGCAAGATTGTTGTGAGGTCTAGATATGTCAGTAAATATTGATTTGTTTGGTATGGCTTCCCTCTGTTGACAGCTTTCTACTTTTTCTTTCCTAATCTCACATGATATCTACTGTACTTCTTGCTCTGGGGTTCTAAGAAGTATACTTACAATTTTGCAGTAATCTTCTCTTTCTTGGTTAAGTCAGCCAACTGGATTTCAGCCATAGGTTCTGCTGATCCATGGGTGCCTTCGTAAAGCAGAAAAAGGCATTCTCTCTAAGTGAGGCTTCATGGGTTCATGGGCAGAGAGTGACTTTGGGTGAATTAAGAAAAAGTGCCCATCCTTTTGATAGCCCTATGCAAAGCTGCAAGGTGTGGTGGCAGATTTCAGCTCCATTTCCTCATTTGGATGGTACTATCATGCAGGGAATAAATTAGACAACCATATGTGATGGCCCTGGATTTAGGTCCTTTTTGCAGATTCCTGAGAAGACAGTCCACTTATTGTCTGTCTTTCCTTTGCAAGAGGAGGGAGAACTTTCAAATGATGTGTGTTTATTCTTGCAGAAGTATGCAATGCATAGATTCCCAATATACGAATTCTTGAGAAGATTGCTAACAAGCATTATGCTCTCATGCTCTTAGAATATCCTCACTTATCTGCTATATTTTGAATCAATAGTATAGTTATTTATAAGCAATTCCCACTGATCTTAATGAGTTTAATGAATAAAGAATGAGCACAATAACTGAGTTTAACTTCACCAAGAAATAATTTGTTATACAAAAGAAATTTGATATTAAACTACCCCCAAATATAATATAATTAAATCACATTAATTCTCTTAGGTATAATACAATTGTCTGTGCTGTGCATAGATAAGAAGCTAAAAGCAAATTTCTGGTGTGCCTTTGAGAAGAATTTGTTTAACTTTAAAAATAACTCAGAGGAAAATAGGACCAGTGTTGAGAGAGTTTTCTAATGTAGGAGTTATTTTCATTGACATCACTTATGGTGGAGAAGTATCTGGTGGTCGTGATTCACAGGATGATTTTAGGGGGGTGACACTGGGGGAAATGTTGACTTCAGATTTCTCCTTGTTCTTTTGGGGGAGGAGGCCTCCACAGAATGCAATAAGGCAAGAGAAAAAAGTTCTGGGACACCAGGTCTAGTGCTGATGGTGGTACCCTCTTTTGTGTGCTCTGAGGCTATGGAATCTGAATGGGAGTGTGGTTAGCCAGAACACAGCCTCCCAAGATATAGGAGACATCCAAATCATAGGAACTTGTGAATATGTTTCTTTATATGGTGAAAAGGACTTCGTGGATGTGACTAAGTTGTGGATTTTGAGCTAGAGAGTGTCCTGGATTATCCAGTGGTCCCAATGTAATCAAAAGGTCTTTGTAAGAGGGAGGCAGGACAGTCAGGGAAGGAGATGCACAAACTAGAATGATATGTCCACAGATGACATTAGCTAATTAATTATTTTTTTCAAGAGCAAAAAGTTTTATTTAAAGGAGAGACTAGAGGGAGAGAAGGGGGGGAGAGAGAGAATTTCTTCAGAGAGGAGGGGGTCCAAAGTTGGTGCCTGAGGAAATAGGGGTGTCCTGCTCCTTTAACAGATTTCAGATTTCCTTTGTTCCCATGCCACCTCCTCCCACTCTACTGACTAAAAGTTGGAGTGGGAATGAAGCCACCTAGGGGTACAGGCAGGAAGGGAGGTACCAGGGGATATTCATTAACAACTCCTTGCAGGGAGGAAAAATTCCTTGGAGACAGATGACCTTGGCAACAGATTGGAGGAGGGGGGAGTGCTCTGGAGGTATTAGCATTTTATTGCCTTTGAATCAGCCCCCATCTTCCTGACCCAATCATTCATTACCTACGCTGCCTGTCCTTTTGCCCCAGTCTCAATCCCCCCTCTGATTAAGGAAAACCTTACTGTTGTAAAAGGAAATGGATGAAGACCACTCTTGCTGGTTTGGGCTGAGAGGGAGCAATAGTGGGGCAAGCAGTTTGGGTCTCCCTTTTAGGAATATTTTTGGTCAGTCAAGGGGTCTGTGGCAAAATTCTGGTTTGGAAAGAAAAGTTTGTAAAGTCATCTGGGAGGTGAGTGCTTCTATGAGAGAAACAAAAAGACATGAGTACTGGAATGAGATTAATAAAAACTGAATGTTGTAGATCTGGAACATGTCAATGAATATCATGATGATGATAGAAACCAGTAATCTCTCACCAAAAGGTGCAAGAGCCAAGCAGTTTTTCCCATAACAAGGCCAGTGAGGACATGGCCTCTATTTGGGAATGTAAATCTTTAGGATATTAGTTACATTTTCAGAGTTATTAGGAATGTGAACGCAACACTTAGTTTTTATAATGTCACGGATGTCCCCATAAGATGTAGTTAAGATATCTAATGTCACCTGATTTTTTTGTAAAATATCTTCTTATTGGCATAACCTCTGTGTTTAGTAGAGATCTTTTTATTTCTGTTACTTAGGGCTAGATAATCATACTAGTAAACATATCAAGTGTGTCTATATAGGAAGTTAGGAAGATTTGCAGGCCTTAAATTGACTATTGACAAAAAAACAAAAACAAAAGCAAACCTTCTGACTCTGATAGTCTCTTTTGATAGTTATCAGGCACTCTTGTCTAAGAATCCCTCTTTGATAGCCTTCAGTCTTAGTTACTCTTGGTGAGGCTTACACAAGTGTACATCTTAAGTTAAAAGAACTATTATCTTTCCTTTTGAATGCCCAGGAATAGGTATACTTTGATTCTAACTGTTTTGCTAGGTGTTTAAGCATAAGCTGGTCAAATTGACCTTGTTCCTATCTATGGTTAAGAGTTAGCTGAGTTCCCTCAGGAGGTCACTCTTGGGAACTTGTGAGCAGCCTCTGAGCTCCTCTAGTGCCATCTTCCAGAATGGGCCAGGGTTTTGTTGATCAAACAGCTTTCCTTAGAAGCATCAAGGACATCTCCCTCTCTAACGACTTTCCTCTTTGTTGCATGTGCATTGGTTGGCTTTCTGATCTCCAGGGTCTCATTGATCCCCCTGAGCCCGAGGTCATATGGCCCAGAGTTGCAAAACCCTCAAAGAGGTCCCCTTGTTCCCTGGGTTCAAGCGACTCAGAGGGCAAGAGCCAAATATTGGCTATTTTTTTTCTTGGCCCTTTTACTTCCTCAAATGTTGTCTCTAAGTTTTGGTCTTAAACATCCAGCAAGCTGGTTTCATCAGTCTTAAAGTAAGAGTACTAGGTTTTAACTTTAATGTCTGTAACTTTAAAGTTATTTACCCCTTCTATTTAATTGGGGTCAGTATTAGTACTGGAAGCCAGCCTTACATCTTGTCTGTCCTATCGATGATGGCCTATTATCTCAAATTAACTCAGGTTTTTATATTAGAAATTGTACTTTCGTAAGGCACTAACAAATAACAGTTTTGAAGTTTATAAGGAAAATGCAAAGTGAAATTAACAGGAGTAAAAACATTGAGTTTGTATAATAGCTGTGAACCAAGAAATATAATTTTTATAATCCCAACTCTTTTACTTTAAACTTTAAAGAACATCAGCTTGGTAAAATGTTCTTTTAAATCTTATATTTTAATGATCTGTATACTCAGCCAGTAGCTTTTGAAAGTTAGAAGAAGCAAGGAATGGATTTTCCTCTGAAACAACCAGAAAGAATCATTTACTAACATCCAGTCTAGCTCTGTAATACTTGTATTCAACTTCTGACCACCAGATCTGAGAGAGAATAAATTTGTGTGGTTTTAATCCATTAAGTTTAAGATAATTTGTTATAAGAGCAATAGAAAATTATTACAGGGAACAAGATTGAGGCTTTTTGAGGATAAACTGGGGAGAGTGAGAGTATGGACATAGTAAGAATCCCTGGGTCAATTCACTGGAACAGGAGTGAGAAAACTTTTGCCTGTGGGTCGAACTTTTGCATAGCCCATAAGCCAAGGATAGTTTTTACATTTTTAAATGGCTATGGCATGTGAAAGATATGCAATTAAAAATGGCATGTCCATAGACCAAGTTTTTTTGGAGCCCAACCTTTCTCATGTTATCTATGGCTGCTGTTCTGTGTAGCAGCACACCATACCCACAAATGGCTCATCTGTATCCTCATTTTGCATCCACCCCCAAACTGAGTCCACTGCAGACTATTTTAAATCAAATCCTAAATGTCATATCATTGCACCTGCAGATCTTCCAATATTTATCTGTAATTGGAAAAAACCACATCTACAATACTATTAAAATGTGATTTTTTTTTCAAGAATGAGGAGCAGGGTCCAAGAGAGAAAAAAAAATGAAATGGGAAAATAGATGAAATTAGGCAAAATTCCCAGAAGTTGTTTCAAGAGAATGTCACTCACAACAAACTGAGACCCAAGGTTGTAACTGTTCTGTCACAAATAGAGTTTGTGACTCTATATGTGAGAAAACTAGGTTATTCTAAGAACTAAACACGGGAGCAAAATGTCATAGGAAATAGCAAATGAAGTCATAGAAAGGAAATATGAGATCAAACCTTTAGGTAAAGCTGTAGACATGGCAGTGGTAAAATCCTGGGGATGAAGCAGTGAGCCATGCTTCCAGTACTGCCAAGAGCTGTGTCTACAATTCTGCTCTTTTAAAATATTCTTTTGGCATTAGCCAGTTGTCTCTGTGTTGACTGTGGTCAGGACAGTGAATAGTGTGTTGATCATTTTGGTTCCATCTCCAGGTGTAGGTGATCATGACAATCAATGTTACCACCTCCCTGTGCCTGAGCATGGAGCCATGGCATTGGGAGGAGCAAAGCTAAGGGTCAGTTATGACCCATGAACAAGAATCAGTTTTTCTACTTATTTGTGACCCAAGTATTTTGCCTATCCTTCCTACAGGCTTTCAGTGAGCATCTAATGAAGGTGTGCATGGGAACCTTCTTTATGAGTCAGAAAGGATTACATTGATATAAGATTGGGCATTAGATTATACTGAATAGGGTATATTCTTATTTTCAACAAAATTTAGTTTGTACCTCCCATGTTCTTAGCTGTGTTCTGTGGATTCTTAGAAGACTATTAATAAGCACTGGCAGGTGCTACAAATTCTCTTTCTTTTTATCAGTGTTTTTGTTTTTCTTGTATGGCAGAGAAATGATCTTTTATGTCATTTTGACCTGACTTCACTGCTGCAGACTATGGTTCATGTGTTTCTGCAGTGTAATCTAGTGAAGGGGAAAGCAGACATTTTTCATCCTGGAAAGCCCCGTGTGTTTGGCACATTGCTCTGAGCAATAGTGATGGAATTTCTAAATTCCTATCAGTGAGGGAACAACATATTCTTTGTGGGGGACAGAGAGGCCTGAGGGAAGAAAATCTCGGTTAAGGATATGTAGGAAAGAGACTAGCAAAGAACTGAAATTCTGGAGGTCGTGAACTGCAAGCCTGCTAATCGGGCCTGAGTGGGGCAGTAGAGAGATGTGCTGGGGAGATTGCTTTAGGACACAGGCTGCTAACAAATAAGGTCATTCCTCCAAAGCAGCAGCAGCTGGTTTGACCCAGAAATTGAAGCATATAAAAATAGTTTTGAGGAAGTTCTAGAGAAGAAAACAGATATAGTGTTGAAATTGGAAGGGGATCCTTTTGGGCCATGATAGTTTATAAGGGTATGGTCAGATTAGACACGCTTGAAAGATTTGCTTTTTATCATTTACCACTCGTTATGAACAGCAGGGTTGCCCCACTGTGGGCAAGGATTGCTTTAAGAAAATCCAATATTTATAACCCCACAAATTTATAAACATGAATTAGAGGCATCTACTACTTTATTTTTCCATGTTCTATTATTTGCTTAGCACTGCATGCTGGAGTAGGAGTTACTGTTTTATTGTCTTAGAGCTTAGCTCCAGCAGCTGGTGTTTGGCTTAGATTTTTGTTGCTGTTGTTTCATGTATAGAAAGGGAAAATCATTGATAGTATTAAATTGACATCGCATTCTGCAAGTGCAACTCTTGATCATACATGGAAGGGAGGAACTGATGAATATTCATGAATCTACACATTGAGGGAAATGGGACTAAGCCTGACTAGGATTTATGAACTGACTGCATATATAGGAAGTGTATGTTAAGGGGAACTTTGAAGTGCTCTTCTCTTGCGTGTGCGTGGGGGGTGCATGCTAGTAGGATCATCTACCAGATGGAGCTTTGTGTTATGAGCATTAGATTGTAGCTCCAGGAACAGGTTTTTGTTGTGCTCTCCCTTGTTGGGGCCAAGTACTTCATCTCTCAAATGAGCTTCTTTTCTACCAGGACACCTGGGAAGCAACACAAAATATGGAATATAGGTGTAAGATTATGTATATGCACATATGTAGATTCAATTTGATGCATATTTTTGTGAATGGATGGGTCAATGAACTGGATGATTGAGACACACATGACCAAGTCACCCCAGCATGTCAACCAACAGCCAACCAATGACTACATATATGAACAACTATCCCTGGTCCATCTTTCAGTTATAGTAGTGAGCTCTGCCTAGATCAACCGAGCCTGGGCCAGGCCAGCAGAACCAACAGATCCACTGATATGAGAACACTAATAGATGATTATTGTGCTACAAAAACATTTCTTGGCGGTTTGTTATTCAGCAAAGTTAATTTAGACCCAAAACTAAGATGCGTGCCATGCAATTGATAGCACAAATTTTTCCAGTACAATTTCTTCATTGTTGGTTTTGAGTACAACCACCTGGTCCATAGCCAATGAACAGATAGATCTCCTACCAAAAACATGGATCCAGTCCTGGTGCCACCTTTGAGGTTCAACAACTAAAGGCTCAGAGAGATGAAGTGACTTTATTCAGACTTCATACTTAGCTAGTGACAAAGATGATACTAGACCTCAGGTCTTTTGTGTGTAATCTGAGTGTACTTTCAGAGCATTTCATTGCCTTCAGGATTGGTGTGCTTAATCATATTAAAGTGATGACTGGGGTTTTAGGGAGTTATTATGTCAGCTTATGTTATCTTTATCCTCTCATGAGGGGAGCAGAAATCAAGTTAACCCGCAGAATTGAAAAATTTTATTTAAAAATTCTTTGAATTACCTTGTGTGGTGTGTTGAATCATACCCCAGAGATGTGTTGAAAGCTTCACCTCCTGCACCCGTAGATATGACCCTATTTGGAAACAGGATCCTTGTAGATGAAATCAACTTGAGATGAGGCCATGCTGGATTAGGGTGAACCTAAATCCAAAATGTCCTTAGAGAGATTTGACACAGACCCACATGGAGGGAGATGGCCACCTCAAGATGGAGGCAGAGATTAGAATTATACCTGTCGTCAGTCAAAGATTGCTGAGGATTGCTGGCAACCAACAGAAGCTAGGAAGAGGCAATGTAAGAATACTCTCCTAGAGGCTTTAAAAAGAATTTGCTTCTGCCTTGATTTCAGACGTGTAGGCTTTGGAACTGTGAGAGAATACATCTCTGTTGTTTTAAACCCCCCGTTTGTGATACTTGGTGAAAACAGGCCTAGGAAACTAATACATTTAGCTTCTTCACTTTTGTTTAGAATAATATTCAGTCTATATTATACCTTCGATAAGACAGGCAGTAGAGAAATAGATGAAACAGAGAGATCAGGGATTCAAAAGCAAAAACCAACCCTGTTCGTCCCTTTGTAATAAGCCAATACTTAGAAAACATCTGGTGGCTACCTGAGAGCTGGTGTGCGTAGATGATAGCAGCGCAGCTGTCTGGGGTTTCTTCCCATCAGCAAAGGAGGCAGTTAGGTCACGTGTTTCCTTTGGGCCATTCTGTCTGGTGCAATGGAGTGGGTCTCTCAGGCAGGATATTTTCTAGAGTTCATAAAAAATGTAGAAATTTAGTCTTTGTGGGGGAGTTAGCATTCACTGAAGAGTCACTGAAAATGCATTTCACTCGGAGCACAACAGACATGTATATCTTCATCTCTTAGGAGTGTAGACAGATACACCTAGAACTGACATCCCTTCCCTCCTTCCTCCTAACTGTATTGTGATCCTCCTCAGCCGTAAGCGGTGTGGGGCTCAGAGAATCACCACCTTCCGCTCTCTCAGTACTGAGCAGTGCCTCCTTTTCTTCGTTGTTAGTCATAATCCATTTACAGTCATTTGCATTGAAATCCATGTTCTGCTGCATCACAGTATTAATGGGGGGCTTAGGGCAGCTGCACCAAGGCAATGTGCTTCGCTTCTGAAAAGCTCCTCCTGATAATCCAGAAAAATCCGCCACTCTGGGGACCCCAATTTGTCTGATTACCTTTTCTTCTGACAGATGCTGGGGTCATATCCTTAGACTTCTATTTGTTGCTCTCGTTTGGCTAATTCTATTAGTGACTTATTCCAGACATGAAAGTCATTTGCTATTAAAAGCAACGTTGCCATTTCTAAAGGAAAATCCCAAGGCCTTCTTTCTGTCTGAACCTCAAATTAATAGAAGAGTTCAGACGCTCAAATCAAAAGTACAGCCCGGCATGAATTGTCCTCTATCACCTGTACTTCTTAAGTATCGGGGAAATAACTCTTTTGAGTGAAGAAGAAAAAGGCCACGATGAATACAGTAGATGTTATATGTTCACACAATAGATGGCATGAATTTGAAACCGTCTCTCACACTGGATCTGCACAGCACAACCAACTTTGATACCAACTCTAAAAATTTGGTGGGTGAGTCTATCAGTGATTCCCGGCTGCCTCCGCATAAACGTTCACCCCTTCTTCCTCAAGTGCTGATTTGCTGGGGCAACCTATGCGCATCTGCAAAGCCACATGTGCTGAAGCCTTGGTTCCCAGTGCAGCAATGTTCAGCGGTGGGGCTTTGGGAAGCAGTTGGATTACTCCTCATCAGTGGAGTGATCCATTGAGAGCTGAATGGATTACCAGGAGGTGAGGGAAACTGTAGGTGGCGGGTATGGTCGGAGAAAGTAGGTCACTAGGGCATGCTCAGAAAGGGTGTTACTTGTCCCCAGCTCTGTCTCTCTCTCTCTCTCTCTTCTTCCTGGTTGCCATGAGCTGAGCAGCTTTCCTCCCATGTGCCCTTCCACCCTTATATTCTACCTCACTTCAGGCCCAAAGCAATGGAGCCAGCTGTCCACGTTCTGAAACCTCTTTCCTTGTTTAAGTTGTTTGTGTCAGGTTATTTGTCATAGCAGTGAATAGCTAGACTCTTTGAGCCTTGGCTTCTCTGTCCATAAAATTAATTATTAATGACATCTACTATTGCTGCATAATAAGCGACCACGAAATGTCTGTGACACCTAACAATAAGCACTTATTTCTCACTCATAGGGCTGCTGGTTAGCAAGGATATGCTTTTTGGGTGGTAGGAGAGAGTGAATCTGTAATGTTTCTTAGGCTTGCAACTCATGTGCTATCACTTTGATCAAAGCAAGGTATATGGCCAAGTCCTACTCATATCTATGGAGCTGGAAATGGGTTTCTGCTATAGAGGAGGTAAGAGGTGAATTTTTACTAGATAATAATCTAAGTACCACTTTTGGATGAAGCAGATGTTTTGGAGACTTCATGAGATAATGATGACAGGCATATAGCATGGAGCTGTGCACATAGTAAGTGCTCATTAAATGTAAGTGTTCTTTCTGCCGCCGCCGCTGTTGTTGCTGCGTCTGTTAGTACTGCACTCCCATCCTCAGCATGGAGAGGGGGGGGCTCTGCAGATAAATGCATGCAGAAAGGCTGTGCTCTGTTCAGAGCCACTCTGCCATGAGAGTCAAAGCTCTGTCCCCTCGACTCCAGCATGCCGTGTTCTCCCTTTTCACCTCTAGTGGGCTTGGGAAAGCTTCTGAAAACTTCAGGTCATTGCGAGCCTGTTACTTTTGTTCATCCTATTCCATTTAAACCATGTTTGTGGCCATGCTTGTTTGAACTTTGATCTTGTGAAGTCAACTCAGAAGCCATGGTCACTGCTATTTTATGGAGAAGGAAACAGGTTGGGTGGATCCCAAGCTGTATCTGTTCTTTTGACCTTCCAGTCTAGAGCTCAGATGGCAAAGTTTCGTTTTCATGACGAGCATTTATCAAAGTTTGTAGGGATGCACCCTAAATATTTGAGACTTTGCTATTTGTCCACTCACCCACCTATTGATTCACTCCTTTAGCAAGGCAGGTGTTCATGGAGTGTCCCTTACGTGCTCCATAAGAACACTGTGGTGACGGCCTTAGATATGTGGCCTGTTGGGAGTACAAGCTCTGCCTGCTGTGGTAATTCCAGGCCAATCTAGGCTTTGGATAGGGGCAAAGTGTTGGTAGTGAGGGCCCATGGGGAGCCGGAGCTTGCTCATCACGCATGGGTCACTCATTGCTGTGTGTCCTTCAGGAACCAAAACGCAGTCTCCTCCATGTGCCAGAGACACCCACTAGGTCCAACGGAGACACTCCCTTAGGATGTCCTGGAGCAGTCCAGAGTCCCAGGCGGGGTCCCAGACATCTCCATTTCTGCAGAACCACACATCTACTCACCCAGATGCGCAGAGCTCCTACTCTCACAGGTGTCTGCTGCTGCTGGGTCAGGAAGGCCTACTGCCTGGAGTTGGGGGCTGGGAGCCTAGGACACTTTGACGGACCCTTGGCCAAGTGGGAGCTTGGGAGGCTGGCTGACCACACCCTTTACACTTTCTTGATTTCATATTTTCTTAGTCACAAATCTTAGTTGATTCTCATAAGAATTTAAACCTAAGAGATAGATGATCCTAAGAGATGATTCCCTCATGTTATAGATGAAGAAACTGACTCACAGAGGAAGCAACTCACCCACCGTTCTGCTACAATGCCAGTGGACCTTTTGGCTCCTTTCCAGTCTTCAGACTCTAACTCTTTTTATTCTGTACAATATCCCAAGCTTGCCGAGGCACACCTGCCAGTGGTGCTGGGTGGAGCCTGAAGGAGGCGGAGCCAGCAAGGATGCAGAATTTTACTGTCTCCATTCCAGGGGACCCAATCATCTGTCCTAACTCTGGCCCTTTGCTTCCCCCACAGCCCTGGCTTTTGCAGAGAAAGGACAGACTCCTTCAGGGTCTCTGCCTCTCAGAGCCACCTGTGTCCTGGGTTGACGTGGATTCCCAGGGCCTGTCCGCTCGTACATCTCCATCAGTTCTGGGCCCTTGGCTTTTGGTCCTCTCTGGCCTTGGCCTGCTGTGGACCTGAGGTCTTTGTCGATTTCCCTCCTACTCTCTGTTGAAGGTCTTGACCTCAGAGTTCCAGAACCTTCAGCAACAACAATGGGATCCAGGCTCTCTGGGGTGTCCTCTCTGGCAGCACTCTCCCAGTGGCTTTACATCTGCTATGTGCTCAGAGTGTGTTTAATCCCCTTTCTCCTAAGGTCGAGTTGTTGTTCTTTCACACACACATGAAACTGCGAGGCTGGGAAAGGCTATTTATTTCTCTCTGGATTACACAGCTGCTGGACACAGCTCACTCCTTCCATCATGTAATTCTATCTCATCAATAATAACTGCTGACAGGAGTCAGGGACTTTGAATACAACTTACATCATTTGCAATCCTCATGACAACTTTGCTGTTGAATCCCCTTTATTTACCAGGTGATGGAACTGAGGCACAGGGAGATTAAGCAACTTGCCCTATGTCACACAGCTGAAAAAAAATGTTATATTTAGGATGTTCAAGATGGGGCCTGTCAGACTCCCAAACTCCTCTTGCATTCCATTTACTTCTGGGCCTCCTTAGTCTTACCCATGATCTCACTGAGCCCTTCTCTAATAATCCATGAATGGTAGAAGTCTGGTTTAAAAATTGTCAGGAACTGAGGTGTGTCCAGGGAGATGGTGGGAGTGCAACACCCAGCCTTGGGGGTCCCTGGGCTGACTGTAAGAACGTGTGTGACTCACACACTTCTTTGTGAGCATCTCCTGTTGGCGCCACCTCCTTTGCTAATCTCTGGCTTCCTGAGTCTTTGGTTCACAGCCAAAGACTGGTTCTCCAAGCTCTGACACTCCTCCAGCTGGGCCCTTCTCACCTGAACTCAAGCCATTTGGAGCAGGGAGAGCCACCAGGCACCAGAGACAGCGAGAACTGAAGCATGTCTCATCTAGACCCAGCCCAAGCTCAGAACAGGCAGCCCAAAGCAGATGTCCAGGAAGGGGCTAGCTTGTGGCACCTTTAGCATCATTGCTGTGGTTTTCACCCTACTGTGGAAAAAACTGCCTATTTTTTTTCCTTCTGAGAACTCTCCAACTCTCCCATATAAACCCTAAATCAGTGAGGGCAAAACCCACCCAGCTCCCCCCAGGCTGTAGGAACTGCTGGACTTGGTTCATCTTCTAATCTGATCATGTCCCCAGTCTAAGCCTCCATTTATCACCTCCTAATTGATTTCCCCACTTCCACCCCAACACTTGAACCTTTCCTCAGCAGCTGTCTTGATCCTTTGATCATGCCACTCCTCTGCTCCTGTTGCCCCAGTGGCTTCCAGTTTCTACCGTGGCCCTGATGATCAAGGGCCAGGGTGGCACATTCTTCCTGGAAAGTATTGGTAACTATGGTAACTATTTTTGGTTTTGCAGGCCACCAAAACATCTGTATAGACATCTGGGGCAGCATGAAAGCAACTGTAGACAACGAGTGAATCTAGAACATTCTTCCCATGTGTCTCTGAATGGCTCATTTCCTCACTTCTTGCAGGTTTCTGCTTAGGCATTATTACCAGATAGCTTGCCCTTATCTGAAATACAACCCTTCTTGTTTTCTAAATACCCCGTCCTCTTTACTCTGCTTTATTTTCTCGAGAGCTCTGCTACCTCCTGACATACCCTCTTATTAATGACTCATTCAACAAATATCACCACGTGCCCTGAAGACCAAGTAACTCTCATGGTGCTAAAATCCCACAGACAACAAAACAGACCAAGGCTTTGCTATCATTGAACTTAAATTCCAGTAGGGAAGACAGATAACAAAAGTAGCTTAAATAAATATAAATGTGGTAGGAAGAGATAAGTGCTATTGAAGAAATTAGGCTGGGCAAAGGGATAGGTTGTGGGGCCCATTTCTCTTTCTCTGTTTTTTGCTTGGCATCATTGCTAAGGTTCCTGGAGTTCCAGCAACCACATGATTGGCTCCTGTCCTCAACTTGGAGGCTGGTGCTAGAGAGCTGGAGCGGCTGACAAAATCCCAGCACCAACAGAGGGTGCCACAGACTGGAGAGAACTGGGTCTGCCTGGAGGAAGAGGGTGGAAAGGGAGGTGAGTCTGCAGCAAAGGGACAGGGAGGTCGGAATTTGTGGGATCTGACAGGATCTGAACACAGCTACCTGCACCACCAGTGTTTTTCACAGAGAGCTGCCTAAACTGCAGGGCATTAAGGACCAATGCACTTGCAACTTAGATGCTTCATAAATCAGCCAGGCATGCATTATGATGCCACAACAGGGCCCTTGTTGTGTCTTAATGCCCAATTATACAACTCAGAATCTGGGTCAGGCTTTCTATCATCTTGGACATGTGGCAGGAACCGGCTCAGGCCTAATTGCTCTGCATGGGAATGGATACATTTGTGTCTTGGCAAAATGATGCACTCCAATTGATATTTAGATCGAAGGGCCTTACCCAGTATCACAGACCCAGAGAACCAGATCTTGAAAGATCTTCAAAGATGGGAACTCAGTCCAATCCACTCATGGCACAAATGAGGAAAACGAAGCTCACAGAGAGGAAATTACTTGCCCCAGGTTCTAAGATAAGTAGCTCTTGGGGCCACAGGTCAGAATACTGATTCTGAATCCAGTACTGCCTTCAGCAGCAGGAGTAGGTTCTCAGGACACCACTGTGGCTCTTCCTATGCTTGTGGCAGTGACATCCTCCCATTGTCTGATTTTGAAGTCGAAAACCAACTGGAAGAAGCAGTACCTAATTTATTTGAATGGATAATCAGTTAAAAAAAAACACCTTGCACATTGTACAGATGCCCCAGGGACTCAGTGAACAGCATGCTCCCAAATTAAAGGGAAGGGGAAAACCACACCCTTCTTCCTGAACTCTGCTGCCCACTGGTTCCCCAGTGGGATACAGCGTGCATGACAGCTGGAGAGCATTATTGTTTGGAGGTTTGCATTCTGGATTTTATATTTGTTTTTTTAGATCTGCAAAACTGGATGCTCTGGGCATTGTTTTCTGCTTCACTCCATCTTCACAGTCTCCCATCTGTAAATTTGCTTGGTCGCTTGGCTTCCTCAGCTCTGCTGGGTCAGAGGAGTGCTTGACTGCCATTTGATCTGGAGAAATATCTAGAAGCTCCATCTCTAGGAATGGCTGAGAATGGCTGCTGAGATCAGTGATGTGTCCCATCATTTCCATTAAGCCTCCATTGTACAGGTTGGCTTGTTGCAGTCCTTATCTCTTGTCTCCAGGACTGACCACCTTTACCAGTGCCCATGGGGTAGCCAATGCAAGCAGAGTGACTTCCTATGTGTAAAGGGTAAAGAGGCAACTTCAAGATGTTATGGAAGAGATGGTCAACTTTTGGGCATCTGCGTCAGTGCTAGAAGGGAAATAGTCCTAGTTGAAAAATGCAAATTAAAACCATAATGAGATTCTACTACCTACCCATTAGGATGAATAAAAATGACAAAAGACTGATAATACTAAGAGTTGACAAGGATGTAGGTTATGCATAACTCTCGTACATAGCTGGTAAGAGTGTAAATTGGTACTATCACTCTAGGGAATCACCAGACTGAACTATCTAGAGGTAAACATATACCTCCCCTGTGGTCCAGACAGTCTATTCCAAGGTCATTCATCAAGTGCACATGTCTGCCTAAACATAGGTCCAGAATGTTCAGTCATGATGGGAAATTATTGGAAACTATCCAAGTGGATGAACAAATGGTCCAAGTGGGTGCACTCCTGCAGTGAAATAGTGCATGGCAACAAAGAAGAAAGAACTACTTACGTATGCAACAACATGAATGAATCACAGATGCAACATGTAACAAAAGAAAACAGAAAAGAGTCCATACTGTAAGCATTCCATTTATGTGAAGTTCAACAACAGCCACAGCTAATCTATGGTGATAGAAGTTGGATTGTGGTTTCCTCTGGGGAGGAGAATGGACCAGAAAGGGGAATGGGGAGCCCTCTGGGGTAATAGAAATATTATATCAGTATGTCAAAATTCATGCATTTGCTTAAGGTTTATGCACTTCTGGGTATGTCTGTTATTCCTCAATAAAACTGAAAGGGACAAAACCATAAAACAAAAATCAGGACTTGGGTAAGAAAGCCTGCACGATCATGTCCTGATAACATGTCCCACACCTCTGACATCCAGGACTTGGCCTCTATTTCTGAATTTCTGATACCAGCTTGCTTTGTGGATCCTGCTCTTCAGTGTCTCTCAATATCTGCTTTGCTACTTGCTTAACAGCTTAATGTTCAAACATGCCCTGAGCTTGTCATCAGTCTGTGATATTTGTATAATATATGCACACCTTCAGGTCTGTCCAAGTTCAAGTTGAGCTGAGCTGAGGCTGTCAGAGTTTTCCTGCACCAAAACAGCTCATTTATGGCCTGCCTTTCCCATACTCCAGTCCCATAGATCCAACACTTTGTACTTATGATGAGATGGGCCCAGCAGCTCCCCCTACCATGTTCTCCAATAGCTGCTCATTTCTGCCACAGATTCCAAGGGCAACTGCAAGGGGAATCTTCCAAGTCAATGTATACTCTATTAGCGATCAGATAATAAACCTCGTGAGATGGACTGCAGAGAGAACCATTTACACTCCTTTGGGCTAAGCTAGAGGCTGACTTTAGTCCTGGAATAAAAACAGACCTTCTTTCCTCTCAACTAGGGATAGAAACCACTTCACGTGTGCTAACCTGTCCTCGACACCTTCATATCTCAAGGCAGACATCAGTAATCAATTATAGCACTTTTCTAATAAGCCTGATGGAAAAGTATCCCCATGGAGCTACAGAGATAAAGGATATGCTTCAGCCTGAGCTGCTGGAGCAGTACTTCCTCCCAAACAAGGCACAACTGTCTGTCTGTGGTACACCAGCTGCAGAGGGGATGACAGTTCTAGGTCTGGTTCCCCAGAAGTAGATGAGACAAAGAAGATTTGTCTGCAAGAGACTTATTAAGGAAGTGCTCACAGGTCAGGGGAGGGAATAGAGGTGAGGGGAATGTGAAATCTTAGGCAAAAAGCTCCCAGAGCTGCCTCCTTTCTTACAGCTGGGCTGGGGGAACACTGGAGTGTAAGTTCCTCTGGAGTGTCCAAGGGAGCTGGGCTTGCCTCTCCACAAATGCGTGCCACTAGTCAAGGGCCTCCCAGGGGGAGGTGGATTCCTAGGTATTCCTGGCTGGCAGCGCGGGGGGAAGTGCTCCAGTGGCCCCCTGGGGCCATCTTGCAAAGAGGAGCCTCCTATGTGGGTGTGGGAAGCAAAGGCTCATCTAGACTGGGGCATAGGAAAAGAGTAAGACATCAACACACTTTCATTACTATTTAAGACAAAACCAGCAGGAAAGATGCTGTGTCTAGAGCACAGCCGTCTTTCCCCAGAGAAGTGGGAGGAGCAAGGAGGCTGTTTGAGCTCCTCATGTCGGAGCCAGCCTGACCCCATGGTCATCATCTCTAATGGATGGATATGGCAGGAAGGGCAGGGATGCTGCCTGCAGATGTCACCATCACACGTATATACAGCGATCTCCTGGGAGGGGCTCCTGGCTCCTACAGCTCCCAGATATCTACTAGAACTGTGTTCCCTTCTGTTTTCATGGTGCTGCATGGTTTCCGAGTCCTTTCATAGGAAAGACTGTATTTTCACACTCTGTGAGGTTGGCAGGGACCTTCATTTTCATCAGTCATATAATACAAAGGGCCGATTCTCTCTCCAGAGTACTTTGTTCTGCTTTTCCATTATATATTTTTGTCTAGCAATGACCCTAATTAGCCATATCCACGGCTTAGCTGGGAGGGTAAGGAGCCTGTGTAGATTTCTCACCTTTAAATAGTTCTCTCCTTGCTCTAAGTAATAGAAGGATTTTTTTTTTTTGTGTGGTGTTGGGGATTGAACCCAGGGCCTTGTGCATGTGAGGCAAGCACTCTGCTAACTGAGCTATATCCCCAGCCCTAGAATTATTTTTTTTTCTTTTGTTCAGAAAGGTGCGGAGTCTGAACACCTGGCCCTAGTTTCAGCTCAGCCACCTGTGAACTGTTAAATTTTTTAACCTCTCTGGGCCTCAGTTTTCTCATTAGTAGTATGAAGAGGTAGGCCTAGATTACAACGCCCGTCCTCTCCCAGAAATTTGTGTGCACACGTGGCTCCAGGTTATGGGAATCATGTTTCTTCATTCTTTAGGAACAAAGAACAGATCTTACATTTTAAAAGTTGCTACTATATGGTGACTTCGATACCTTAAGTTTTAGGTAACATTTTTCTTTAAGAGGAGAGAGATGGCTGGTGTATGGAGACCTGCTCTTTTCTTTTCATCCCCCCTTTCCCTCCAATCTTTTTTAAACATTAAAGCCTCCCATCTTCAGGGAGGAAGAGGCTTTTGGACGTGTGGGAGTGTTTTGAATCCAAGCCTGCCATGGATGGAGAACTATAGGTTTCAATAAACACCTTGTTTCAGTAATTTTAAGAATCTCACTTATGAGGATAATGAAATCTTCAGAAACTCTAGGAGACATACCGGAAAAAACGTGACTCACCAGGAGAATTTTCCTAAATGTCCCCCCATTGCCTTTGTCCATCAGGAGGGTCTTCTCTGCAGACTCTGAAGATATCTGCAGCCTGATTGGATCATTTGGGAGTCTGAGCCCCTCGGGAGCTCAATTCCCCCATCCTGAAGCTGCTCCTGCCAACACTAGGCCTGACCACCCTGATTCCTAGGGCTAGAGCTGCCAGCGTGTGCTGGTATAACTGCACTTGGCAAATGTTTCCACTGAGGTCCAGGCTGCCTGTGGCAAGCTGCTGGTTCCCTTCTACCTTCTCAGTGTTGCTTTAATAAAAACGAAGGTTCCAATTCACTATTCTGGGACAACATGTGTAGACTTCTTTTAGATGTGGAATCTGAACCCTGGGGTTTACGGGCCTCAGTTGGATGTTAAATGCCCGCGATCTGTGTGTGCAGGCCCTGACACGCTCGACGTGCCCTGCTTCTACTTGGGAGGGAGACGGGGAGAGCCGACGTCTTCTCTTTTATAGGATTTCTTGAGATGTTGCCAAAATTCATTCCAAGCTATTTAAAGATTTAAGAAATACATTTTCGAGAACTTGATTCCATGTAATTTCAGGAAAAGACGAATTGATTTAGAAAAGACAATGTAAAATCCTAAAAGACCCAGTTGAAAGAACGAGTTGATGTTTAATTAAAAGCAGGGGCAGGAATGGATTGTGCACATTTTCGAGGATCAAGTTACCTGGAAAGAAAGGAAAATTGTGGGCTGGGTATAATACAAACAAAAAGGGGAGTTCAAATGAGGACCTTAAGAAATTAAAATCAAAAGGGACTCTTCAAAAAGAATGTCCATCTTGGGTATTAACCTCCAACATTGAAATGAAAACAGTTCTGAAAGGCTTCAAAACAAAAAAACAAGACAAAACAAAAAGAGGCAACCCGCAGTTGGGCCGGCCGCAGATCTCTTGGCCTCCAGCTTTCCGTAGGAAGCTACGGTTTCCCGCTCTTTGCTGGGTCTAGCACTGTTCTCTGCAGTGTGCATCTAGGATTTGTGAATCCAGTGCCATGTTCAAAACACACCATGCTCTAACCAGGAGACTTGGTTGGGTTCTTGCTCTTGGGTTTCTGTTTTTCCCTCACCGTGTGACTTGGGGGGAAATCACTGCTTCTCTGAGACTCAATTCTCTGGCTGTAAAACGAGACTCTTTTCAGTGCTGTCCAAAGGGACTTTGTGCAATGATGAGTATGTTCCATGCCACATTATGGCAGCCGCTGTCCAGTGACTGTTGAGCCCTGGAAAGGTAGCTAGTGTGACTAAATAATATCATTTCAATTTTATTTAATTCTTATTTAATTTTACTTAATTTTTATTTACATTTCAATAGCCATACGTAGCTAATGGCTAACAGATTGGACAGAACTGACTTAAATGGTGTCTGAGTCCATTTTTATGTTACTTTGTCAAAGTACCTGAGGCTGAGTACTTTTTTTTTTTTGTACTGGGGATTAAACTCATTCGACCACTGAGCCACATCCTCAGCCCTAGTTTGTATTTTATTTAGAGACAGGGTCTGACTGAGTTGCTTAGTGCCTTGCCATTACTGAGGCTGGCTTTGAACTTAGGAACCTTCTGCCTCAGCCTCCCAAGCTGCTGGGATTACAGGCTGCACTACTGTGCCCTGCGGAGGGGGAGTTCTTTATGAAGCAAAGGGATTTATTTGGCTTATAATTATGATGGCTGGGAAGTCTGAATAGCATGGTGCTGGCTTTTGGTGAGAACCTTCTGGCTGTATCACGGTATGGTGGA
Source organism: Xerus rutilus (assembly GCA_028644305.1). Taxonomy (NCBI): domain Eukaryota; kingdom Metazoa; phylum Chordata; class Mammalia; order Rodentia; family Sciuridae; genus Xerus; species Xerus rutilus. The sequence goes on from CM053402.1 coordinate 144,933,411, forward strand.
TAAGCTGATGTGTCTCAGGAGCATGTGAGAACAGAAGCAAGAGGGAGGGCTGAAGAAGATGAGCTGACTTTGTAACAACTTACTGTTTCTTAAACCAATTTGACAAGAACTAACCTACTGGCATGAGATGGGTATTAATCCCTTCCTGAGGGCGGGGTGCTCCCAATAACCTAATAACCTCCCACTAGGCTCCACCTCTCAATACCATTACTTTGGGGAACTTGCTTCCTGCACATGAACCTTTGGGAGACAAACCATATCCAAAAGATAGCAGATGGTGGCTGAAATCCCTTCAAGTCCTAAAATTCTATGATTCCATACTCTTGCTCTGGCTGGCATTGCTGATAAATCACAAATGTCTGTCACACTATTATTCAGGTGCACTTCTAAACAAAAATGAGTAAGAGAGTTCTCATTCCGGTCTTATGGGAGAGAACCATAAAATTTGAGAAATTGTAGGCTCTTAAGGTTGAGACTCCTGGGAAAAGAAGCAGCAGGGCTAGCCTTCATCAGTATCCACTGCATGTGGGCATCTAATATTGGCTATGCTCGGATTCAATGACAGGCAGTGTGTTCTGGGTACATCTGGCCCACTTTTCTTCCTTAACCTCAGAAGCGAAAAGTAACCTGGAGATTTGCCAGTTGCTGAGTCAAAACTTGGTTATTTTTAGCTTTGGAGGCTTGAAGCCTAGTTAGAGAAAATGACCTACAGGAGTAGCACTGGCAGATTTAGAGTTTCACTCTGCAGATACGTACTGGTGTGTTAAGAGTGTTCAACACTGGATTAGGCATGGGGATATGGCCACACATGTGACAGGCCCAGACTGTCTTTCCTTCTGGGCAGCTGGCATGGTGTTCTCGGGTGGAGGTAGACAACACGTAAGAAACAACTTCAGTGGTAAGAGGAAAAGAAGATGGTGGCCACTGGTACAAAAATAATTATTTAAAAAACAAGGATAACCTACCCAATCAAGTAAGCTGGTTTCCAGCTTTTGGTCTTTGAGTAGCTATTGAGATGGAGATAGTGGATTTGGCAGGAAAAATGAGTTCCAGACTTGGCCATGCTGCTCACTTTGGTATGCACCTGAAGACGCACAAGCTTGTACAGGGGACGGAATAAAATTGTGTGTCTGAAAGGGCTTGATTCTGAGTTGAGATTTCTCCAGTGGTCAAGTTCAGATTTTTGAGTTTAGACTCAAAACTCCTCTTGGAGATAGCAACTGGCTAGTTGGGCACCTCTGGTTCAGCAACCAGGAGAGAAAGGAAGATCTGGGAGAGGGACTGAGAACATTTGGAGGAAAATCTGAAGGATGCTGTGGGGCAGGGGCTTCAGTTTTTAGCTTCCCCAGGAGGGCTTCTGCAGCTGTATTGGCCAAGAAGCCAGCCTAAGGGGCCTAATTGAGCTAGAACCACTTGATCTTAACTATCCTTTACGTGGGATGCATGTGTAAATTGTTACTAAAAGTGTATTTTAGCCAAAAGAATTTATTTTGAAACTGATTAGATGCTGAGAGTGGGTGAACTCCCTAGGGGAAGGGGTTCTGGATCATTGGAGCACAGGCTAACTTGACCCTACTTTGGGACTTTGCTGCTTCTTAGGAGAAGGTGGGTGTGAGACTGAGACCCCCAGGAGTCTGGGAGGGTTTCTGGGATAGGATAGGAGAAGGACAGGCACTTGACCCTTGCTTACAGAACCCCTATGATTGCCACTGTGTTGCCCAATTCCAGAAATACAGCTGGGGCCAAAGCACAAATAAAATTGGGAAAAATTGTTTATAAATGACTTCAAATTCTGGATATAATTACAGCACATTAGGTTGGAAAAGTCCTAAACTATCTTGAACGCCCTCATTTAATAGACAAGGAAAGAAAATGTGAGAATGGGAAGGGGCTTGCCCAAGGTTCCAAGGCCCTGGTGCCCCAGCCCTGGTGATCAGGATCTGGATCCTCCTACAGGAGCAGAGACTTCAGAACCAGGAGAGGTGAGGCTGAGGGTCCTTTCCTGCTGCACTTTCCCTTCTGTGGATGCCTCGTTCTTGTTGCAGGGTCTCCCTCTTGCCCCTGCAGGCCTACTCTCAGCTTTCCTCTGCCCTGCTGGGCCCTTCATGCGAAATGTATGAAGGGACTCTTTGCCCTCTGGGTTCTTTTGGTTTCAGGTGATGGGAAGGAGATGTTAAGGCAGGGAGCAGAGAGAGGTCAGTGCGCTGATTCGCACTTCTCTGTTGCTGTGGGCTTGCTACCCACAGGCTGCAGCCCTGCATCAAAGGCCACGGCTCCCAGCATGGAGCCCCTAGCTTCTTTGGATGTGGACACCCACACTTGTCCCAGTGTCCTCTCAGGGTTGGGCATGATAATGGCAGCCATTGTTATTAGCCTGGGGGCATTGTGCCTTCCCTATGGTTTTGTTACATCCTCCAAACTCCTTTGTAATTAATTTCTTTTTTGGTTAATCCTCTTTGGATCATCCCAATTCCAATGTGCTCTTTTGTCTTTATGGATGCACAGTACAACCCCACCATGTAAGTACATGTATCATCCCATATCACTGATGAGGCGATTGAGACACAGAAAGGTTAGGACATGTGCTCAAGGTCATAGAGTGAGTGGGCCCAGGGGATTCCAGAAACTTTGCCTTTGAACAATCCACTATAGCCCCTCTGAGTGCAAATGAGGGGTGGGTGGGTGGTCCAGAGTTTGACTGCCATCACAGAGAGTTTCCGTCCCCTGTCTGAAGTCCCTTTGAGATCCGTGCATACTCACTAGTCTATCTCTGTCTACCAGCCAGGATAGGGCCATTAAATGCCTGTAAGAAGGCTGCCTATAAGTAGTGACAGTGTAGTGAGGCCTGGAGAAAGTCGACAACAAAATTTGCTTTGGTGGTTGAAAAGCAAACACACAAAAAGCAAAAAACAAAACAACACAAAACATTGCCCCCTTTCCCGCCACTCCCCCCTCAATCCTAATTAATTAAAGGAGTAGAAAATAGCCTCCAGGACGTGGCAGAGGCTGACAGCTTCCCCTGATGATTTCATTTGGTGGTGATGGTTCTGTCAATACGACATGCTGCCTGGAACCACACACAGTCTCTTCTCCTGAGAACATTTTTTCCCCCCCTGAGTTGCGCGAGCTCAGACTGCGAGTGACAGAAGCCAGCCCACAGCTCTGCTGACCTACTTTCCGGCTGGGTCTCCAGCCAGCAGCCCACGCATCATCCATTTTAACCAGCTTTTCAAGGTCAAGACTTTTCAATGCAGAGGCTGGCTTTTGCTTGACACAAAGCCAGGTACCATCAATTGTCCTGTTTACTAAAATTTTCAGTGTTGCCTTTCTTTAGCTGAGTAAAAAGTATGGGTTGGGCTGCTGTTTAGGACAGATAACAAATGCAGTTGCTTTGAGACTAAATTGACCACTTGGTCTGTACCTCAGGTGCTTAAAAAGCAGGTTTTCCACTATTATGGAACATCTGGGCAAGACCAAATACAGACAGTGAAGGATTTAGGCCATCCCGGTGGCCAGGCACACCCCCCTGCCCTTTATTATATTTTATGTGATGCAGACAAATGTATGCTCCACATAAACACAATGTCTTATTTTTCACTTTTATGAAAGAATCATATGAAGCCAGCTCTTCACAGATAAAAAGTACCTGCTTTGTGTATCTATTACTGTACCTTTCATCTCAACAGGCTTTGTGAGAAGCTTCCAGCTGAAACTCCATTCTTCTCTGGTTTGATAAAGATAAATTGTATTCAGTGAGAGAGAAAGAGGAAAATTTTCTTGATTATTCTCTAAATAAAAAGTCAGGGGAGATGTGTTTTTTTCCCCCTCAGCACTCAAAGAAATTAGTCCCTCTTTGAAATGACCCCATATTTTCTGTGCTGCTCAGCACACTCAAGCTGTTTGATTCGGAGATAAGCATATTCCATCTTGGGTTCTGTGAGAGCTTGTTAGAGAAGAAAGGGGACACAGCACTTTTACCACATGCATGTGTTAATCATCAGCAGTCAGCTACAGGCCATATTGGGTGGTGGTCTCTAGCTTGTCCTCTGCGGTGGATCTTAGCTTTTCTCCTTGCTAATCGCATGAATTTTGGACAAATTGTTTACATTGCTCATGCCTCAGTTTCCTCATCTGGAGAGTAGAGATCATAATAGTACCCTTGTAAGATGTGTGAGAGGTAAATGGAAGGTATTTCCAATACGTTGTTAGTTTTGTCTTAGTCCATTTGGGCTGCTATAATAAAAATACCAGAGACTGGGTAATTGATGAACAACAGAAAGTTACTGCCTACAGTTCTGGAGGCTGGAAAGTTTGATAATGTGCTACAGATCTGATGTCTGGTGAAGGCTGTTCCTCATACACTGCACCTTCTCACTGTCCCTACATGGTGGAAGGAATGAAGATCATCTTTAGACTTCTCTTATAAGGACAATTAAAGGGCAATACTCTAAGGACCTAATCACTCAAAGGCCCCACTTCTTATTACTATGGCATTGAGGATGATATTTCAGTAGAGCTACTGTTCGGGGGCTTGCAATTCCCTGAGACCAGTCAAATAGGGACATGGTAAGTTTGACTAGTCACGCCTCAGTGATGTCTTGTCATCGAAGAAGTTCCTTTTTACAAAGCCTGGAGCCAGTCACAGTCTGGGGGGCTGCTGGAATGGGCCATGCAGACTGTAGCTGCCCATGGCCTGGTTTGGAGTCTAGAAGATTCTGATCTTGTCATTTTACTCCAAGGGCATTGTGCATACAAAAATTCGAATAGAATCATAGTAATAATGTTTTTTAAAAAAATGTATTTTTCTTAAGTAACCCCAATAATACATATAAACTTTCTTATTAATATTCTGATAGGTATAGTAAATGATAGGTACAGTAAATGCTTTTTGACTTTTTTGCATTTTTTTTTTTGGCACCAGGGATTGAACTCAGGGGCACTCAACCACTGAGCCACATCCCCAGCCCTATTTTGTGTTTTATGTAGAGACAAAGTCTCACTGAGTTGCTTAGCCCCTCGCCATTGCTGAGGCTGGCTTTGAACTCTCGATTCTCCTGTCTCAGCCTCCCAGAGTGCTGGGATTACAGGCGTGCGCCACCGCGCCCGGCACTTTTTTGCATTTTTAATGAAATTGTTTTCCTTCAAATCAGATACAGAGATAATGAAAGTCAGAAAAGGGAAAAAGAGAAAGAGAGACATAGGGGAGGGCTGAGAGAAGAAAGAGAGAAACAAAGGAATATACTTGCCAACATATGGACACAAAGACACAGAGAAAGATGCAGAGACAAAGACAAGTCAGAGAAAGTGGGAGATTCACAGTGGCAGTCAGACAGGGAGCCAGGGAAACAGAAATACAGGGAAAGAAACATCACGCACAGACACAGGGCCAGAGAGGAACAGAGAGAACCTTCACACATGCCCACGACTCACAAACCCCACACCAAGGAGACAAAAGTTGTCCTGAAGCGTTGTTGGCTAAATTTTTGGATACAGGAAGATCAAAATGCTGTTGAGATCAAACGGTGGGGTTGACCCATCTTTAGGATCAAAATGGCAGTATTAAGGAGGTCAAATATATAAAGTTCTTCACACAGAGCTGAATGAATGGAAGTTATTCATTTTAATGGAAACCTCTTTTAGCTCAGATACTGGCAGGAAGCACCCCTTTCCTGTTTGGGGGATCACTTTCCTTTGGGCTGAATGTGTTCTGATTCCAGAACCTCCTAACCCTGGACATGTTCCCACTCTTCCTTTTCCTTACTGAGCTCTGTGGTGGACAGATAAAATGTAGCTACTATTCCCTCTGCACTGGGAAGCTGGTAAAAGCTTGCAAGGACTGGAGGGATGGGGGCTGGTGGGTAAAGGAATTTGGTGGAACAGACAGAAATAAAATGTCCATGTCTGGGGCACCATGTATAGTGAGACTCATTCTGAATAGTGTTTTATAGAGCTTTTTCAAGATCTCAAAATCCTTATGGTTTCTTAAATCCCAAGGAAATGGGCTCAAAGACAACAGAGAATGTAAACTAGATCTTTGAAATTCCCTTTGGTTATTCTCTAGAAACTTCTTTCTGCAGAAGTGCCTTCTGATTGACAAAAGCTTGCTTTTATATTCACAATCTCACCCTGTCAAGGTCTAGTCTAAAATCACCCTCAGAGAATATTGTGCAGTAACTTTTTTTAAAAACCCAAATCCTCTCGATTTATGCATTTAATTTATTGTTTTTCTCTGTCAGAGCTTTCCTTTGTATATAACCAAATCCCAATTTTGAGTGCCCATCACACACCGCTAAGCCATAATGTTGGATGGCATTTTTTAATTTAGAGCTTGAAATTCCCAGAGTTTACTTTCAAGTCCCTTGTCCTTTGGAAATTTATATAAAACTTCCCACCCCCTCCCAACCTCCTACTTTCTTTTCCCTTTGGAAGCAGTTAATTAATTTCATTTCTCAAAGATGCTTTCTTTCCTTAAGTAGTTCAGTCTGGCTAGCCTTCCTCTGGGTATCACTTTTCGCCAGTACTTTATGCAGACTCATTTAGAAATAGCTCATTGTGGGCCAGTGGTCTCTTTTTGGTAGGAAAATTGCTTATGAGGTCAAGGTCTGTAGGCATCACTCAGAAGTACCTGATTTGGGCCATGCATCCAAGATAAAAAGGCCTGACCTCTGTGAACTCTCACTGTTAACTCTGACAGGCCCCAGCAGATGGGACTAAAGCTGGTGGGGTCTTCACAGACACTTTGGGGGATTTTAAAGTAAAAAACATGAAAGCTAGTAAATAAGTCCAAGCCAGTGCCTTGGACAAGGGACCAGGAGAATGTGCTCCTTGGTCAAGTCCACAGGACTAGAAATGGGGGATAAAACTAAGAGGCAGCTGCCAGACAAACAGCAGATTAGAAAGGGATTAGGTGAGTTGGTTCCAGGATGCCTGCTGTGAGCGCTGTTGGGTGCTGACAGCTCAGATTTATGGCCAGGCAGGTATGCAGCACATGGGATTCAGTTTAGGTACATGGTGGTTGGATTAAAGATGCACCTGCCAGCCCTCAGGCCTTCCATGCAATAAGGGAGGGAATGGGGGTAGCCTCACTTCACTCAGAGAAAAAAACAGAGGCACATCCAGGAACATTCACATCCAAGGCCTGAGTACTTTGGCTTCTGGGTCATCTCCTTTTTATGTCTGAAGCGGGACAAGGTGCCTGTGATAATCCAGTGTTTCTTTTCTTGCCTTCTCCTGTCTCCTTCCTTGGGCTAAAGGCTAAAATTAGGAGGTTTTGGGGACAGCACAGGTGCAGGCTGGCTGGGACAGCAGGGAGAGGTGGTTGAGAAGATGAATGTGTGAGAATGGCATGGCTGGGGGTAAAAGTCAAGGTTATCTGCTGGTATAACTTAGGGTGAGGCTAAGAAGTGCCTGGGAGTTTTGAGACAGATAGGGATGTCTGACCTCGAGAATGACCTGACTGATGGAGGCAGACAGAGTCTGATACAGAAGTTGATTGTGTTAGTGAGTGTATCTAACATGATCAAAATGACACTGTGGCCATAGAAAGGCGGTAGCTCATTATAAAATCTAAAATGATGATTTTCAAGGACTTTTCAGGTTTGGGTGGGGGCCACTCCTAAGAGGGTATTATGTTGGTGAGAATTGTCCTGGATTTAGCATTGTGTGGGGGCCCCAGGGAGCTCCCTGCATTTGCTCACCCCTTGCCACTTCCAAGCTTTGTTATGACAGACTTCCCCTCTAGCACAGGGAGCCAGATATTGGGCAGGGCTAGGTCTTTTTGTAGAGGAGACAAACTTAGGGGATGGTCAGAATGTCAGAAGCTATTGCAGGCACAACTGGGGATAGGCACCCGCTTCCTTTCATCCTGAATAACTTAATTAATTTCACTTGTGACTGGACCGAGGTACCATTTTTCTGGGAGAGAAGTCTTTGGAGAAGGGTGTTTTGCTGTTTCTTTGTAGAATAAGAAATTGCCTTCCAGTTGGAGGTGGGATTAAAAATAATTAAAAATAATAATAAATAATAATTAATTATAATAGTAAAATGATAATTATATTAATATAATATAATTAATAATATGATTATATTAATATAATAATAAAATAATAATTATAATTAATTATATAATAATAATAATTAAATAATAATAATTTAAAATAATTCCACCTCCCTTGAAGGTCCAGGAGTAAGAAAGGTGACACTCTGAAACAAGCCAGCATGGAGCATGGGTGACCTGGGTCACAGATGACAGGCAAGGATGAAGTGTTTTGCCAGTAGAAAAGGCAGAAATGACAGTTCTAGGCTTAAGCATTGGAGAGGCCAGGTGAAGGGAAAGTCATAGCAGCTGGGACTTTGATATTCCAGCTGAGTCCTGTCACCTTGTCAGGAGCCAGACAGGTGAGCAAGCCACCTTAAACGCCCAAGCCCTGCTGATGCCCAGACACTTGCATCACATGGAGCAGAAGAATCATCTGGCTGAACCCAGCAGATGCATTTCTCATGAGATGAAAGAAAATAATTGTTTTAGGCCAATTACTTTGGGTGGGATGTTGTGTAGCAATGGATAACTGTAAGAGGAGACATACCCTTTGTAGCTGAATCTAATATTGGAGTTGACAAAGTATGTCTCAGGGACCAAATCTGGCCTGCCATCTATTTTTGCAAATAGTTTCATTGGAACACAGTTACATCCATTTGTCTAAGTGTTGCCTGTGGCTACTTTTGTACTAATATAGCATTGAGTAATTGCAACAGAGACTATTTAGTTTATATAGTACTATGTATCTTGCAGAGACAATTTATTTTCTAGTACTTTATAGACAATGTTTGCTGACACATAATCTGTTACACTAATATACAAAAAGATAAAAAATAAGTAAACAGATCATAAAACAGTGTGGAAAATCCAGTAAACCAAAAGCACTGGGAACAAAGGAAGCAGCCTGAATCAATATGGAAAATGGTGTCTACTATTCTTTGAGCCGTAACAATGGTGGCTTTCCCTATAGCATATCTTCCTAGTACTGCAGAGTGTCCTAGAGGTGGTCTAGGGCAGGTTATGTTGCAGTTAGCAAAAATCCACTCTCCCTTCTCCACTTCCATGGGAGGAACATACTTCTCCTCTGATGAATTTGGCTATGAAACTTGTTTTCTTTTGTGGAATGTGAGAGACTGTGACATGAAAAAAGGTTTTTAAATACATTTGTGGGATTTGGCTTAACTTCTCAAGCTTCTGCTGTCTGCCATGAGAAGAGCATGCTCCAGGCAGCTATAGCTCTGTTGGTCTCAGAATGAGCGACCACATGGAAGAACTAAACTGGACCTGTGGTCTTGATGGCAAGTTGGTCCAGATACCACTGAGTCTAGAAGAGCACAGCAAGACTGCAGACTACGGAAAGTAATTGTTCCTTTTTTGGTTTTCCCTTGTGACCTACAACATCAGTTTTGCTCTTTTTAGTCACTGGACATTTTAATTGTTTGTTACACAGCATGTGTGCAGCCACAGCTAGCTAATGGAGCCTAAGAAACATAGAAAGAGAATATTCTCTATATAGATATGCTACTGGCTCATACAACTTTTTGTGGAAATTAGAAAAAGTGGTCCTCTGTCATGATACTTATTTCCTATCTGCCAGGAAGTTGCCATATAATGATTATGCTATGAGAAGGCACTTAATTGCTAACATCAAACATAGATCTAATAATAGATAAAGCTATAAGATCCATGATGTACATGTCACCCAATAGCCATGGTGACACATGCCTATAATCCCAGTGGCTTGGGAGGCTGAGGCAGGAGGATCTTGAGTTCAAAGCCAGCCTCAGCAACAGCAAGGCACTAAGCAACTTAGTTGAGACCATGTCTCTAAATAAAATACAAAAGAGAGATAGGGATGTGGCTCAGTGGTCAAGTGCCCTGAACTTAATCTCCCGTACCCTCCCTGCCAAAAAAAAAGATCAAAATGGCCCTGTGTGCCAGGGCCCAGCCAGTGCCAGGGAACAAGCAGTGATGCCTAGTGAATGCAAATTATATTATCCAATAATGAATGAAAGCGTAAGTATATCACATCATGATTATTTTATCATCTATCAGGTAATACATTTTTATCACTTGTGGACCATCCATGTATCTGAATGCTATGGCTAAGGGTAGAAGCGGTGGTTTTTGGAGACTTACTTAGAAGGCAAATGCTTTTTAGCACCCTTCTTCAAGCTTCTTGGTTAGCTTACGGTATCCTGTAGAAAAGATAGGTAGAAGTAGAAACTATTCCAATGCTGGGGTGAGACTGCACTTACACTACCCAAACTGATTTTAGAATGTCATGTTACTCAAAACTACCATTTGAACATTTTATTGCTTGAATTTTCCATAAGTGTTACATAAATTTGAATTTACAAAATGCAGTGTTAACAATATTTGTATTTTTGTCTATCTTGTATGTTGAGGACCTTGGTAAGATTTAAATTGAGTAAACAGCTGTCACACATCTGTTTAGTTGCTTCATCAGCATCCATTGTTAGGCCTCACATAGGTTATCACCTCTGACCTCTTGAAAAGTCTCCTCCTTCGGTGATTGTTGGCAATATAGTTTACTTGTTCCTTATCTCACTGCTCCAAAACCCAACATATCCCACAGCTCCTGACTACAATAAAACCAAATTCAATATCAGAGTCCCTTTGTGTTTTCTTTAAGCTTGCCAGTCACAACCCCTTCAAGTAAGCCTGTGGATAACATCCATGGGCCTTATGGGTGTAGTCCCTCAGGTCTTCTCTCTCTTTCCCTGTTCCCCATACTCTCTGAATGTGTCTCCTGCCCAGTCATGGCTCAACTAGAGAGTGGCTATCTTGGTTATGGCCACTCTCAAGACCCTGTTAAAAAGAAACCATAAGAATAGAAATCATACCATCACAAGGGCTGAAAAAACCCTTACAAACTTTTCCTGCCAAGGTTTAGATAGTAAATATTCTTGGCTTTTCAGGCCATATGGTCTCTATTGCATTTACTCAGGCTATTGCAACATGAAAGCAGCCACATATAATAAAAAAGTGGATGTTACTGTGTTCCAATAAAACTTTATTTACAAAAGCAGGTAGTGGGCCAGGTTTAGACTGTGGGCTGTAGTTGCTAATCCCTGGTCGGCAGGAGAGATGGAGGGCTTTGTAATCTATAAATCTGGGTGAGTCACTTATTCTCTCTCTCATCTTTAGGGGTCACATCTGCAAGAGGGCTATTAAAGCCTACCTGGAGTGTAGAAAAGGTCAAATAAGATAGGATGTTAAAACACCTAGAATTGCCATAGATTTATTTCTTGATTTTTTTTCTCAAATAGACAATTCTGCAATGAATTCCTCTCCTTTTTATTACCCTGATCAGAACAGTTGGATTACTTTGGTGCACTTATTTGAGCTAGTAATTGCTGGTATTTAATAGTTATGAAATAGAGAACTAAAAGTTAATACTCAGGGGAATCTGTGTTAGAAACAGGGTTTATTAGCTTAGCTGACACTCTGGGGAAAAGATTCTGAAGCCAGAGCCCTCTCTCTATTCTCCCTTAACATTATAATATTAATACCTACCTCACAGTGTTGTCAAAATAAACTACATGAAATATGTAAGCTAAAGGTTAGATTGGCAACATCATTTCATTGGGGACCCTAGTTATTGCTTTGTCCCCAAAAGCTAGAATTGTGCTTGGTACAAAAATATTGTTAAGAAATAAATGATAGTCATCATCATCATTATTTTTATCATGGCACATGTGGAAGTAGATGTTAATCTCTATTGTCAGCACCATTTACCATGGCTTTCAATCTCTCCCTCTGGTATGACTTCCATCACTAGAAATAATTCCTGCATGCTTTTTTAAAATATGTCACTATTGTAAATCCCAGTTGCAAATGTCAGGGTTTTCAGATTGTCTGAAACTGAGAAACTGGGGAGTCAGTTAGTGAGTATAAATGCCTGTTCCATTTCCCAGTTGGTGGTGTGTAAACTCTAAGTGAGATGGGGTCAATAAAAGTTACTTTAAAGGCCATTGGGAGGAGTAAGTACCTTATAATGCCTTAATAAATATTGGTAATGTTAATAGCCACACCTCTTTTCATTCTCTTTTAAACAAAATATAGGAACTAGGCAAAGTCTGTATTTGTTATACCTATAAATTCTCCTTCATCTTCCAAATTTTATCTCGTTTGAGTCATCCGAGTGCAATTCCTTTTGTTCATTCACATTGGGTGTGAAGGAGGGTTGACGTGCAGTCACTCTGGGTGGGGAAATAGGATAGATGGGGTGGTGGTGGTCATTGTAACATGTTCAGGCCATTACTGTACACTTAAATGGTGTGTCAGTCCATTTTACATTACTATAATGAAATACCTGAGGCAGGCTAACTTTATAAAGAAATAGATTTATTCAGCTCATAATTTTGAAGGTTGAAAGTCCAAACAGCACGGTGCAGTCTTTTGGTGAGCTCCCCACCTCACCTTGAACACATCACCTCATGATGATGGCAGTGGTAGAAACCCGGTGTGAGAAGGAAGAGAAAACATCTTTAAACAGGAAGCCAGAGAGTGACTCAAGGGTCAGGCTCATTCCAGCAACTTACTCTCATGAGAATTAAGAGATCTCTTGAGAACTGTTAAGCCCTTCCAAGGGCAGCGCACCCAATGAGCTAACAGTCTTCCATGAGGCCTTGCCTCTTAAAGGTTTAACCACCACCCACATAATCACCTCACTAGGGTCCAAGCTTTCAACACAGGAGCCTTTAAGGGACATATTTAGCCTAAATCCAAACCATTGGCCAATGACTATAGGACTGATTAGGGAAGTGTGATGAACCGTGCAGTTTAGACGCTCACTTCTACTTTCCTAAAACGTGTCTCCCTCTGAGAGAATCTTTTATTTTCCTGCTTCTGATAGAGAAATGGACATGGGGAAATATTTCTCCATGATAACAGTTCTCAGATGTGGTCTTTTGACTCCTGGGGGTCACTGAAACCCTTTGAAGAAGTCCATTTTCATGATAATGTTACTTGTCTTTTCCATTGTATTGATATTTGCTCTGATGGTTCAAAAGCTAGTGGCAGGTGAAACTGTTGGAAACTAATCACAACTTGAGGCAGTGGCACCAGACTATTCTAGTAGTTACTGTATTCTTAACTGCTTTGTACCCACATTAAAAAATGCCAGTGTCATTTAAAATGCCATCGATGTGTACATATCTTTAAAAAATATGCTGTGATAAAATTGGAAGTAGAGTGTATAGAAAGCCTTCTGCCTGCTAGAATATGTCGGCTCTCTCAGGAAAAGCCCTTGTGTAAATGATTGAGTTGCACTTTTTTGACCACCCCCCTTTCAAGAAATAGTATTTTTACCTGAAAGAATGGCTGACATTCAAAATACGTTATTCACACTTGGGCATCTGGCAGATATTTTCTCGACAATGAATGGAGTTAGCCTCTTCAAGGAAAATGCCTGTCATAGTTTGTTACCAACGAGAAAGCTGAAGCTTTCAGGTGACATTAAATTTAGGAAAACTGTAAGCTTGATATCATCCTAATACTTTTCTGATGAGATTGCAATAGAAAATAATGTGATTTTCTTGGTGTTATACAATGAAATGTGCTAATATTGGAACATCTGTAACTGAGTGAACCAGTATTTTCCAAATTACCAATGCATGATGTTACACAATCTTGCATGACTAGAAGATATACTCAAAGTGGAAGACAAACCAATGAATTTTAATGTAACAGAGTAGGATGAATTCCTTCCTATGGCTTTAGATTTCACATTGTAACTAACCTCTGGGAATTTACCACTTGCTGAATTTTGGTGTGGTACCAAAGAAGAATATCCAACATCATCTGAAGAGGCTATTATCACACCTCTCCACTTAGCCACTGTTCTTAAAACTATGTGAGGTTAGGGTTTTTCATATGCTCTAACCAAAATAATATACCACGACAGATTAAATACAAAAACAGGTACGAGAATGCAGACGATTTGATTAAACTAGACATGCAAGATGAAAGAGACCTTCAAAAATATAAAGCCATGCAATTCTTATCATAATTTTTGTTTGGAAACTAGCATTTTTTTCTAAAAATGTTATTACTATCAACATAAATGTGTTTCTATTTTAAACATATTTATCAAGTTTTAGTTTTAATATGGTAAATATTTATAGATATGACACATATAAACAAAAGGTCTTTGGGTATTTAATAATTGTTAAGAGTATAAAGGAATCCTGAAAAATATTCAAAGGCTTCTACCCTAGGATGAGAAGTCAAGAGCTCAAGAATGATGACAAGTGGCAGTTAATGCTTGGTGTCACTGTCAGGAAGTGATGAGGGGTGGCAGGGCTTGTGGCGGCTTGTGGAATGGGTGCTCTGTTCAAGTGGGGAGGGGCAGCTATCCTTTAGCACCTGTAAGTTTGTTCTATAGGAGAAGATAGGACTAGAGTGGCCGGATGTTGCAGTTCCTAAAGAAGAGTCAGAAGTTTAGAACGTAATGTGAAATCTCTCATTTTTAATGTTGGTAGTACGTTAAAAAATTTTTTGTAGCACCCTGTGTGGGCCTGAACAAATCTACCTGGGGCCAGATGGGACCCTCAGTACAAGCCTCTGGTTCCAGCTTGTCTGCTGATAAAGCTTATGGGAGTGATATATGACTACAATGAAAATATTTATTATTAAGCATTTAAGGAATTAATGAGGATTTCCAAATTCTGTGTAGGTGATAAAAAATTCTTTTAAAAAAATCACAAAAAGCACAAATTGCTAGAAACTTCCCAGACTATTGTGTTCTACCTGGCAGACATTGTTTTCAACCCACCCGGAGCCTGGTGGAAGAAGTGAGGGCTTTTCCTTTCTTCCTCTTAATTCCTTTTCTGAAATGAGCACTTTTGTCTCGCTCCTCACTGTAAAGAAACCTACTCCAGACTACATAATAGCTCTTTGTTTTATTACAGTATGGCTGTGTTCTCCTCCATGGTTTGCCTTCTTATAAATTGGCAAAAAAAGAAAAAAAAAATTAAAAAAAAAAAGAAGTGACGCTGGGTTCCTTAAAGTTCAGCAGCTTGTACTGCCATTTGTTACAAAAATGAAAAACAACTCCAAAGTAGCACAATTGGAAAATTTGTCAGGATTGCCTGAATAAAAAAATGCTTTTTAATTTAATATAACACTAATCTCAAGAGCAAACCAATTCATATAAAAGTGCTTTTATGTCCCTAAATCAAATGACTTTGGATTTGTAAAGGGTATAAAATAACAAGTACTGCATACATTTAAATTTTCTTCAACATTTTTGATTTCTTGTTTATTTAAATCAAACTAGCCCCTTCACAACCCAACCATCAATTATTGTTTTACAGCAATTTGTGCCAACTTTTTTTTAGCACCGACATAATCTATTTTCCCCCTTCTATTTGTGTGAAGTGAGAGCAAGAGGACTGTGGTACAATGCAAAGAGGTAAAGTGGAGTCAGATTTTCATGGATTGGAAATTTGCCTCTTCCATTCATGCCTGCTATGTGATAAGACGGTGAGTAAAATCTGAAGTGCTGTGAAACTTACTTCATCTTTTGTAAAGTGGGAACAATGAGAACTCAAGGATGTCTAGCAATAAGCACAGGCAGGCCCTGGCTCTATGGGGGGAAATAACATGACAACATCGTAAGAGGTATTGATCCAAGTACACTTTATGGATTAATTCATTTAACGTATGTCCTGGGAGAGAGGTGTTACAAGTACCCCACAAGATTAAGTAATTTACCCAAAATGATAGCTAGAAAGTTGAAAAGCCAGGATTTGAACTTTGGCAGGAAAGCTTAACAGTTTTTCCTTTCCTTTTCTTCTCCATCTCTGTGCCAGACACTCCCCTTGTGAGGCTCCTGTGTGTATGATGTCTATGAGTGACCAGGAAAGGAGAATTGGTGGTGGACATGTCCATGTTCATGGGCCTAAAGTCCAGAGGTTGAGTAGGAGCTGTGTTCCCACTCGAGGCCCATTATGAGTATTACTCTGAATTTAGTAAATTTTTAGCCATCGATTTTCAGGAACCCACATTATGAAAAAGAACACAAAATTTTCTCATTGGTGAATAGTTATTTAAAACGAAAAAGAAAAAAATCTATTTTTTAAAAGCTGAAAATTAACCCAAGAACTATGAAATTCAGAAAATGTCTTCATATGACAATAATCTCATAATACCATCGTCCACAATGAGAACAGAAAGACAATTTGGTTTGTTGGAATTAAAAAAAATATGAATAGTTCAGAAAAGTCCCTCTGAACTTCATAATTTGTTCTTGGTAATGTCATTTACGTTCAGGTTGGCTGTCAGATTTGAGAAAACCACTAGTGAATTTTATTTGTAATTGAGCTGTTACAGCTGATGTAGTCAGTTTGTGGTACTGCTATGGGTTTTCTCCAATAGATCCAGGAATTCTGATAAATTTAGTTCACATGTTTCTCATCAAAAAGAAAAAAAAATCAATGGTGCATTTATAATTGTATATGCTGCATCATTGAGTGCATTTCCTCAATAAGAGAGAACTTCTGTTCTTATTAGGCATTAATAAGAACCAAATTCTTTACTTAAAATTTTAAATTTCTGATGATTGGAAAAATTTTTCAGACTGACTTCTGGTTCCATACATTTCAAATTATGTTTCTTCTCCAGTACCCACATACTTGCATGCTGGGTACTCTAAGATCTGGAAGAATTCAACTTCTGGCCATGGTTCTGGTCAAATAAGTTGATACAGTGAAAGGTAGGGCTGTTCCTAAAAGCTGTCCCTATCCCAGGAAGGCTAACAGTGGCTTCACCATGCACAGAAGTGACTGTGAGCCACCAGAACATGAAAATGTGCCCAGCTCTTCCTCCCTCTAGCTAGATCTCTAACAGCATATGGATGGCCACTCCAACAGTGTCTGCCAACAGGGGGAAACTTGATATAGAGGAAGGCAGAAGAGGGCTTACTGGTCTCTTACTTTTGCACATCTTATGAAAATGGTTGACCATGGGAACCATTGCCAGGAATCCTCAACTGAGCTTTGTTCCAAACTCACCAAGTAATTGTAGAGAGATCATGTCACCAACTGGTAGAGACAATCTGAGAAAGACACATTATCTTGAAATGACTTTGATCAATGCCGGTTAATCTCCTAACTCATTAAGTTAAAAAAAAGAGGCAAAAAAGTTAATAGAATTTAGTAATCAATCCTGAGGTTATGGCCTCATAATTATAAGCACAGTTATGAGACTAGATATTTGTGAATAGGAATGAATTTTCTAGTGCGAAAGTGAACAGTTCCTCTAGAAAACCGTGCAACACAAATGCACTGTTGTCTAAATTGTTTGTGAACATCTTAATATAATTGTTTCATCAAGCGCAAGAATAGAAAAGGCATTGTGTTGATATATGATTTTGTATATCTTAAAGTGTATGTATGCATTTCCAAACTAATAAATTAAATGTTAAAACTGGATCTGCTGACTTCAAGCATATCCCGGTACAACAAGCAGCTGTAAAATCTCATAAACAAAGGCATATATTTAGCACCTACTTGTGAAGGCTGCCTGTGTGGAGCTGGGCTAGTCCAGGATCTTGGGGCTGGACCCTAGGCTATGGGCTCTACCCAAGTTGGCACCAGTGATTCTCATTCTTCTGAGACCAGCAGGCTACCCAGGACTTGTTTTTCCCTGCCATGAGAGATCAGGTCCAACTATATGAGCACATTTCAAGTCTCTGCCTGCCTCACATCCACTCATATGCCACTGGCCAAGGGAGTCATGTAGCCAAGCCCAAAGTCAACAGTCAGAGATGCAATTTCCATTTGCCTTGAGACTACATTAAACCTCATGGCCAAGCTCTGCATCAGTGGGAAGGGGCATATTCACTTCCCATTGAAGTGGGGAGGTGAAGTGACTCATCACTGCACAATAATCCAATCTACCACTCTTACTAGTTTACTGAGCCTTATGTCGCAAATTATCAAAAACTGGGTGGCATAAAACCACAGAAATTTCTAGGTGCCATGATGCATGCCTGTAATTCCAGCATCTCGGGAGGCTGAGGCAAGAGGATCAAGAGTTCAAAGCCAGCCTCAGCAAAAGTGAGGTACTAAGCAAATGAGTGAGACCTTGTATCTAAATAAAATACAAAAATAGGGCTGGGATGTTCGGTCCCTGGTACCGAACAAACAAATAAACAAAAAACACCACAGAAATTTACTCAGTTCTGGAGGCCAGGAGTTTGAAACCGGTGTCACTAGGTAGAAGTCTGGATGTTATAGGGCTGTGCTTTCTCCAGAGCCTCTCGAGGAGAAACTTTTTCTTGCCTCTTTTGGTTTCTGGTGGCTGTCAGCATCCCTTGGCTTATGGCCACATCACTCCACGTTTGAAGGCCAGCAGCTTCAAATCTCTCCCCACTCCTTCATAGTGCCTTCTTTCTGTGTGCCACATCTCTTTCTGACTCCTTCTATAAGGACACCTGTGATGACAATTAGGGCACATCTAATCCCGAAAATCACCCCCATCTCAAGATTTTTATGTAGTTACGTCTATAAGTCTTTGCCATGTAAAGCAACATTTATAATTTTCAGGGATTAGGATCTAGTACTTTTGGAGGCCACTATTACGCTACTACAACCATAATTTCTAAAAATGTCTATGTTAACATTGACCACTAAGAACTTAGACAGTATTATGTTTGCTAATGGTGAATTGTTGCATAATTGGGGTGACTTTTTATTTGTCAATTTAATTGGATCTGTAGGATTAAAGATTGGGAAAAATACATGAATTGAGGTATTTAAAACTACAGTCCTTAACCTCTAACAGCTCATCTGTCCAGCCTCACTAAATCCCATCCCCAGGCTGCCTTTGAATCCTTGATCTCTTGAACTTTGCCATTCCCATTCCAGTAAAATGAAGAAAAATTACTAATGAGAGATTAATCAAGATAATCACCTGGGAGTTCCAGATATAGACTAAGAGGCAGTAAAATCTGTGTTTTAGTGCTGTTCAGGTCAGAATCTAGCTAGGACTTCCTACCTGTGGGGGAGGAGGCTGAATGACACATTGGGGAAGTCTTTCTAAGATGAGACCCTAGAGCTACAGGATCCAGGCAACACTTTTCTAGACTCAATTATATATGAATGAGGAAGGTGTGGTAATTCCCCAAAGGTGAGTGGCTCTTGGGACTGATTTTTATAAAGAGTTTGGAGGAGGCATGCTTGGTAGGGAGGAACTGTATTTTCTTTTCTTTTTGGTACTGGAAATTGAACTCAGAGGTGCTTTACCACTGAGGTGCATCCTCAACCCTTTTATTTTATTTTTGAAAATTGCCTTGAACTTGTGATCCTCCTGTCCTAGTCTCCCAAGTTGCTGGGATAATAGATGTGCACCAACGTGTCTGGTCCCTAGCTTAGAGTTTTCAAGTGTATGTAAGCTTAAAGAAGTGCCTCCTACAAAGATAAGCTTGTGTTTTTATTAAGTATAATGGAAAATTAAGGAGGAAAGTAGAGGGTAAGTGTAATTCAGTAGCTTAATTTTATAAAGTAGCAGAACCTCTGATTGACTAAGGTCATAGAATCATTACCAGAACAGGGAGTAAAGGGAGGTCTTCTGAGGCCAGACTCAGTGGTTTTCCCTCTGCAATGACACCGTGGACTCTACAGTCATGTGTCACTTAACAATGGGGATATATTCTGAGAAATACATTGTTAGGCTCCTTCCTCCTGTGCCAACACCACAGAGCAAATACACACCTCCGCACACACACAAACCTGAATGAGATAGGTCAGTCACTCCGTGTGGCCTCTGCATGTAATTAAGAGCTGTATGAGGCTGTTGCTGGCATAACAGAACATTCTGTTTTAAAGTAAACATTTTCATAAGCAGGAGGAATACACTCTAAAATAATGATAAAAAGTGTAGTATGGTAATACATAAATGAGTAACATAGTTGTTTGTTATTATTATCAAGTATCATGTACTGTACATAATTGTGCATGCTATACTTTTATTTGATTGACAGCACAATAGATTTGTTTATATCAGCATTGCCGCGGACATAGGAGTAATGCATTATGCTATGGTGTTATGGTGGGTTCAATATCACTAGGTGATAGGAAAGTTTCAGCTACATTATAATCTTATGGTACCACCATAGTATATATATGCTGTCTATTGTTGACTGAAATGTTATTGTGTGGCACATGACTATATTTGGTTGGGCTGCCTGGCTTACAAAGATTTCTCTTTCTCTGGAACCAATTTAAGATACACAGGGATCATCCCCACGGGCTATAGTTGTATGGTATGGATCTGCCTCTCTCAAGAGGGAGAGTCTTCCTGTCTTGAATCTGAAGTCTGAAACAGTGAAACATGGAAAAGGGCAGTTGATGGGACTGTCACTCTGTGGCCATGAACTAGAAAGAAGACAACACACCCCGGTGGCTTGGACTCTTGGCTCTACTACATGTTAGCTGGTTGAGCATTAGTAACGTCTGCATGTTACTTAACTTCTGTTTTATGGAGGTGGTGGAACCAATCTCATGACAATTTAGAGGATTACATGAGAAAACACCTTAAGAATGTGCAGGCTGTGTTTGTCATACAGCAGATTCTTAATGTATGTCATTTGTCTCCGGCCAAGGACCAGGAGACATTCTGGTTCCCGTTTATTTAATCTTCCTTTTCGTTCTGTGTAACACCAGAATTCTTCTAAGAAACACCTCTTCCTCCATTTTTAAATTGGTGCATTATAATTATACATGATGGTAGGATTCAAGGTTATAGATTCATACATATGCACAATATAGCAATATAATTTGGTCAATATTGTTCCCCATTTCCTACTTTTCCTTCCTCTCCCTGGTTCCTTTTTCTCTATTCTACTGGTCTTCCTTTGATTTCCATGAGATTTTCCCCGATCTTTCTCTCCCTTTTTCCTCTCTAACTTCCACATACAAGAGAAAGCATATGACCTTTGACTTTCTAAATTTGGCTTAGTTTGCTTAAGTTCCATCCATTTTCCTAAAAATGATATAATTTCATTCTTCTTTATGGCTGAATATAACTCCATTGTGTATGTTTACCACATTTTCTTTATCTGTGCATCAATTGACAGACACCTAGGCTGGTTTCATAATTTGGCTGTTGTGAATTGTGCTGCTATAAACTTGGGTATGCATGTATCACTACAGTATGACGAATTTAATCATCTTTTCTCTCCCCACCCACACTTTTTACTTAAGCAAGCCATGATCAGCTAGTATTTCTTGAAACAAAAATAACTAAAAATACTGATGTTCATGCCTAAAAGCTCCTGCATTTAAGGAAATTTTATATAATATGATGGCTGGTACCCAGAATGTGTATTCTGGTAGCACAAAATGAGAGCACACATTCTGTTTGACAAAAAAATTAAAAATCAATATTTGAGGCAATAAGTACTAAAAAGTAATGTGTACTGATGGCACTTTACATCTGTGAATAGAAGTTGAGCCAGTTAGATCTATATAAAGAGGGATAGACAAATTGATCCAGATAATGATGTGTAGTGAAATGGATCATCATTAATATATTCAAGAGCTGATTATCAATGCTTATATTACTAAAATATTGACTTAAATAACTTTATCTGCTAATGCTAGTAGAGAAAATTGCAGCATCCTACCATATTTATCAGCTTACATAGATCTAAATATATATAATATGCAACTATAAATAAAAATCAGCCATTACATTTAGGAGAGAAAGACCATTTTGATAGCCTATATTCCATCACATTAGAGGAAGTGAAACCTAATATTATGCACCAAATACACTTGTTTAGCAACTTGCTGTCTTGGTGCTTTACATAAATTAGATATATAGTGGCAGGTTCAATTAGCTCTATAGAATAAAAATAGCAATTTCTTAAAGCAACTTCAGAACATTTCTGTATAATTCTATAAGATGCCTTGATGCCATTCAAAGGATGTAATAAATATGCTGGTAAAAATAGCATTTGCATTGAATTTGCGGTGGAAAATAGAATCAGTGGGGATATTAATAAATCTCCAAATGTGTCTTTAAGTCCAGTCAGAGTTTTAATGCTGCATTTGAAGCTAATAACTCCAGGCGATTCCTTGTCTAACTTAGCTTTGGCAAATGTTTATTTTAAGAAATGCTCAGTCATCTGTTTTACAAGCCAATTCTCTTTATACCTGAAACTTTCCAGAAGAAAAGTTTCTGGAGCTGGGTGTGGTGGTGCATGCCTGTAATACCAGCAACATGGGAGGCTGAGACAGGAGAATCACAAGTTCAAGGCCAGCCTTGACAACTTATGAGACTGTCTCAAAACAAAAAATAAAAAGGGTAAGAGATGTAGCTCAGTGGTAAAGCACCCCTGGGTTCAATCCCCAGTGGGACCCCTCCCCCCAAATAAAAATAAAGTTATTGGTATAAAAATTGGCTCCATTTTTAGGAAGGCTTTTGGGTTAAGGACATATGTGAAAAGAATACTGACCATTTATTTGAACTGGGAGGAATCTTAGAGGACATCATAGCTTGTCTTTTGCTTATAGATTGTAACTTGAAGCCTAGAATGATAAAATTCTCTTGGAAGACCACAGAGCAATTTGGAGACCTGACATGTCTTGTCCACAGCTCAGTTGTGCCAGGGCAGTGGGATTGGTTTTGGGAAAGCCAAACAAAGTGCCCAGAGACAGCATGGAAGACTATGATTTATGAGGGAAAGCTTATAGGAGATCTGTGACTGCTTCAAGAGATGTACAGTGGTGACAGGCTGACAGATAGCACCTTTGTCTCTCAAGGTGCTTTGCCAAGCAACACCTCTTGTCCCTCATGGCATTTCATTGAGTGGCAGCTGAGTGGATGAATGACACATATCCTTCCATGGTGCCCTCAGTTCTGCGCCTGTCCCCACTCAGAGAGAGGTTTTATGTTAGGTTGCAGAAGCAGTGATGTCATCAGTATTAACTTGCTTCGTTTTCTTGTGTGAGCAGCAGCCTTGGAGCAACTTTCCTGGTGTCACTTTTTACAGAACTTGCCCTAGTTCCCAGGGTGCATAAGAGAAAGCCAGGGTCTTTCAAGATAACATGTATTGGACCTTTCTGGCCCAGGTTTGCTCTTCTTGTTCCCTAACTTGGCTAGGTTTTTGGGAACAGAAAGGGAGCTTTGAGAGGTATGGTTTTACTGTCTCCTTTTGCTTTAGGGATTTTACATAAGGTCATGCCCAAGAGAGTTTCAGTCCAAGACTCTCTTTATCACATCCACATTAACTCTCATTTTACAAAGAAGGAGGATGAAGCCTGGGAGAGGTTAAGCAACTTACTAAAGAGATAAAATGGCTACTTAATGGATAATGGCGACTAGCAAGTCTTTTGATGCTTACCTGCTGGTTTGTATATAAATCTGAAAGGATCGGACCCAATAGGCTCTGCAAAACATTCTGTGATCTAAAGATGACTTCAGTATCTTCCAAGAATACTAGGTTCTATTTTAATGATAAAGATACTCCTTTTGTTTATAATTAAAATGGAAATACCAGTGAGAAAAGCATTGGTTCAAACTTGTGCCAAAGTACTCTAGATTTGCCCATATTTCACCAACCAATGGATACAAACAAGATCCCAGTAACATTAGGACCCAGCTCTTTGTGGCTCAGGGTCCTCGCTGGCATAGACAAAAGTAGATTTGATCTCCTAACTTAGGCTCTTCTGGAATTCCTGACCACACAAGTGTGTAAATCACAAATAGGAATGGGAAGCCAGACAAACTGTCAATGACAGTTTCCCTTTAGACATTCCTGAATATTCCCAAGATTATTTTGACAACCTGGCAATTGCTTTTATTATCATGTTGCTCATCAGTGGTCATGCAACCCAAATATCAAAGACTTAAAGAAAGTGGGAGTGTCCCTCCACATCATATCCCCATTTTATTCTCTAGTAGCCCCTAAATTGGATCATGGCAGTTAACAGTGGGCGACTACAACAAACTTAACCAAATAACTGCTCTAGTTGTAGCTTTTAATAGGAGGTGAGTTTTTTTTGCTGGAGATTAACATAGCCTCAGGCTATGTATGTGGTCACTAATCTGGCAAATGTGTTCTTTTCCATCTTTGTAGGAAATAAGATCAGTTTGCAGCCAGTGTAACAGACAACAGTCATTTACGGTTTTGTCCTAGGGCTGTACTATCTTTCCCGCCTTGTGCATATAGTTTGAAGGGACAGGAACCATCTTGAATACTATAATGGTCCACTGTATTGATGATACCATGTTAATTTAGGCAGATGAACAGCAAGTAGCAGATACATTGGAGGTCATGTTAAGTCACATGAACTCTAGAGTATAGGAAAGAAAACCTTATAAAGATTCAAGGACCCTTCGTAATAAGGAGGCTTTGAAGGGTCCAGTGGTGTGGGTCATGCTGGGATATATTCTCCAAGTAAAGAATAACTTATTACAACTTGCATCTCTCACTCCAAAAAAAGTGCTTCAAGTCATGGAGGCAGCCAGCATATTTTGTATTATTCCTACCTATTGACATGGGTTCATGGAAGACTATTTGTTTTAAGCAGGGCCCAGAGAAGAAGAGGGCTCTCTGCAGTAAGCCTTGCCTATGATAGAAGTAGCCTTGCTGCTTGAGTCACATGACCTGGCCACCCCCATGAAACTAGAGATACTGGTAATGGAAAAAAATACCATGTGATGTCTATAGTAAGCACTAATAGGAAAATATCAGCATGGCCTCCTTGGGTTCTGGAACTAGACAATTTATACCAGAGAAGTATAGATGCCTGGAAAAGCACATCTGGCATATCCTTGGCCTTGGTAGAGACTGATTATGAGATATCAAGTATCTATCACAAGCAGGCTGTGTCAGACCCAAGTCGTAAAGTAAGGTGGCCCATCAGCTGTCCATTGTGAAATGGTACATACAAGGATCATTATGTGGTGTTCTTCAATGGTAGAACACATGGGTCTGGAAACCCAGGGAGTAGGGACATTAGGTGATTCACCTAGTGAACTGTTGCTTCCCTTTTCCACAATTCTAGGCTCTCTAGGTCTAGAGGTTCTGATTCTTTGAGGAGAATGATTCCAATACTTCATTTGAACTTTAAACTATGACAGTTTAAAGTTCAAAAAAAAAAAGAAATCACATTTTGTTACAAGTAGTTGATCCTCAATGTTTGGAAAAGGTAAATATATTGCTATACACAAAGGTAAAGAAGATTTTTGACTGCTAGAAGATCTGTTGGGACACCTCGCCCAGTTTTGATGGGAAAAAGACATGTATAGCAACCATTGCCTGATATCGACCTGCAAGTTACAAACTCAGAGCCATAAAAGGTCACCACATGTGCTACTAGACCAATAGAGTTTCCTTTGGTGGGACAGTCTCCCTACATAAAATGTGGATCTGCATGTAGAAGGAGTGGGCTGTAATGGAGACTCTTTTGCTCCACTCACATTTCTCTTTATAACTGAAGCATCCAACTGTGGTTCCTGGGAATGTTGACTGATAATGGCTCCTACCTCTGAGCCTCAGTAGGAATTGCTTTCAGACACAGAACTTCCTCATCCAAGGTCCCCTCTTAGGATACCATCTATGGCCTGAACTGACTGAAGTGAGAATAAAAAAGCATTGTCTCTTATCTCAACTTGGGACAACTCTTACAGGCCATTTCAACTTCAGAGACGCCCTTGGGATTGCCTTAGGTCTTCATTGCAGAACACTAGATTCCTTTCTCCCTTACTTAATCCCACCTCCCTCACTTTCCTGTATCCCAGCAGCACTGCTCAAGAGCCTTTGGCAGGCAGCTTTCCATCTCAGAATCAGGTTTCAAGGATCCTAGTTGAGAACACCAGAGGAGTGGAAACACAAACTCAAACCAGTTCTTCAGTGCTTATACATGAAGCCAACCTTGATTGGATGGAATGTATCTGTCCTCATGGGAGAAGGGTATAAAAAGGTTTTAACCATATTGCTCTGAGCTATTTGCATCTGGAGCCCAGGCCTCTGTTGGGGGTTTAAATTCATGAGCAATTACTAATATATGCCCAAGGGAAAATGCCTCAGTTTGGGTAACAGGGGAGGTAGCACTGGGGGATGTGGAGAGAACTTGGGCCCCAGTGGGCCTTCTTATAAAGAGAAGTCCACTTTGTAACCTGGGGTAGAGTTGTGTGGCAATCAGAGGGAAAGACAGGAAGGCAGGAGAAGAGGGGGAATTCTGTCTAACATAATGTGGACTGCCTTCATTTTATGTTTATATTTAATAGTAGTTTCCTCTTATTATATTTGGATAGCTGAATAGTTGTTGGAACAATACATCTGGGTAGGGGCAAGGGACCCCCTCTCGTTTCAGAAATTCTATACTCCTTTCCTTTTGAGCTGTAGGTTGTGGCTACTCCATGTTTGGCCAGTTCTGGGGGGGTGGTACCTTTGATCATCTTAATCATCAGACTTTCCTGACTCTGACCAGGCTGGATAAACAAAGGCTACTGGAGGTAGTAAACACAGAGGAGCCCAGGACAACCTTATTAGGCTCACATGTGAACTCTTAGTAGGAGAAGGAGGTTTGCATGTGTGGAGGGATCTTCGTGTTGGCTCCAGTTCTTGGTGAGTCTTGGGTGGCCAGGTGCTGTGTCCAGAGGCTAGAATTGCAGCTGTGTACTCTCGTGTGCTTCATTCTAGCCCTCTTGGGTGGTACTTTGCCCCCAAGGCCATGGGGACCAGTGCAGTTTGTGCAGAAATGGGTCCCCTGCTCAGGTCTGTAGATGGCTTGCCAAGCAGAAAAATATGGTCTGCAGCAGGCTTTGCCAGCTGTAGCTCATGGGTAGGGGGTGGTGTGGAGGGAAGCCTGCTGGATAGGCAGGGGGCTGTCATTTTTAGACCATGACTAATAAGAAATCTGGATTTTCTCAGTTGTAAAAACTCTTCCCACTCTTCCCTTTCCCTCTCCACAAGGTAATTGCAGAAGTTTAGAGCTCTGGAGTTATTTTATGTTCTCTTTTGATGACCTAAAGTGAATTAGAAGCTGGAAAACATGGTACATGGGAAACACTATATGTGTATTATGAATTACATCTTAAGCTGAATGTTACACGAGAGCAAATGGTTTAAGGGAGTTTGTGCATACAAAAGAGATTGGCAATCATCTTAAGCTCAACATTTGGTCCAAATTAGCAATTTTCAAATATTCATGTTTATATTTGAATACAAAGATTTCTTATTTCAAACCAATTGCTGCTGATCAGTAGCATAACTTCAAATTTGTCACAGCCTATAGGAATGGGAAGGAGAGAAGGACCAGAGTGAAATGGAAACTTTGAACTTGGAGTCAGAAGACCTTGTGGTTAGCTCTTCTATTTGCTAGCTGTATGATCTGGAGAAACGGATTTAATTTCCTTTCCCTTTAGTTTACTCATTGATAAAATGAGACTAAAGCTTTTTGTTTCATAAGTGTATTGGGAGGATCAAGATAGAGAACAAAAGTGAAATGTTTCAAAATCATAAATTCTAAACAGATGTCAATAATTATAGGTAGAAATATGTATGGAGATGGTGCCAGAACTGAAAGGATGTAACATCCTAGAAAAATTCAAGGTCCCAGTCTTGATTTTAAGATATTTTAGTAAAAAATTCAGGACCTTCAGATATGAGTCACAAACAGTAATATATAGCTCTAGGAAACATAGCAGTCATTGAGTCCAAATCTCTATTCAGTTTTTCTTCCCATAAGTCCTATATCCAAACAAAATAGCATTATTTTCCCCATTTGCTATAACTTTTATATAGATATTCACCATTAACCTTCTAGCCTTGAACAAGAAATTCTTCTGCTGCATGATCTCCTTCCCTTGGAAATAATTACTGCAACTTCTAGACTTATCTCCTAGGACTTCTTCAGTCTCTGGGAATTCAAATTATGCCAATTTTTCTTAAAAGCAAAAAAAAATTCATCCTCCCATTTTATAACAGGCCAGTTTCACAGAATACTATACTAAAGCCATCAAACATTTAGTATTATTGTAATGATAAGAATTCAATGCAAACTAAACACTCTGCTTAGACATCATCTCATCATTTTATATAATTCTAATAGTACTGAGTCTTTGTGTAAGGGCAAGGAGAAGAGAGAGTCATGTAACCAAGTTAAATCTGTGTTTTAAGACCTTTTTGTTTGCCATAACATTTCTATTTGCTATAAGGAACTTGTATCTCTTAGGATAATTTTAGCTGCAAGTAATAGAAAATTCCTCATTGAACCTAGACTAAGCATAAGAAAATTTGTTATGTCACTTAGAAAGTCTCTAGAAACTGGCCAGGCTCCAGGTTCAGATCATTGGGCCTAGGTTTCACATCTCTCTTGGATTTGCATGCCTCTGTATGTTGATTTTGCCCCTATACTGCTGGCTAGGTGGCAGTAGCAGTTCTAGGCATCAAAATGACACACAAAAGTTTTCCCAAGAAGTAGAGGGCCAGCCTTCTTCCAGTGTCTCCTTGGTATTTGAAGCTCCAGGTAGACTTCCTTTTATGTTCTATTGGCTTGAGTGGAGTCACATGTCCATTTGTAGATCCACACTTGGCAAAGCAGAATGGATTTGCTATATATGGATTGGAATGAATCAGAGTCCACCTCTAGAGATGTGGGTGGTGTTGCTTTTCTCTGACTCGTGGATACCTAAGAAAATGGAGTGAACACCTAAACAAATTTGGGTTTTGATAGGATGGAAAAATGGGGGGAGAAATGGATAGGATTGGAAGCCCAGGGTATGTATTGCTGGTCTTTTTCAGAAGGGACTTCTTCCCTTCGACTTTAAAACTTGTAGATGGCTAACCCATTGAGAGAACTACTATACGGCCTTTCTCATTTTTATTTTTTGAGGCACTAGAGTTGAAACTGCCTGCCATCTAGACCAGTGCTCTACTATTGATATATCCCCCGATCAGAGAACTGCTACTATATGCAAAATGCTTTAAATAGGAGCCCAGATGGAGCAGGAATGAAAATGGCTGAGTATTGAGGAGGATGAAAGGAAGATGAGGTGGGAACGTGCTTTTCCCATTCCTTTTGAAGAGTAAAACTGGAAAACATCTTTCAGATGGAAAAATTCCCATGAAGGTTGGTGAAGGCTTTGGACGTAACTTTCTTACTTCCCTTTTCAATTAAATGATCTGGGAAAATAAAAAAAAAGTAAAACTCCGAGGGAACATGGCTGAAATTTGTGATAAGTTATTTCAGAATTAAGCTATAAAAAAGGAAAATCACGATTTCCCTGATTGAAAAAAACATAGCTGGCAGTTAGGAAAAGCAATATAGGTTTTTGATTCTAAGTTGGCTTAAAACCCAAATCAATCCCAAGGAGACTCTGACTTTGAAATAATTATAATTCTGAGTGATTTGGAAAGAAGTCTAAACAAATCCCAAGAATAAAGCTAAGCTGAAAAGAAAAGGTGTGATTGATGATAGATACTATTGATTCTTTTATATGCACTTAAAATGTGCTTTATAAATGCTTACTCCATAAAAATCCTTGACTTTATCAGTAGCATTCATGTTATGCTTCTAACCAGATTAGTAGAATCTCAATAGCTGTAGCATTCAAGAGGGACGCATCTGGCCTCTGCTGAATGAAGCAGGCATCATGGGGTGGGGTGGCATGGAAGGCCTTAGTTTCTACAGGGATTCCTCACCCTTGATTAGGGTGGATGGTACCCCTGCAGCAGAGGTGATTTGCTTCAACTTATGAAGGTCACCTCTCCATCAACCCTCCCTGTCCCCTTCTTTCCTTTCTGTTTATTGCTAAATCTGCCTTATTGAAGATGACACCCTTGGAAACTTGACACATCTCTTCTCCCCTCCAACACAGTGCCTCCATTTCCATCATCCGTCTGTTAACTTCTTGAGAAAGGTCCTGGAATCCTTCTGCCTTGCCCATGTTTCTAGGCCAGGTGGTTGCCTACTTAGCCCTGTTTTGTTTCTGTCTATAAGGTTGACCTCCCTGTATCTGTTGCTAGTGAGCCAGTCAGTCACACTGCCATCAGGCTGTGCTGATGAAACTTCCCAAGAACACAGGTAGGACAGTTGATCCACCTATGGACTGGCAGAGGAGGTGGCTGTTTAGGTGGCAAATTCCTAGGGAACTTTGTTCTCCAGTTGTATCAGGAGATTCTTAGATTTTAGTTCTACAGGTATGTATAACTGCAGATAATCTCTAGCAGCTCTTTGATGGAGTCCTAGTAGAAATTTCAGATATGCATGCTTGTGTGCTAAGACTCAAAGTCCTGTTCCCAACCAGCCAGGGACTGAAATCAAGCCCCTTGGGCTACAGACAATGGAATGGGGAGTGCAACAAAGAGGACCAGATCTCAGGGAGCTAGTTCAGGGTTCCTTGGCCAAGTTTGGGCCAGGCAGATGAACACACCACATGTAAGGGAATGGAAGAGGCAGATGAATTTTAATAGGGTGGTGCTAAAGAGGAATGTGGGTAAACTCAAGTCCTGCTTTTGATGACGAGCAGGGCCATGTCTTTTTTTTTTTTTTTAATTTATTTGTTTTATTTAGGCTTACATGTTAACAGTGCAAATTGATTCATTGTACATGATGATATAGGGATTTGTGTGTTAATTTCTTTATTTCTCAATGAAGTTTCTGTGAGGAAGATTCCAGAGGCAGTTCCTGGCTCTGGAAAGGTGAGCAAAAAAATTAGTGTGAGATTTCCTTGGGTATTTATACCACAGCCTAGCTCTTACATAAGTCTGTCCATACTCTTTTAGATGAGTACAGTTTTATTTTTTAAAATCTTACTTTTAATAATAATGACAGCATCATTCATTGATTTTATTCTATTGTGTGTGAAGTATACTTTACATATTTATATTTTATCTACTTATATCTTTTTAACCTTCATAAAGACTCCACAGTTGATCATGACTACCATTTTTATGAGTAAGGAAATGGAGGCTCAGAGAGCTAAGGTCACAATCACTGGTTGTGGCGGATAGGGGTGGGAAAGAAACTCAGAGCAGTAATGTTCCAAAGCCCCCACCTGCGTAGAGCACCATACCACCTTTCTTGGGTAATGATATACAGTGGGCATTTGCTCCTCTGCCACCCCTCTGCAAGGTGAGTGGATGATGGTTATGCAAATTGGTCTTTCATAATTTAAGGATTTCCACATAACTCCACAAATAACTTGAAATTTGATTTCTTTTCATGGAAGACTATAATGATTCTACCATTTTAAGGCATCAGCATTTCTGTGTAAGAAATAATTGTTTCTCTCCGGGTCTGGTGGCTGAGGGGAAGTGGAATCAACCTGTCCTAAATTCTATTTTAAAGTAGTGATTAGATCTGACCCTGTATGGAACAAGAGGAAGTGAATTTCAAGATTGATGGCTACCACATGGCCTGAGAAGGGGGAATATAGTAACTTTTAGCAGGAGAAGGTTAAGCTTGAGTGTCATCCAGAGTTGTACAAACGCACATTTTAGCCTTGACCACTGCTCTACTGCATATGCCTCCCTTCCCCCCACCCTGTAATTAATTTGAGTTTGAACGATGAGAGTGAAGAGGGAAACGTCAATGGAGTTCAACAGATGAAAGCTGAGCAGAGCCCTTGTTGAGGTTTGAGTGAAAATTTGGCTCCAAGTTTCTTGACTTTATTTGTGTTTTGTTTTAGACTTCACGGTACTGGAGTTAAAAATATGTATGTGTGTGGTGTTAATGTGTTTAGCAGCGTGATTGATTTAACAGATCCTCAGCGAGGCTGGCCAGAGGACTACTCTCTCAATGGCAGAACATCAAACCCGAGGGGGGTGTTTTATTTCGAGTAGCCAGTGTGTAAGACAACAACTTCCACGGGCTTGTTCCTGCCCCTGCTTGGATCTGCTGATGAGCTGTGTGTGATGTCTAGCACTGCCACTCCTACCAGAGAGGGTGGCTAGGGGGACCGCAGCGCCATTACACATATTACTTTAAATTGGAGAATGGGAAATATAAATAAAAGATTGTCATGGCTTTCTTGGTTTTGGAAGAAAAAGGCTTTTCAACAGCAATGTGATTCGGTTCAGCTCCTGCTTTCTTTGCCAGCAGCTGATAGAGGAAAATGGGACTTAAAGGGAGTGGGGTAGAAGTAGGGCAGCGAGTGGAGATTCATTAGTCAGCAACTGGAGTCATCTGGGGTCAATATGTGGCATCCCTCTACCATGTCTCCATTGCAGTGTGACTCCTTATGGTCCCCCAAACACATATCAACCCTGGGATGTCTCCAGAGGGATGATGTGAAAAGCCAGTTTTCAATGCACAGGAAGGGATTTTTCTTCCCTTTCATACAAAGGTGATGCTCCTCTGATTCCAGAGGATCCACCATTATAGCTTCCCACTTAGGAGCTAGACCATCAGGATCACTTAGCTAAATCTCCTGAAATCCCAAATCTATTTCTTTGGGTAGAAGCTGTCATGAACTTGACCTTCACTTGGCTTCTGCTCCAGGCTGGTCTGGAACATTCTGGGCAATGTGGCGGGCACTGGCTCTGATGAGTGTTGAGTGTCAGACTGGGTGTTGCCGAAGAGCTGAGGGCTGCCAGTGGCCTGAGCCAGCCTCTGCATTACCAGCTGGCAGGAACTGGAACTCTTTATCCAAGCTCCTGGCAGAGCTGTGCTCACTAGTAAATCTTGGCTTCCAAAAGCTGGAAGGGATTTTGGAGGTTATTTTAGATAATCCTTTTCATTTTATTGTTGAGGAAGCGAGTTTGGGGACGATGAATGACCAGTCTAAGCACAGAGCCTGCGGTGCAGAACCAGGGACAAATCTCTGGTCTCCTGGCCTTAGTTCCTCCGCTTGGCACATCATACCACTCACTGGGTCTCCTGTGGGGCATCTCCTGGAGTGCGTGCCAAGGTGGGTGGCTAGGGTTTCCTGAATCCTGGTTGTAAGGGATCCCCCTCCCCCACCCCTGCACGCACACCTTTGAGCAGTGGTCTACCTTCTTTAGCACCTTCCAGGAGATAAAAGAGAACATAGCCAATTACGTGTTTGGAATTCAGGAACTTTCTTTTCCACACTGGATTCTCTGGTCTCCCATGGTGTATGAGTTGCTTGTTAAATTAATGTTTGCCTGTCTGGAGTGCCAGAGGGATAGACATTATAGGCCAATTACAGATAAAAATCAAACCAACCAGAGTTGTCCTTTTAAAAATTAAAAGTCCTTTTTATGTGCTGTGGAGGTGTTGGCATTATCATAAAGACTAATTAGGACATTTTACAACATCCTGGTAACAGGAGGAAACAATATTGTTGGTTACTTTAAAGATTATTAAGCATCTTTGGCACTTCAGGTCAGATATTTAAGACGCTTTCTGTGCTCACCTGCTGTTGCTTCAGGAAGTATTTTATTGTCTCATAAGAAGAAATGAGCATTTTGAAGGCATAAATGCCCCGTTGTAATGGACACTTCTCACTTTGCAAAGCCCTAAAACAGGGTCTCCAGGAAGAGTTGACTGTGACTCTGCATGAGATTTGTAACAGGGTTTATCAGTCTCCACTCAAGGCAGTTTCCATCTTGGCCACCTGGAGAAAAGAAATCTCCTCCAAGGCAGACACAGCAGGAAGAGGGTTTGCTGGCATCGGCAGCAGGAGCAAGCAAGCTAGACAATGCACATTCCTGTTTAAAATGCTGCCCCTCACTTGCAGGCAGATGATTCCCTTATATTCTAGCAGACAAGTTCAAGAGCACCCAGAGAAGGAAGGGTGGGGGCGGCGATGGGGCCCAGGGAGTGGTTTTTTTTCTTCTTCTTCTTCTTTTTTTTAAGGAGATCTCGTTTGTGATTTGCCAATTCCTCCCAGAAATCCCGGTGAACTGGAGCACATTCTTTGGAACTTGATAGAAGACAAAAGGCTGGTGGCAGATGCGGGTTGGCTGCTCAAATTGCATGCCATTGTCATTTAAAGAATTGCATGTTGTCTTGAAATTCAAATGTCCTTGAAGAAACAGGGAAATTGCATCAAGGTCAAACAAAGGAGGGTAAATTTAAAGTGCCATGAAAGTACCTAAAACTCTTAAGATCTATGCACAGAGATTTGCAGACAGCTAAGGACATCGAAGGCTGTGCATTTAAAGTGTTATTTATCTGTGAGACTGTTAGAAACCCTCTCACATTTTCAGCAATTTTAATTGAGACTAAAACCACACAATTAAGCTTCACTTAGTTATCAGTAAGAACAGTAGCTATTTACTTTGTAGTCTTAATGATGTAACAAGTGTAAAGAAAACACAGGACAGAGTTAATACTTAATTCTCAGCTATGTGCTTTGGGATTTGGCCATGTGAATCGAGATTTTTAACAGCAAAATTTCTAAATACGGTTCCGAAATTTACCATTTCCTATCTACTGGTCTGCCACACCTCGGTTTTCAAAGGATGCTTTGGCTTTTTAAAAGATTATTATCTTTTCAGTTGTGAGTAAAATGCAGTCTTATTAAACAGAATCTGAAGCAAAAGAACCAACATATACCACCTGCTCAAATATTATTAACTTTGTGTGTTCTTTTAACCCATGCTCCTTGTGAATAGCTTCATTTAAGTTTAAGTAATTGTAACTTCTGTATTTATATACTTTTATATCCTACCTTTTCAATTAATATGTTATAAGGTTTATCCAGGTTATTTTATGGTATTTGTAAACATAGTGTTTAAGGGCCTCATAATATGTTATTAAGTGACTATATTATAGTTTCTGTTGCAGTCTTTTCTTGTAGATCTCTAGGTTGTTTCAGGGTTTTGGAGAGGTTACACAGCTAGTAAGAGAAGTTTGGTTTGAAATCTTATCTAAATCTGCACTTTTTCCCTGCTGACTGCAAGTATGTAATATATGAAGTATTTCACTATTTGCTAGCCAACATGGGTCTTTTTTCATATATGAAAACTTTTCTCATTCGATAGATCACAAATGCTATTGTGGACTAACTT
The DNA here is from genome assembly GCA_028644305.1 of Xerus rutilus. Taxonomy (NCBI): domain Eukaryota; kingdom Metazoa; phylum Chordata; class Mammalia; order Rodentia; family Sciuridae; genus Xerus; species Xerus rutilus. Next base: position 144,968,414 of record CM053402.1, read on the forward strand.
GCATTTTTTTTTTTTTTTTTTTGATTCCTAACTCAAATTCTTTGTTTCCCATGTTTGGTCGACTAGTTATACCTCCTTAACTATGCAAATGTATTTCTCCTCTTACCTCTTCATTTCACTTTATCTTATTATCCAGAGGTTTATAATTTTTATGCAGTTAAATCTGTGTAGATTTTCTTTGTGGTTTTTCCTAAGCCTTTAAGCTTGGAAATTCCTCTTCACTCCAGAGGTTTGACAAATATTCAGTTCAATTGCCTTTTAGTTTCTTACTCTGGCCTAATTCTCTTCAAGTTTACTCTTTAGTGCATCTGGTATATATTTTGATGCATGGTGTGAGATATGCATGTAAATCGTTATTGTTTCCAAATAGCAAAACTACTTTGCTTGGGGAATTTTTCTCCTTTCTGATGTCTTTTTAAAAATCATACATTAAACATAGATGTGTGTTTTTGCAGACTGTAGATATTTCTCAGTTGCTTTTCTGTATGTATTTATTTTTGCATGGTGGTGGATTCTTTTGACTAGGCAATTGCGTGATTCACTTTAGAGTCAAAGAGATGAGGTAATTGTGGACAACAGACTATTGTGTGAGGATCCCTGAGAAGGTCAAGAAAGAGCAGAATCAAGGGAAACCATCTCATTTAGAGGCATGAAATATTTTGGAGATAGTTTCGGTGTGCCCTCCCATAAAAGGTTCATGTGTTGGAAGTTTGATCCCCAGTGTGGTGATGTTAAGAGGTGGTGACACCTTTAAAAGGTAGAACCCAGTGGGAGGTTGTAGGTCATTGAGGTCACTGCCTTCAGAAAGGGTTCAGGTAGTTCCAAGGGGCCCTCGTTAGTTCTTGCAAGAGGATTGTTATGAAAGAGCAAGACTGGCCCTTCCCCAGTCTTTCTGCCATTTTGTCTTGTCACGTGATTTCTCCTTTCCAAGTGTATTCTTGCCATGTGCCATCTGTCGTAATTTGATGCAGCCAGGGTTGCTCTCACCAGATCTGGCACCATGCTGTCTGAAATTTCAGTCCCCTAAACTATGAGCTTATTAAACTGTTTTTCTTTATCAAGTACTATTTAGCCTCAGGTATTTTGTCATTGCAATGGAAAATAGACTAATACAGCATGCTTATCAGAATTACCTATGGAACTTAAAAAATCTATAAATCTTGGGCTATACCAGTAGTGCTTTTCACATAGTAGTCTAAAATGGGGCCTGAGCATCTCTGTTTTAAAAATGTTTCATAGATGAATCTGGTGTACACCCCTGTTTGAAAACTGTCTTAAGAAGGGTGTAGAAAGTACACAGCACATGCCAAATCCTAGCCTGCTGCCTATTGTTGTACAGACCATGAGTTAAGAATGGTTTTTACATTTTTAAATGGTTGAAAAAATTAAAAAGAATAATAATTCATGATATGTGAAAATGATATGAGATGCAAATACAAGTGTACAAAAATAAAGTTTTATTAGATCACACCTATGCTTGTGTTTTTCTGTAATGTCTATGGTTGCTTTGGCACTATAATGGGAGAGTTGAATAGTTGTAACAGAGGCTATATAGACTAAGTGTTAAAAATTAGTTACCATCTGATACTTAAAGGAAAAAATTTTTGACCCTTGGTCAAAAGTAATGGAACTAGTCAGAGTTCCTGGCTTCCAGGGTGCTACAGAAGAGCAGTTTCAGAATGTTTTGCTGTTATTCACCTCAGCAGCAAAATTACTGTAGTTATAGCAAGGTTCTTAGGGCAAGAAACAGTGCTGAAAGATATTGTAAATTGCAGGTCTTTTGTTTCTTGCAATAATATGAATTTGACATCCTGAAATCGTACTACAAAACAGCCAAGTATGTTGCATAAAATAGAAATAAGTCATTCTTTAATGCATGGCTGAACTGGAAAGAAAGGAATGTTAACTTTCAGAGGCATCAAACAAGGTGAAAAGACAAACCCAAATATCTGGGAGTGCTCTAAGGTGGACCTGGCCTAATGGAATCTTCTCATCTCAGTGACCAGTTAGGGGAATGGGAGAAGAAGTCTTCGGCCAATGCAGAGTAGGAGTTAGGCTGTAACTCCCTGGAGGGTAATAGCCTTCATGAAAGAATGAACTAGAAAATAAAGTCACATAAAAAGAGACAACAAAGAAACATGCTACCTCAGTCTTTGATTCAGGATAAACATAATATTCTCCTCAAGCAGATCTGGAGCTGAATTCACACAATCTGGAAGGTTTAAAGACCACAAGAATTTAAAGTAGTCTTAAGTTAGTGGTGTCCTTAGATGACTGGAAGTAGCAAATATTTATCCTTCCTAGGGAATAAACCACACCAACATGCACCTTAGATCACTCCATGTATGAGTTTCCCGTGGACGTGAACTCACACACAGATACATACACAAATGCAAAACACATGAGGAACTACGGCACCATGAATGAGAGTCAGAACAAACAACAGATAGCAGAAGCAGTCCTACCAAGACTTCTGATGAAGGTGCTATCTGACACATTCTAAAATAGCCATGTTTTATAAATTGAAAGAAATAGAAGAGTGAATCAAAAGTATGAGGAAGAAACAAGAGACCATTCAAAATGACTAACAGATTTGGAAAACAATGAAGCACAACTTCTAGAAATAAAAAATATAATAATTAAAACAGTATAATGTTAATTCAATCCACAGTTAGACCTTTTAGGAGAACGGCTGACCACCCTTGATGGATGGCATATGTGGAGGTAAGATAGTCTTGGAATGAACTGTAGGGAGCTCTGAGAGACGAGGAGTTTGGAACCTATCCTGGATGCCCTGAGGAAATGGCAAAGGTCTTCTTCAGGGTCCCACCACATTTAACTCCAAGCCTACCATCCTTCAGGGCCCACAGCACCCACCTTCTTAAGAGAGTCAGGCACTTAACTATTGAATTAAGTTGCAGGGTGAAAACAAAAGGCAATGTGATCCAACTGGCAAATCTGATCCAACTATCAAAGGGATAAGACAAAAAAATGCATGCATGTGGGTGTCACTGATGCCAGCTTGGCTACCAAGAGTCAAGGAAACAGAACAAGAGCCCAAGAGAGAGACGTGATGGACTGAGATAGTAGAGAAATTTTGTAGGCATATGGGGATTGTGGCAGGGTGAGTAGCCTGGTGAATTAATGGATGGGAGTGAAGGTGGAAGGGAAGAGTCCAGAGTGAAGACCCAAATAGGTAAGTGGTTGCTGCTTTAAACCAGGACACATGTCAGTATGCTATGGTGTTGGTGCTAAATTCCCAATGTTATAGGAACTTGAAGAAGTGGTCTGCCCTCACAAATAGGATTAGTCCCTTGTAAGAGAGGCTGGAGGGAACCTCCTTGCCTCTTCTATTATGTGAGGACACAGCAAGAGGGTGCCATCTTTGAAGCAGTGAGCAAGCCCTTATTGGATATTGAATTTTCTGCCACCTTGATCTTGGGCTTTTTGACCTCCAGAACTGTAAGCAATAGCTTTCTATTGTTTATACATTTCCCAGTCTAAAACATTTTATTACAGTATCCGAATGGGTTAAGACACAACACACCAAGGAGTTGTAAGTAAACCAATGTTATATGGACATATATGGCTAGAGGACAAAAATATTCTCATACTGAAGACCAAAGTTTTGGTTTTATGATCATTGATAAAATCTTTAACTAGTATTATTTTCCTAATGTCTTATTTTTCAAAATCATGCATTAATCCTTTTTGTACATTTATCGCTCTAATTGAGGTTGTTACTATTTTGATGCTGCAGCTCCCCTGCCCCTGACACCCTACCCCCACCTTCTGAATTCTAACTTTTTGAACTTGCCCAGACAACTCCAAGGAGATTCTCTGATTCTGCTTACAATCTATGTTTTCTGTCTGCTCTTCATAGGTTAATCTCATTGTGAGATGGCATGCAATTAATGAGACTTATTATGTTAATGAACACACAAGTTATTTAATAATTGTTAGTGATAAAACAGTTATGGGTTAATTGTTACAATTACTATTAAAATAACAAGCTGAAGGTTGAATTTATGCCTACAGTTAATTAAAAAGAAATCTAGCTGTGAAACTGAGCAAATGACTGGTACAGAGGGGTCAAAGAATATGGTTGATGAATGTGAAAGTTGACAGCTGTCAATATCACCCAACAAATGTGGTACAAGGGAGTTTGATGCAAAGAAACTGTGCAGTGTGGTTTTAGGCATCTCCTAAGAAAAGCATAACCTGTGGAAGAACATTCCAATTGGAAAGGACACCAATGATAAGGTGGACTCTAGTGTCAAGATCAAGATCAACAGGGTACATAGCCATCATCAGTTCAGGTAACCTGATTTCTTGGTCACTAAATAGCCATTTTATCCTCTTACTATCTCAATTTTCTCATCCATCAGAGACTTCAAATGCTATATAAATAAATATTTATAAAGTCCTTGCTTTCTATGCACTAAAGCAACCAAGTCTATTTGCCTTACCTTCATGAGCGATGACCTCCACAAGTATCAGCGAAATGTGTGCATGTGTATATACTTGTGTGTTCATGCACACTTGCATACAGACACACATAGATATGAGATAGTAGGCAGATGTCCATGATTAGTCCATTTGCAACTAAGATTCTTTGTAAATGGTTTGTCTTAAAAATCTCCTTAAAACGATGTGTTGAAAAACCTTTTGTTGCTAATGGCTAAGTGGGCTATGAGGGCATGTCTGGGTTTGGGGAAGTGGTGTCATGATCAATAAACCTGTCTGACATTTTGCATTTTCTTTATTTTTGTTTTAAAGTTTAGTCTTTTAAAAAACATATCCATTTTACTTTGATTCATGTCCTTTTCTTTGCTTGGTGTGGGCTCATTGACTATTATTCTGAGAGGAAACCTAGAATTTATTTAGCCTAACATTCTCATTTTACAGATGACAAAAGTAAAGACTGGAAAGGGGAAAGTGTTTTCCAAAGTTATAGAGTAGGTCTGTAGTAGATGTGGAACTAGAAATCTAGCCTTTAACTTCTTGTTGGGTGCTTTCTCTGCCCTGCACTTTTCAGGGCTGATCATAAGGTATATTATTATATGTAAACATTTTACAAATATTTCCAAAGCTCATTCGCATGTATTATCATAAGGGACCCTCATAATACCCAATGAGACAGAGTTGGGTATTTTTGTCTGTATTTTATAGATGAGAATCCTGAGAATTCTCTTGTCCAAGGTCATACGCCAAGCGAGTGTTTTGAGTGTTGCTAGAAACCAGACTTGTCAGTTCTGGCTTCCTGCTCTAGCAGTGTGTAGGAAGACCAAGGATAATAGCAGTTTACTTCAAAAAATCAAAAGCTACTTTAAGTTTACCTTGTAAATACTTTTCCAAGATGTCAGTCTATCAGATCTGAAGAATTTCCCCTCAGCATGTTTTAGCTGACCCTTTACAGTCTCTGTGACAGCAAGAAGACCCAGACGAACACTCGACTTGTGAACAGTGTGACTTTATAAGAACCATTTCATGCACCATTCAGAGGTCAGAAATCTCAGCCCAGTGATGTCAAGGAGTGCCATAATTGAAGCCTGAAGCCCTAGCGCCTGTAAGGTATTAAAAGAAGAATGTAAAAAAGGTTAGAATTTAGAAGAATTGAGACAGTGACTTAGGAGACAGCTGTGAAAGAAGAAGACCCACAGGTGGGGGTGGATATTATGTGGGGAGCCGTTCCTTAAGGTTTCATGGAATGTGGGAGGTAGGAGATATCCAGTGTCTTCCAGTGTCCGAAGCTTGGAGTTGGCATTGAGAATTTGATTTTTCTAGTGCTTGCTCTCTCTCTCTTTCTCTTTCTTTTTTTTGGTACTAGGGATTGAACAGGGGTGCTTAACCACTGAGCTACATCCCCGGCCCTTTAGTATTTTTTTATTTTGAGACTGGGTCTTGTTAAGTTGCTTAAATCCTCATTAAGTTGTTGAGGCTGGCTTTGAATTGCAATCCTCCTGCCTCAAACTCCGGAGCTACTGAGATTACAGGTGTGCGTCACTATGCCTGCCCTTCAGCTCTTTATTGGCTTACATCCTTGCTCTATTTGGAATGGTCCAGGGTAATAGCCAAAATGAGTGAACAGTTCTTAAAGATCTTAGCAGAAATGACCAAAATAAATGAAAACAGCTAATGGATATTAGGATGAGCTAACATTTATTGAGAGTCTACTAAGTGCCAGACACTGTTCCAAATTGGATTTCTGCAACTCTATGAAAAATTTCCTTTTTATAGATGAGGAAATTGATGCACCAAGAAGCAAAGGATCTACTCCTAAGTGGCAGAGTTGGGATTCAAACCAGACTCCTTGGGACGATTCAGCATATTTTATAAGTAAATGTTTGTTGAGTAAATATGAAATGATACCAGCAACAATGGCTTCCTCAACCTCTCTGATGCCATCTTGGCGTCTAGGCATGCTGCGGGGTTCCTTGTTCCAGGTGTGAACTCTGTGCCCACAGGAGAACAATGCAAGGCCAGCCACAAAGGACTGTGAAGACCACTTACCCAGGCAAACCACAGCCTCACCAGGTAGTCGTTTTCACATGAATTAGCAGCCTTGCCAATGTGTGTTAGAGACTGTGAGTGTGAAATGTCCACGTCCTCCTTTACCTCTGGGTCCTGGGGATGTGTGGTGTTGTGCCCTCTCACAGGTAGAGAGGGAGAGAGTCAGTCCCAAGAATTATTAGAATCAGGACAGCTTTCTGTGAGAGAGAGCTGGCCTGGGCGCATCCACAGTACATAATGTGCAACAAATACCAGGTTTGTCAATCATGTGGCTTTGGCCATAGTTCCATCTTGTAACAAGTTCCGCATTCCTGTGAATAGTCACAGGATGCTAACAGAATAGTCACCGGATGCTAATAGAATAGTCACACCCTATGCACCCTGTAGCGCTTGGAGGACAAAGGGCCTCTTAGCATATATAAGAGGGACCTGAGCTCAATAAAAGGAGAGTCTCTTGCCTTGTTCTGTGTGTGTGTGTGTGTGTGTGTGTGTGTGTGTGTGTGTGTGTGTGTGTGTGAGTGTGTGAGTGATTTGTCATCCGAGGCTCCCTCGCCTGACTCGGTTTCCCTTTGTGCTGGCGCGGTTGCTGGCAGCTTTCAATGAAGAAAAAAAGAGGATTGGGACCAAGAGTAATTCTCTGTTGATTTCAGAAGCTGAAATGTTGTGTGCATTCCTGGAACTTCCTTTTCCTTTTCAACAAATTTGTCCCCGCTGGGGGCAGGAGATTTGCCAGTGGAGGCTCCCAGAGAGAAGCAGAGCTTAGAGCTGCCACAGCCAGGAAATGGAACATAGGATCTCTAAGCCAAGGCATTTTCCCCCCTTCATCAGTTCAGTGGTCACAGAGGGAAAAAGGCTGCACATACAGGTCCACAGGCAAGTTTAGTGGTGAGGAAATGGCCACAGTCTCAGTTGTGTTGGAGCTTCCAATCACAGTAGCTTCAGAGAGTCTGACAGTTAAAATGGGCCAGGCTTCCAGCCTGGGCTTCTGAGTCCCTGGCTTAAGAGAGGTTTAGAAAAATCTAAGTCATTACTTGTGTGTAGCTGTTATAAGGTATTATAGGAATCATGCATTCCATTAGAGCAGAGTAATAATATTTAAAACAAGAAGAAATGATATGCCTCTCGGGATGGAATATACAATATCTCCTTGTTCTTTCAAGGTGATCTGGCATCTTATGGATTCTGTTCTGTGAAGTGCTGAAGATTATTTAAATCTACCTAGTTGCCCATCATTTTTAGAAGACAACTGAGGACAAAATATAGTTTTTATTCACTAATGAACCATTTCCCAACTAAAAACCAAGCATGCAAACAACCCAATAAACCAATATTTAAGGAATCTGAACATATCTGTCAGTAAAAATCACAATTTGTGGGAGTATGTGTTTGGGAATACATGTTTTTTTAAATGCAAAGACAGAAGACCTGAATTTATTTGGCAAATTCAGGGCATTATTATTAGCAGAACATATTAAAAGCTTTTGATAAGTTAACTTTTCCCTTTGAATACAGCTATGCATAAAAGGGGAAAATGGCTTCCCCGGGGGCTTTCCCCTAGGGTTCTGTTTATGAGTGACTTCAGCAAAGGAGGAGTTTCTTGCTTTCAAAGCCTTGAGGCTGCTGGGGACATGCTGCTGTCAGTTGAAGGGTGTGGGCATGTGGGCAGTCTCCACTCATGGTCCCTGGCTCAGGCCTCAAATGTCCCTCTTTGGAAGTGAGCAAAAGATATTCAACCACTGGAGTGAGGCAGGACTTGGAAGGAGACTTCACAATGGAAACATAAGTGACCCTGGATGAGGACCAGGAGTTGTTGCTGACCATTGAGACCCTAGAGTCAGATGTGTGTGTCTGTTTCAATGAGTTGTCTACACCAGGCTACAGGTAGGTGTCAGCTCTTGGTGAAGAGGAAGAGTCAGCTGGCTGGTCTGCTTGTGCGAGCTCTGAGACCAAGGATGCCAGTGTGGTGGAACAGAATGCCTCAGATTCTTCCTCTCAGAGAGGTATCTGTGCGGAGAGGCTGGCTTTCTGTAATGCTGGAGGCTGGAGGTGGAGGTATTGGTCAGGGACACTGGAACACTGGAATAGCTTTTTCTGCTCTGATGAGGATAAAGACTTGCTGATGATGAATTTGGTTTAAGAACTGGCAGGACCTGAGGTTCCCAGGCATTCCCCAAATGCAAGCTCACGGAGGGCTGGTGTCCTGGTGCTGCCTGAGCAAATGTGGGTAAGAACTGTGGTTCTCTCCCAACTCCAGCAGAGGGAGAAGCTATGGCAGAACGGCAGGTCCAGAAACTCTGGATCACAGGTTGCAATTGGAAACCGTTAGCTGTGGACGTATGTGGCTTCTTCTCCCCATTGCTAGTGCTGTGTGAATAATGTCACTGTTCCTTGTAATATGGAGGGGGGAAGGGAAAGGACTTAAATCAAATACAGAAACTAAGACTACTAAATTATCTGAAATTCAAGTTCAACTAAGGTGTTATATAATTACTAAACTGTAAATGAACCACATTTTAAAAAACCTAATAAGTTAATGTGAGCCAGAACTAAGGTGGTACTGTTTTTAACATTTTATTTTGACACAATTTCAGACTTACAGCCAAGTTGCAAGAATAGCACAAAGTCTTTTCGGAAACCTCTCATCTTGATTCTCCAAGTGTGAACATTTTACCACTTTTGCCTCTCCCCTCCCCCGCAGCCTCTTCTCTCTCATTCTTTATTTGACTGTTAAAGAAAAAGTTGCAGACATGGTGACCCTATTTGTAAATGCTTTGAGATGTGTTTCCTTCAAAGACAGACATTCTGCTACACAACCACAGTGTAATTATAAAAATTGGAAAGTTAATATTAATGCAATATAATTATTTGAGCTATAAACCATACTCATATTTTGCCAGTTGTCCTAAGAATGCCCTTTATTGGATATAAAATGCCAGCTCATGTGTTGTATTCTGTCATCACTTCTCTTTAGCCCCCTTCACTCTGAAACAGTTTCCTGATCTTTCTTCAAAGAAATACCTGTTTAAGACCAGCTAGGGTAGATTAAAGGAGAGAACCAAAACATCATTTAGGCCATCAGTTTTTCTTGAATCTTTGTAATAGAATTCCATATAAATAGGATTTTTAGTTGGATATCAATCACTCTCTTAAAGACTACATTTCCTAGCATACCTTTAGATGTCACCATGTGACTAAGGTCTTGAGCAATGGCAAGGGGGGCAATGTAATTTGTACAACTTCTAGACCAAGTCCTTAAAGGGAAAGACTACTTTCTCTTTCTTCCATTATTTGTTTTTGGGATGTGGGATAAAGACCTGAGCATGGTAGCAGATATACTGCTTAGACTAGGAGACTAATCAACAAGTCATTTTTGACAATTGTGAATCAGACATGTTAGTCCTTAGTGACTCACTTGATTGCTACACCCTCCTTTCTAAAAATTAGAAACTTATAAAATAAAAAGAAAGCATAACTATCATATACCATTAGCACACCCAGGAAAATGAGCAATATTTACTCCATTTCAGTAAATATCTACATCTCATTTTTTTGCAGGCAAGAAAAAAAAATTCTATCTTGTAGGTGTCACTATGATTTTGGGTCTCTTTCTTACAGCAGCTGTACCAGTAACCTGACCAATGCAGTTGTCTAAATTGTTATTGAAGGATTTGTTCCAATCTCTGGAAAGATGTCTGCCAAAGCAGAAAAAGAGCAGATTTTATGCTGTAACAGTCTAACAATGAGGTGCACTTGTGTGAAATTTTATATTGGTAATTTTATGGAGACTAGATTTGCCCCCTTGATGCTTTTATTTGGTTTTTTAAAAAAGTCATTACATTTTCTCATTTGCATTAGTGTCAGTCAAAGTGTATTCTTTGTGAAATTACAAAGATGTCTTTGTTATGCAAATTTAGTCTTCTAAGAGGAATTTTTGGTTTGAAGATCTGCCCTGCAATTTCAGTATGTCGACATCAGGTGGCAGTAGAGGTATATTCTGAGGGGCTTCATCTGCAGTTTCACTAGAACATTAGTGTGTGTTCCTAAGCTACTGGTTGGCCCAAAATACAAAATGCAATGCAAACCAAAGAAAATTGACTTCACAGAAAATATAGAAATCTCTTACATGTTTTTAATGTGTTCTTTAGCACAATAAAGTCCAAACGTGGTTCTTGATATTAAACTTGAAAGAGAACTTCATTTTTCATTTTTTATTTCTCAGAAGACTGCTCTTATTAACACCCATTTTTCCTAACTGCTTTCTTGAAATATAGGTGTCTCTCCTTGTCTTATCTTGACAAACAAGTAGCTTTTCTGAAGAACTAAAGTGGCCAAAACTTAAACTGCTCTTGTTGTCTTTATGCTCAAAATTTTCCTCTTATTCCTAAAAATTTAGGAGGAGAGAAGAAATGCTAAATGATAGTTCCTTAAGCCTATAAAAATCTTGTGTTTGTCACTGGTTAAACTACATATGGTATTTTCTCACTTAAAATTTTTTTCAAATTTTCCTCTCCTGTAGGTGAGCACAATTGGAGACTCCACTGGACCTGCTCTCATACATCAGTGTTTCATTTAATTAACAGTCTTGTTCAGCATCTGGATAACCAAAGGTAACTCTCAAAAGAAGGCAGAAAATAGAAATAAAGTGAACAAGATTTGAATTCAGGTTTATAACTTATATAAAGGTAAATGATCTCAGTGCTTTGTTCTTTGCAAGGAAAAGGGTTTTTGGGGGACAAAAAGGGAATTTTCTACATCTCTAAGGATGATGGTAAGCAGCAAAGAGTGTCTTGTTTATAAGGGGGACAATAAGTCTGGTGTAAATATGTTGTGTGACCTCTTCCTGTGGTTATGTCACTGTTTATGGGAATTAAGGCCTTTTGCTCCCTAATGCATTTTATTTAGAATCGTCAGTGTCCTTTGGACTAGAAATGGCTATTATACATGTTATATACACAACTTTTAATTTTGAACTCTGAAATGATTCCAGAAAGTAGAAAATAAAATTGGCAGCGTTTTGTCCTACCTGGGGCAAGTATGTCTCAAGAAAGCTGCTTCTCGTAGTAGGTGGAATTGGGCCTAGAGTTCTGTCCAGCTCTGTCTACACCCTCATTCTGGCCTTTTGGAGCTCTTTATTCCTTTCTATTTTGATTTTTATAAAATTTTACACACACACATGTATATATGTATCAATGTAATTCAGAAATTTATTTATATCAAGAAAATGTGTAAATAATATGACCCAAAATAGAATGAGTTATTTATTCATGAAATATTCATTGAGCACTTACTATATGTCTGCTACTGTACTGGATGATGTGGCATCAAAGATAAAAACAATATTTTTTTAACTTCCATAGGGCTCATAGTCTCTATACTTAAGTGTAGAGAGTAGATTAATGAGAGATGCAAAATATTATTGAGGCTGCCAATTTTCCTTTAATTCTCATTTTTTTAAGGCACGAATCATTGAGCTATGTAACATATGCTTAGTCTTTATTATAATTTCTCTTTAATACATTAAAGAAAAAGAAAAAAAAAAGGTGGGAGGGAAACTTAGAGCATAAGACTCAGCTACAAGGTGGTTCAGACCCCCAAATGGGTAACTTTCTGGAAATAGCAAATCTTCTTCTAATAAGAGGCAATTTTTCAGTGACATTTTAGTTTCTGAGTAGGACAAATGTTCTCACTCTGTTTTTTTTCCCCCTAAATTCTTTTCCATAAATTAATACATTTAGACCTCACAGCCATGCTAAGAAGTATTATTTCTATTCTCGTTTTACATATGAAAAGACTGCTACACAGGATGCATTAACCACTTGTTCGGAGGTCACACACCTAATAAGAGCCAGCCAAGATCCAAACACAGACAGCTGGACTCCACGATTGTGCTTTTAACCACTTCTCTATGCATTGATTGTTTTAAGTGGGCCTGGGGGTGTCTATGACAAGAAAAGCATCCCTTATTTTGAGACTTCACTTCAACAAGTGAGAATTGAGAAAACAACATAACTATGCAGTGGTTTAGGCTCTAGCGACCCAGAATCCATATATATTGTCATGGAAAAAGGCAGGTAGATATGTCACAAATAGCCATGAAAGGCAGGAAGCAACCAGAGTTGTAAGAAACTCTAAGAATGCTCTTCCAGCACATAGGAGTTTTTCTCATGATTTTAGTGATTGGAAAATCTTACCTGCAGATAATTGTTGGTTTTTGGTTCTGTCTATGCTGAGTAGAACTTTTGTTGCCCCTATTATTTGGCATGGCCAATTCTTGTTCTATTCTTGGACAAACTTTCTTTTTTTCTTCTGCTCCCTCCCCCCTCCATTATTTGGGAGTAATGCCCATTAATAATCAGCAAATTTATAGATTTGTGCTTAGGCTGACAGTTCTGTCTTCAACTCAATGGTTACTTTATTCAACTGTTTTCATTCAGCTCAGAGAGTTTCAGGGCACTTAACTCACTGTAGGGTAACCCTGAACTGACTTATGCTGTCTACTGAACTTGAGCTCTTTTTGGGTGGATAGTATACATTTCAGCTGGAAGTCCCAGTCCTAGCCCGGGGCCAGGTACTCCCATAATAGGTATGATATTAGTGCATTTCTATTTTCATTTTCAATAACAAAATACCTGTTACTGGGTAATGTATAAAGAAAAGAGGTTTATTTAGCTCACAGGTCTAGAGGACTAAGAGCATGGTGCCAGCATCTGCTCAGCTCTGGTGAGGGCTTTCTGGTTATATCAAAATATGGCAGATAGGATCATAGTGGAAGTGTGTATATAGAGATCACATGGGAGACAGGAAGCCTGAGAGATTCAGGGGCCAGACTTGCTCCTTTTGTAATGTAACAACTCACTGTTATAGGTCCCAATAGAATTATATTAATCTGTTCTGGGAGCAATGCCTTCAGTGACCTAATTATTTTCCAGGAGGCCCCACTCTTAGGTTTCAGTACCTCTCAACATCACCACACTAGGGACTATACTTCCAGCACAAGAATCTCTGGGGGACACACTCAAACCTTATTCAAATGATAGCAGTTACTCAAAAACAAATGTTTATGGAATGAATGAAATGTAAACAATTGACCCAAGGAATAAGGACTCCCTCCCTGACCCATCTATTTATCATATTGCCCTGTCCGATACACTTTTGACATTCTGCCCTTTTTATGAGGAGAGAAGCTGTTCATTAAATAAATTAACCATTAAACTGAAAACACAAATGTCAATATAGACACAGGCTATTAATTTGTCAGTCTCTGATGCATTCAGTGCCCACAGGACCTGAGACCCTGCATGACTTTAAGCAACAGGGTTTTGAAACATGGCTGGAAGGAATTGGCCAGCATTACACAGAGCTCATGCTATCCGATACAGTTGTTCAAAATGAGATTCTCTTCTCCCTTGGAACATGGATGCACGTTGGTATCAAACTTTGAAAATATCTAAGTGATTAGGCCTATCTGTTCCCTTTTGACTGGTTTATTTCCATTTTAAACTAGATTGTACATCTTCTTACTTGTAATTTGGCCTAATGTCTTGAAATAAGAGAGTGATAAAGGAAGAGAGAAGACACCTTTGATCATTTGTCATACCCTGGAAAATCTGACAGTGGCTTCAATTAACAGATGAGACCCCAGAGAATTTCTCAGCCTGATCTCTCCCCTGTGCTCTGTGTAATTGAGTGGAGGAAAACAGCATTCCCAGGGACCGTGGATGGCTGCCCAATGAAGCCATCACTGTTTCAATGAACCTGAAATCTCTGCCACACTCTGGGCTTTTTTTTTTTTTTTTGGCATGCTGTTCTTGTAGGTTGCTAAAGCTCAGCAGTCCAGGGATGATGACATGAGTGAGATGTGGTAGGAAAAGCTCTGTAATGGAACCTGGAGACACACATTTGTCAGCTCTGTGGCAACCAGCTTGGAGGGGCTTTCCCCTTTCCTGGATCTCACTTTCTATGCTCGCACATGACCAGAGTCTTTTGGGTCTCTTTCAATTCCTACATTTAGTGAGTCTTTCTTGCCATGGAGAATAGAGAAAGGATCTCAATGGAAATAGGTCTGGAAAATCCTAGCTTAGGATATACCCAGTTAATAGCCTAGAAATGGAATTCTTTGAAAGCATCTTTGGCAAATTGAAAGCAGGTGAGGCACATGAAGGGGGTGGAACTTCAAGATGACTTTGGAGATGCATTTGTGAAACCCTTTATCTCCCCTCCCCGCCCCACTGATGTCCATTCCCTACACAACTGCTAAAGGGACCTTCATAGAATATGAATTAGTGTATTTTTTTCCTGAACCAGATCTCACAAGTGCAGGGAAAACCACCACCTCATCCTCAGATGTGTACCTAGCTCAACACCATGTAACACCTCGTCCAGGGCGAGGGTGGATGCCTGTTGTTTGTTGAATGAATGCATGCATGCATACTTACAACTTTTAGGTTAAATCATGGATTTTTAATTGACAAGTTAAAACCTAATGCTTTTATTCATTAGTGCCTGTGATTTTGTCCAGCAACGTCCTTTTTTGTCCTCTTGGATATACTCTTCCTTCCAATGATACTAAATTATCTGCAGTTTTCCCAGCATATCATGAAATTTAACACTTCTGTGTCTTTGTGTCTATTATTTTTGCCAGGAATATATTTCTTCTAATGTTCCTTCTATTTAATTTGTTTCCATGTAGGAATTTTAGGGGACACAGACATTTATAAATTCATGGCATTGAGAAACTTTGTGAGGACTATGAATCCAGTGCGTCGTGGTGTGGTTTTGGCTAGAGTGGCTCCTGAGCTGTCATAGTGTTGGCTGGGCTTTGCTTAAAGGCCCAGCCTAGGGAGGGTTCTCTTCAACTCACTCACACGGTTGTTGGCAGCCTTAATTCTTTTCAGGCTGTCGGCTGGAGTCTTCCCTCCGTCTCTCACCACATGGGCTTCTCCATGGGGCATCTCACAGCATGGGCATTTGGAAGTTGCCTATCATACCTCTGCCATATGCTATTGGTCACACAGACCACGGCCTGGCACAGTGTAGGAGGGAGTCCATGAGGGTGTGAATACCAGGTGGTGGGGAGCTTTGCCAACCATCTCAGAGGAGGGTTAACCCAGGCAGAACTGAGACCTTTTGTCTCAAATGAATAATAGCATTTTTAAGAACTTTTCAGATAGATGGTACCCAATTTAGATGGCCTCTTGTGTGGTTGGGAATGATTTTCTTTATGCATTTTGCTATCATCTGAATGTTTGTGTCCTTCTTAAATTCAAGCTGGAAACTAACTTCTAATACAATAATAATATTAAGAGATGGGGCCTTTAGGAGATGATAGGAGGCAAGGTCAGAGCCCTCATGAGTGGGATTAGTGGCCTGATCAAAGGGTCCTAGGGAACTTGTTTACCCCTACCTCTGTGTGACACAGCAAGTTGACATCTATGAGCATTGCATTCTTGTCAGAGAGTGAATCTGCCACTGCCCTAAGCTTGGGCTTCCCAGTCTCTAGGAATACATTTCAATTGTTCACTCAGTCTAAGGTATTTTGCTATAATAGTTCGAATGAACTAAGACACAAATTATTGATGCTTTGTAATTTTAATCCAAATACTTTTTACAATTTCACATGCACCATTTTGGCGGATGCCGTTTTGACTATTTAGAAGAAAGATGAGCATCTCCTACAATTAGGAGCATAGAATGCAATCTTGGCCTTAAGCCATCGTATTTTTCTAGTCTCCAAATGGCAAATTAGAATCAACGTTTCTAATTTCTGCTTTATAAGCATGGCGTTATTTTCAGCACACTGAAGGTGGGTGTCAGGAGGGCAGAGAAGTGCCTGAGGCATGCTGGAATGATAAATTTTTTTTTTTTTTAAATCACCTGCTCTGTGGTTACTTCCACTGCTTGTAAATTATACTTGTGTATTATTCGCATAAGCGATTTTCTAATTAGAATAGAAATCATTGAGGAATGCTAGTCAATTCTGTTCCTCCTCAGAATCCAGTAGATAAATTGACGTGACAGAAACATTTACCAAGAGAATACACATTGGGGTCAAGTGTCAGAAGGCGCTCTGTGAAGTGCATTGGCATACCAATGTTTGAGGCTTCCTGATTCACAGTTCTGTTCCTCTCACAGCTCAACTGCTAGATAGTGGTTTTCAAGGTCACGTGTGTGGAGTCCCAGGAGCAGAGAGTGGTAGAGGAGGGGCGTGCTGATTAAGGTCATCCCTGAGCAGGGACAGTTCCAGCGCCCCCCCTTTACATAAGCAGAGCAGATCTACATTAAAATAAATAAATAAATAGAACCACATAAAAATTTTATCTACAGAAAAGATTTAGCAGCTTCAAAAAAAGCTGAAAACCTGTAGTCTGGGATATAACACAGTTGGAACACCAGAGGGGGCAACTCAGAAAACTTGCAACTTTTTGGGCAAATGGGTGGTCCCTGCTCAAAATTCTCCTTTGGGGAAACCAAATTATTTTTCTAATGATGTTGTTTTGTTCAAAATGCTGTTACCTGATGAAATTAGTATCCAAAGGCTCAGCTCTGGAGGCTGAGGCAGGAGGATCAGGAGTATTGGGAGTTCAAAGCCAGCCTCAGCAACGGTGAGGTGCTAAGCAACTCAGCGAGACCCTGTCTCTAAGTAAAATACAAAATAGGGCTGGGATGTGGCTCAGTGGTTGTGTGCCCCTGAGTTTAATCCCTGGTATCAAAACAAACAGACAAAAAAAGGCTCAGGATATTCTTCCTAATAGCATTTCAATCTTCCAGTGGAGGATTCAGCGTCCTCATCCTGAAGTCACTTGAAACTCACTCTAGTGCAGTTTCTCAGTCAGGCCTCCACTGGTATTTTTGGCTATATCATTGTTTGTTGTGAGGGACTGTCCTGTGCATTGAAAGACCTTCAGTGGCAGTGCAATCTTGCAATCTCTGGTTGTCATTTAATCATAAAAGATACCTTGCTTGCCTACCTGATACTTGTAGTAAGTTCATGCTTTTCCCTCCTGCCTGACTCCAGGGATGATAAGAATGACAGCAGCAACAACAGTAAAAGAAAGATTTCATTTGAAAAGACTGTCCCTAATCTTCTGCAGCTGTGATGTATGATGCTACCAATTAAAAAGCCTGGGCTTTGCCTATGTCCAAACGAAGAGGCCACGTGCTGACCTCACAGTCAGTCACCTTGGGGGCAGAGGGTTGAGGGGCATCTGTTTGTGATTTCCTGTCACAACAGTGCTATTTGCAGAAATGTCCAAGAGCAGACAAAGGTGGTGTGGGTGTTCTTCCTTAGATACCTCCTCTGATGGTTTCTTTGAGTGAAGAAAGAAGGTGATTGATGGTGCTAGGGACCGGGGCTCTCGTAAGAATGAGACCCCAAATAGCATGTGACCCTGGAGCGGGCCGTCTTTGGAGGAGATGCCTGGTGTTTTCTTGGTGGGGACTGCAGGCAAGAGCAGAAATTTCAGTAGAAATGTAGAGGCCTATTGGAGCCTGCAGCAGTTATGATCTGAGAAATAAGTAGACAGTAAAGTAGAATTTGTGTAGATGATATGCTTCCAGTGGGGCTAACTTTTTAAATATCTTAAGGAATAAACCAGATTTATTTTCAGGCTACCTTTCCTTATATGCTCTTGTCTTCACAGGATTGGGTTGAAAACCACAGGAAATAGACTGAAATAACTGATGTAAATAACCAAAGCTTAGCACCTAGTAGATAGATGATGAATAAAATTACAAAATAATGATTATCATTATAATTAATAACATGGGGCTTATTACCTATTTCCATGCATATCTATGCATATCCAGAGAAAAGGAGAGAATGAAGGTAAGTATGGAGATGATCTAGGTCTTCAAGGTAATGCAGACTCGGTTGCCTATTTTAGGCAAGCTATTAATTATCCAGATAATTCTCTCTGCCTTGTACTAGTTTCCTGTGGCTGCTGTAATAAACCAGTGGCTTTAACAACAGAAATTTGTTCTCTCATGGTGGGGAGGCTTGCAGTCTGCAGTCAAGGTGTCGGTGGTGCCATGTTCCCTCCTGTGTACCTGCAGAGCAAATCCTGTCTCAATGGCCTGTGTCTTCACAGGCAGATTAGAAATGCGTGGGAGGAAGTGAAGGCTTGGGTAGGGTGGCGATACCAAATGACATATTGTAACAACAGCATTGCTTGGACTTGTGTAGGAAAAATCAAAAACCAAAAACCAAACCCTCAAAACCAGAAAACAACTTTCCTCTGTGGAGGAGAAGGGGTGAGTTGAAAGGTTCTGAGAGAAGATGGCAGGGCTTGGTCACAGATTGCATGTAGGGGTTGAAGGCCAGAGAGGGGCTGCTGCTGATGGATATCTTGCTTCGGAGACTGGCAGAGTTACTGACAGATGTGAGGAAGCCCCAGAGGTGACCCATGCTGGGAGGGCAACTGGTGAATTTGCTTTTGGAAGGTGGATCCCCGCCTTAGGAAAGTGTGGAAAGCTCCCTCATCCTGACACTCACGGTGACTCACTGTCACTGGGGTGGTTTTATGTTTTGGCTTTTCTATTGCACTGTGTGTGTGTTTCAGGGGAGGGTAGGTCATATGTCAGTTTTGTGACCCTAGGATGTTAGTAGTGGAGAAATTCTAGTCTATTTGAAGCCTCCATTTTTGATGGCTCTGCACAGCAATGTCTACCAGCTATTTGTAAATGATGTGCATAACTTTGAATGATTCAGTATTTTCAACATTAGGAAAATATACAGTTTCTTATGCTTATTCAATAATAAGTGTATAATAAACCTCACCAAAAACTTCTGTAATTTTTCAAGTACCAAATGTTTTGCTTCTCAAATATCTGTTTTTCTCAGCCATTGACTGCTATTCAGCCATTTAACTGGTTAATAGGAGCATGAGGATAAATAAATGAAGACCTTTTGACCTGTAGACTTTGAGTGACAGCTTGGACTAAACCATCAGTCTTCCACCAAAAGAAAACACAAAGGCTACCCTTAATGAAATGAGACACAAACGTGTTTTGGAGGTCAGGTAATTTATTTTTTTTTGAGGGAGAGAAAGGGAAAAGAATGAATTTTATTAATTGTCTGTATATGTTTCAGTCTTAGGAAGAAATACCCACTTAGGTTTGCAATAGAGAAGAACTGCATAGAAAGCTGCAAAGTACTATAAATTACAGAAGAGGTCTGGGCAGTGGGAGCTTTCTAAATTAAACTTGTTTTTCTCTACCTCTTGGGTCTTTGTGTTCTGTCACAAAAACACTTTTCACTACAATGATTTTATACAATGTCAGTATTTTTTATTAGATATAAATACCTGAAGAAATAGATTCATTTTTTTTTCATTCTTTCAATATGATTTATCCTTGAAATGGAAACACTGTCACATGAATTCATGATTTGTGCAATCTAGTAGAATAGAACACTAAAACAGCCTGCAGTTTTGAACTACAATTCAAACAGACATATATATATCCATACATGCACACATACACACAAACACATAAACATGCTTATGCACATCTGCACAACCCACAATATCTGAGAAAAAAAAAGTCCACCAGGAAGAAGAAAAACGGGAGAAAGCTCCCAGATGCAGGTTGGTTCATCAGTAAAATGCTTTCTTGTCACTTCCTGAGCTCACTATTGAATTGATCTGGTATTCTTATGAGAGTGTTTATTAATTTAATAGACACTTCTGTTGGAAATAGTTCTCCCCTAATCATGCAGATTTCATTTCTCTGTTGTATCATCCTTCCTTTCCCAAAGTGAGTCACTAGAAATGCTGTGTGGGATCCCACACTTGGTTGTGTTGAAGTCAGTCACCCATAGACATCAACAGCCCTGAGTCCTGATGGGAGAGGCGCTTCCAGGCAGGAGAGGAGGATAAGTTCAAATTAGGGGGTGTTTCTGTTTGTGAGTTTACTCCCTGGCATTACCTCAAAAGAGAATATATCACTCAGAAGAGTCCAATTAAGGGACAAGCCTGTTGGGCAATTGCTCAGAGATGTTAAGACATCACTGGAAAATTTGGAAAGAGCACATTAGCTAATTCAGGTTATTACAAGTAACCAGAGAAGTAGACCCCCCCCCCAAAAAACGCTCTTCTCTAATGCCTCTTCTAACCCACTAAATAAATACTGGACCTAAATGCTGGGCGCACATTGGTGTTGTGCATCAGAGTGAAGCAACTCCAGTTTGTAAGCTTCCCAGTGTGCCCACACGTCTAGAGACCTCTCTGGCCAAGGCTTCTCAGCGTGGTCACTTACTTCTCTGTCACAGACCATAGCAGGCAGCCCAGGTGTTCCCAGAGCAGAAGACAGAACAGGGAAGCACCTCTTGGTTTGATCCCAAATGAACTCTTGGCCCTGACCCTTGCCTCCCACAATTTTGAGTCCAGTTTATTCAGAATTATTTCCCCATTAAATAACTGATATCATATTTCCCCCTTATCTCTTTCCAGTTTCTGCCTGGAGTGACAGACCATCATATCCTATCTTACAGAGTCAAAGTCTCTGTTCCCAGTGCTGGCCTGACCCATCCTCTCTCACTAACTCTGTCCTATCCTTCTGTACTCCAGAATGGTCTACTCTACCTCTCCCCACTCCACTGCTAGGCTCCACCTTCTCCAGACACCCTCCCTTAGGCTAGGATGGGCTTAGCTGTGGAATGGAGCTTTTCTGGCAGACCTTAGCCAGGACAATGTTTTAAAAGAACTTTATATCTTGATAAGAGGCTGCTAGAGTGAGAATGTTAGTTTTTAACTTTTGTGTATATGGCTGTGGAACTCTATGGGATTTTATGTAGACTACAAAAAAGCTTTCCATTCTAAAAGAAAGTTAGATAAGAAATAGTGCCAAATTGGTCAGAGTAAGTTACCTATAACTTGCATTATATGTGATTATAGAATGTCTGGCAAGTTATAGGTAACTCCAGAAAACTTGAAAGGGCCTATTGCCCACTCTGTGACTGGAAAGCTAACTTTCTTGGTTTCTAGTTAAGCTTCAAGGGAAGCATTATATCCCAGATCACAGAGAAATTTAAGGATGTAAATGTTCAGAATTCCTTGAAAATGTTGCTTGATAATAAACTTCAGAGAGCAGACTCCAATTTGTACATTTAAATATTCCTAAAAAACTCCTCCTCCAAAGGAAAACACAATTTTATTGGTGTATTTTCAGGTGGGTAGCAGACCCATGAATTGAAGGGAATTAATCATTATTTTGTTTAATCTTTGCTCAGTGCCTATATGAATAAGTATTAGAAGTTATGATGAGCTGCTGCAACAAATAAACCCCCAAATTTCATTGGTTTAACCCAACAGATTGCTTTTACATATACAGAACAATTCAGTTTAGTTCTAGGACAATGGTTATCAAGGAGAAGATGATTAACAGTGTAGAACTTCTGTTCCATTTAGATTTAGGGACCCAGGATGATAGAAGGCCTGCCTTCTACGACCTGTGGTTTCCAAGTTTGCCTTTGTCAACACCCAGAGAAAGAGAGTGAAAAGAGCATGAGGTAGTCAGTGTGGCTTCAGTATATAAGTCACACATGATCATTTTGGTATCCGTTTCATTGATTAGAACTACGTGTCATGGATACCTTTAACCTCAAAGATGGCTAGCAAATGTAGCAAATGCAGTGCTTTCCTGAGTATTCAGGAAAATGAAATGGGGTATTTGATGGAAAGCTAGTGGTCATTGGCAGACATCATTTTCCCCATTTTATAGTTAAGGAAGCTGTAACTTGTCCAAGATAACTCAGGTAGTAAGAGGAAGGACTTTGGAACACAGGGTGCCTTGAAATCTCCTACAAATTCCTAATTAAACTACTATAGTTATTATAATTGGCATTTATTAAGCACTGTGCCTTTCACTTCACAATGATAGTAAGATGTAGTTTTTATTGTACCACAAATGCCAGGAAAGAAAACTGAGGCTCAGAGCTATTCTGTAACATGTCCAACAAGAAAGAGGTTGGACTAGTGTGCAAACTCACTCCTTTCAGATTCAATAATCTATATTTGCCCAAACCAGCCTTGGATTCATAATGGCAGCTGGATGGAGGCTGGAGGAGGGTTGGGTCAAATGGGTTAGGCATAAACTTTCCTTGAGTGCATTTTGTCGTTTATTAAGCACAGCTTTCTTACTCCCTCTGTTTTAAAAAATCAATCCTTCCATCTATTCATGCAACTTTGATGTGAAGTCTTAGTGGCAGAATACATCTTTAAACTGCATAATATTTATGGTAACATATCCCCAGACATTATTCTGCAAAAAAGGTGGAATGGGTATTATCATCATAAATAAATGTTTATTGAAAACCTTATTATGGAGGAGCTCACGATGCTGGGAAATGGGGAAGTGTACCATGGGATTCACATCCTCCTTGGGCTTAAAGATGGGTTGGAGAGATTGAAAATGGATGTATAAAAAAAAATAAATGAGGGCTGGGTATGTAGCTTAGTGGTAGAACACCTACCTAGCATGCTCAAGATCCTGGGTTCACTCTGCAGTAATGCAAAATGAGTGAATGAATAAATAAAACAAAAAGGTAAATAATAACAGGTGGAGTTTGTTGTGAGCCCCTGAACCAGTGCCAACAATCAGTGCCACAGGATGGCTGGGAGATCATTTTTGAGCAGTTATGAATGTGCTGGATTCAGTCTGGTGGATATATTCTGTTATCACATTAATCCTGTAGGAATTCAGTGGTGGGAGTAATCACTGGGGACTGGGATGGCCAACCAGTCTTCAGAGAGGAGGTAAGACTTGAGCTGGGTTGAATTATATGGTGATATTTCCCAACATTAATGAAAGCTGGCTGAGCTAAAACTCAGAGCATAATTTCTCACTGGCTGGCTGCTCCAGATAGCAATAATTTCCCTGCCCTTCAGAATGGAATTTTTCTCTGCCTGTGAAGATGTGTGAGGTGTGCCTGGCAGGTAAACATCCTTCCATTTGCCTTCAACCATTGCTTTAATTAAACACACTTTGCTTCTCTTGGTTAGTTCTTCCAAGCTCCAGAAGTCCTGGAATGTTGCTGTAGCAGCCTAAATGACAGTTTACTGAGTGGAAATTAAGCAGAGATCTTTTAAGTCCTTTTTCATTTTGGTGATGGGGTAGAGGTAAGGAGAGGGTGAGGTCGGGCTGAAGTATAAATGCAAGAAGAATTCTGGGGAAGATTTCTTTCCTCTTTCTTTCCTTTTCTGATGGGATCATTGCTTCTTTGTTTAGTCAGCTTTTGCTTTTCTGTGACCAAAATACCAGATAAGAACATCTTAGAGGAGGAAAAGTTTATCCGGGGCTTACAGTTTCAGAGGTCTCAGTCCATAGATGGCTGACTCCATTGCTCTGGGCACAAGGTGAGGCAGCACAGCATTTGAGAAGGGCCAAGTAGAGGAAAGCTACTTAACTCCTGGTGGGGCCAGGAATCAGAAAGAGAGGGAGGAAGGGGTGAATGGAGGAACGGGCCTCAGGGAAGAGATACCCTTCCAGTGCATACCCCAGTGACCACATTCCTCCAGTCACATCCCACCTGCCTATAGTTACCACCCAGTCCTTCAAACTAGCATGGACTGGTAAGGTCATAGCTCTTACAATCCTATCATGTTACCTCTGAACATTCTTGCATTAACACAGGTGTTTTGGGAGGACACCTCTTATCCAAAACATATGAATTTCTTATACAGAATCCAGTTGACCATTCTTCTTCCAGAGGGTAGGAAATAATGGAAAAAATAGCTAGTATTTATTGATGAATTACTTTATATTTAAACCCTCCATAAGATTATTTTATTTAATCCTTAAAATAATGTAGAGACATTTTACTAATGGAGAAACTGAAGCCGAGAGATTTAAACAAATTGCTCAAGATCACATTGCTAATAAAAGGTATAAAGAAGAGTTGGAATCTTTTTTTTTAATATAACAGTTTTATTAAGATATAACCCACATACCTTACCATTCATTCATTCATTCATTCATTCATAGTATATAGTCCAATAGTTTTTAGTATATTCAGGTGTGCAACTATCCCCACAATTGATTTTAGAACATTTTAATCTCCCTAAAAGGCAACTACCCATTGGCAACCATTCCCTTCCCCCCTCAGCCTCTTTTCCCCTCTGCTCTACAAAGCCACTAATGCACTTTCTGCCTATATAAATGGAATTACACAATTTACCGTCCTTTTCGACTGGCTTCTTTCACTTAGCATAATGCTTTCAAAGTTCATCTCTGTTGTAGCAAGGGGTCAGTTCTTTCCCCCTTTTTATGATTAAATATTTTATGGATATACCACATTTTATTTATCTACTCACCAATTGATGGACATATTTGTGCTTTTACCACTTTCCTTGTATTATGAATAATGTTGCTATGTACATTTATGCAGAAGTTTTTGTGAATGCATTTTTAAACATTTTCCTGGCTTTATATCTAGGAATTGCTGGATCATAGAGTAACTCCCTGTTCAACCTTCTGAGGAACTGCCAGGCTATTTTCCAAAGTAACTTTTACCAGTATACATTTCTACCAGCATGTACTTCTCAGTGTCAACTGCTAACAAGGTAATTTATACTTTGACCATTTAATTTGCACAAAATATATCCAAACAGCTTAGTAAAGGTCTAATAAAACCAATGAGAAACTAGAGAATCTTAATGAGAAATCTTAAAGCTCAACTCCAGGTTTGGAGTATGGCACTTTTTGATTTGAAGATATCAATTGAGCTAAGTGCTGAAGTGGTAAATGATGAGAGCTGCCATATTTGTATGCCCTTTGATTCTCTGAGGCATTAGAAGGATTTTCTGCTTATTTCTAGGACTGAGTGGTTTCTAGCAGTACATGTGCTAGTGCAGCAATAGCCCAGAATTGTCTATTATTCTGAAAAGCCATTGACATTTGCTGAAAGATAGCACATAAAAGAAGACATGCATAATATCTATGCATATGTCAAGCTGATCTCTTGAAAAGTTAGGTATTCTAGGTGTCAAGTTCATTGCCACTTGATTGCAAGTGACATAAACCTCAAGGCCATTCTTTTAAAGTAAAATAGGAAAAAAGAGACATAGAAAGTAATTCATTTTTTTCCCCATCCTTGCAACAGATTTCTGAAAGGGGTCCAAAAGGTGATTTTTCAACAAGGTACACTTGAATGAGCTTTGAGGATTTCTGTCTGAGACGGAGGAGCATTTGCTGAGTGTTTACTCTGAGTGCACTGGGCAGATATGAGAAGAACATAAGCCTTGGTCTCTGCCCTCTGGGAGTTTCTGTCCTGTGTTGTTAAAGAATAACTCCATGCTAAACTTTGACTGTATAGGTTGCAGAGGTCAAGAGGAGGCAGAGGTAGAGTGTCCTGAAGAGGCTGCTAAGAAAGCTTATGCAGAAAGTGGGACTGACCTCAAAGAACTCAAGCCTAAGACTGAGTTAAGCTGGAAGAAAGGCCATGGCTATTCCAGGTGGGAAGAGTGGCATCAGCATGATAAAAGCCAGAGTGTATTTCAGGGCTGAGGAATATATGGGTCATTGGTATATTTGATGAGCAGAAAGAATATTCAAAAGTTGGAGTGAGAAAAGTTTAGAAAGTAGGACAGCACCATGGGAAGAGTATGGGACAGGGAATTGGAATACATGGATTTTACATTCAGTCCTGCTACTAACCAGGTTTTGACAATGGGTCTCTGATTTGGCGACATGGGGCTTCTGTTTCTTAGTCTATAGATTATGGAGGTTAAACTAGATTCTGCAAATCTGTTTTCCTATTACAATCTCATGTTCATTTAAAATCAGATCCCTGGGTCTACGTCCTGAAGGTATGAAGTGACATCCCAGAGTTCTCTTGGCTGTACATTGGAATCACTTGGGAGCTTAGACAAATAGTGATGGCGCCACCCCCAGTGATTCTGATTCCATGGGTCTTGGGTGCAGCCAAAGGCTTTGGGAGTGCTCAAAGCTCTCTAGGTGATTCTAATGGTCTTCTGCATTGAGAACTGATAATCCTTGGTGGGTTCCATGCCTCTGGTTGATTAGGAAGTACGGAAGCCTGGCTAGATCCTCCAGTAGGATGGAAAGACTTCAAATATAATTGTGAATTTGAAGCATTTTGCTTTTGTGAAAAGTATGTTGGGATCAAGTGGTGCAGCGCCTTGTGCTGAACTGGGGGATGTATACCTTGTTTCATAGGCAGTGGGAGACAAGTAAGATGGTTAAGCAGACAATACTTTAAGACATCTCACTGTTAACATTTCATTGCTTTGGAGCATGATAATCACCACCAGGGACCAAAAGGAAAAGGGTCTTTTCATTCATGTTTTCAGCTGCAAAGGATGCCCAGTGCCCATCCTTTTGTGTGAGAAGGTCTAGTGTCTCTGCCCAGCACAAATTACAACTGTCAAGGGGGAGAGGTCGTGAGAGTTGGGACAAAGCCTGATGTGGCAGGACAGCATAGCATGGCGTGCCTCTAGTGTAGGCACCCTTAACCAAAGGACAGGCCCCACTGGTGGGCAGGACAGGTGGCAGGTAGAGTATACTTAAAGTTAAATTTTAAATGATATCCCCTTTTTAACTCTCCTTTTTTAAAATTAGCATTTTATTTATTTATTTTAATTAGGTGTACATGATAGCAGAATGCATTTTGATTCATTGTACACAAATGGAGCTCAACTTTTCACTTCTCTGGTTGTGTATAATATAGAGTCACATCATATGTGCAGCCACGCATGAACCTAGGGCATTGTTGTCCATCACATTCCACCATCTTTCCTGCCCCATGTCCTATCCCCTTCCTTTCCTCCCCTTTGACCAAAGTTTCTCCTTTTAATGTTCAGATAAACCACAGTGAATCTCAGATGATAATTCTGATAATTCTAACAGCTCTTTAACACTTTCT
Source organism: Xerus rutilus (assembly GCA_028644305.1). Classification (NCBI taxonomy): domain Eukaryota; kingdom Metazoa; phylum Chordata; class Mammalia; order Rodentia; family Sciuridae; genus Xerus; species Xerus rutilus. The sequence continues at coordinate 144,995,805 of CM053402.1, forward strand.
GATCTCCCCTTTGACAGAGTGGGGTGTTGTAGGGAAACAGGCTTAGGGCTCTGGGCAGGTGCCTTGTTCTATTGGCAGAATTTACCAATAGAGTATCCTGCCTCACCTAATCCACCTGGTCCCTAAATCCTGGGGGTTGAGATAGAGAGTGCTGAGACCTATTTTCAAAAACAGATGTTGGTCTTCCATTTATACTACTGACTTGAAGTTTACTTCTTCAAGAAATCTGAGTAAAAACATGAGTTGATTTAAAGAGAGATGTTAATAACAGCACAAAGGGGAAAAAAAGACAGAAAGGAAACACAATGGTAAGGTGTGTACAAATAAATGAACTATAGGAAACTCTGGTGAGTTCTTTCCAGAATTTGGACCAGGATTCAGAAGCCTCAGTCTAGGTTCTGAGTGCTGGTAAGCCCCTCATTTCTCTATTCTCTGAAGTTGGGGTCTCCGCTGAATAAAATCTTTAAAATTCTTTCCAGGTCTCAAATTCCGTTTTTTTTTTGACAATATTTGTAAAACACAATCCACTCCCAGGAGCTCGGTCACATCTGGTTATTCACTAGTGGTCATGTTACCTCCCTGTCTCCCATTGGCCGCTGAGAGTTTGTGGGCAGCTCCCTGGGATGAACCCTGGCATCATTCCTGTGGGACCAGCAGTCCCTGATTTCTAAAAAGAATTGCTGGGCAAGAAGGTTTTAAGGAATGTCGCCCTGCAGGCTAAAACATCCAAGTCTTTCAAAGGGAAAAACCCCAACTCCAAACAAAACAAAACTAATGAAAGCCAAAACAAACCAAGTAGCCTTGTAGTTAACTGAATTATCCCCACTTTCAGTTTCTGCATTTGTGTGTGTGTGTGTTGCTGTTGTTTCTTTTCCTCCCTAAAAATGTTTTGTCAAGGAGCAGATGATGTATCTGAAAGTGCATTTGTTACAGCCATAAGCATGCTTCATAAGACGAACATGGAAAAATACCTTTCCAATGGCCTCCCTACCTCCAAACACCTTAGTGAAAGAAATACTGTCCCATAGATCATTTGGGGGAAGTCTTTTTTCTCTCTGGTCTGTGATTTCCAAATATTAGCATATTTATGGATCACCTGGGGGACTTGATAAAAATGCAGATTCTTGGGTCCTAGCCTCAGCCACCTGAGTGAGTAGGCATGGGGCAGGGTCTAGGGTCTTGGACCCTTAGCGAGCTTCCTAGATGCTTTGGATGCTGATGGTCTGCGTACCACTCATCCAGAATTCCTGTGCCAAGGAAAGGTAAGTGATGCTGTCTCCTGCCCACAGGGGCTTGTTGCATCCATCCTTAGAGTGGAGCACTCTGTTTTTACTCAGGCTTCAAATGAATATCAAGGGCAGCCCCGATGATGTGATCCATGTCTCAACAGCAGGGGATGGGATTATGAGATTGTTTAAGTGCATAAATATGAGTGGTCCAATCATCTGTCTTTAAATCCCAATTTTCTAGCTTTGTGAGGTAGGGCAGGTCAATTTCCTCATCATTACAAATGGGAACCACGCAGGGTTAACTGAGGTAATACACACAAAGTCCCTGTGTTGAAGAAAGCATCCAATGAAAGCTAGTTATTTTTAGGGTGGTAGGTGTTGGGAGAAAATGAAAGAAAGGAGCAGGAGATGGGAGGTGTTGCCAAAATGGAGCTTGGAGACAGAAAATAACAATGGTGGCAAGAATGTCAAGGTACTGGAACTCTCATGCCCTGTTTGTGGAACGTGAAATGATATAGCTGCTGAGGAAAGCAGAACAGATCAGGAAAAAAAAAATGTAGAGCCTGGATCCCAAGGGATGGATGACTAAGGAGAAGTCACACAGTCCTGTGCCTACTTGTGACTCCATGGTGCCCTGAGTGGCAGTGAAAGGCAAATGCCCTGTAGGATGGGCCCCACAACCTGGACCCTGAGCAGAAAGGAAGCGTGTTTCTCAACTGGGCACTCGCACCACAGAGATGACTCAAGGTCAAGTTTCTGGGCCAGGTGACATCATAAAACTCGTAGCCAAATGTTCTATCTACAGGTCTAGCAGTATGATGTCCTGGGTTGTGTCCAATACACCATCTCCTGGGCAATCTCCAGCACTCTGGTGTTGGCTGATGCCTCCTCGAAGTGTTTATGGGAATGACTCAGCACACAAGGGTTAGTACTTCCAGAAGGCTAATGGGGCCTTGTTGCAATGGTTTGGTGTTTCCATGCATATGCTCTGGTTTTTCTCAGGTGCTTACTAAAGTTTATGCACAAATAGTACAGGCATGAAGTGTTAAAATGTACTCCCCTAACCTTCCCTTATGCAAAATCTCTGTACCCCAACTTGGACAAAATGGCAGACCTTTCTCTTCAGGGATGTGTCAGAAATCTTTCAATTTCTTACAGTGTTTTGTTTCGGTGGTCAAGACTGCTGACAAGGAAATATAAATAAAGTTAAAGAGTAAAATAAGAGGACAATTCCAACGTGGAAGACAGAAAAACCAAGGTAGCCAAGGTCAGCTGCAGAGTGCCTCTGTCCTGGTGCAGAGGAGGAAATCTAGCTTTCTAGACTTGCCCATCTGTCCATTTTCCTGCATTCTTTTTTTCTTTTCCCCAACTACTTTATTCCAAGAAGAGTTGAGGAAGAAAGAGTGCCGAGTACAGAATTGTCTTTTTTTGGTGTAAACCTCTGATATTTTGTCACCTTAGACAACTTTATAAATATCTCCCCAATAGTAGGGAAATCATTATTCTAACTTCCAGAGTGTGCTGTTAATTTAAACATCAATCATGTTGACTTATGCTGAGTGTACAAATTGTGAAAAGGCACCAACATGCCAGGAAGTCGCCACTTTTCACTGAGAGCCACACCCTCCTCCCTTTGAGGCTTTGTCCTCTGGCCACCAGGACACTCTTTCTCTGTCTTGCTGGACCTCTAGCCATTTCTTTCAGCCCACAGTCAGCTCAGTGTGACCCCAATAAGACGCCTGCCCCTGCGTTGCCCAACAAGCCCTGACTCCTGATGCAGGGGAAAGATGCAGAGCTCCGACCCCAGCCAATAATAACAATGTTGGAGCATGTTCTAGATTTGCCTCTGAGGCCCTCCGCTTGGTTTCCCCACCTGCCTTTAATTTTCGTCCTGACCACAGACCGATAGAGATACACATCAAAGACTTATCAGATGAGTGTGCCCGATAGACATGAAATGCTCAGTCCAATTTAGCAAATTCTAAATAGCTACCTTTAAATAAGTTCAAAGAATATCATTGTTCCTAAGTTCCTTCTGAGAAAAATAAAAGACAAAAACAAAAACCTCCTTTGGTTAACTGAATCAAGACAGCCACACTAAGAGAATGAAACGAAGTATTTAAAAACAACAACAACAACAACAACAAACTGAAAAATGCAAAAAAATTGAAAGTTAACAGGACATTTTGAAGCGGTAGTTTAAGTTTGCACAAAGGCTTAGAGTTGGTCCATATTCTGATGTCATTGAAATATCCCTGGTTTAAACTTAAGTACTTTAATAACTAGTTAGGGAAAGAAAAACTTGCTTTCCCAGGCAGCAGCCATAGAAACCTTTCTGTTGGATTCCTGAGATGACAATAGTTCTTTGTCACTGGTTGTAACTATGCCCCCCGGCTGGTGATAAACTCTCCAAGTTAAGTAGAGTGGTCCTTCCCGGGAAAGGAAGTAGTTGAGGACTGAGAAGAAAATAAATATCTAGCACTTCAGCTTTATTCTTATTTGTCTTTGTGTGTCTCTTTCCCTTTGAGAAGTCTGACAAAATCAACATTAGTGTGGAAATAATGTAAAGCCCACACAGTCTCTGGTAGGGCTGGATTTTCCACCCCAGTGGAAAAGATTATTCACACTTGTTGCTTAGAAACCCTTCCCAAGTGAGAAAATATCGTTATCTGTAGGTGGGTCCCCACCTGCTCAAAGCAGAGGTTTGACAATTATGGGATTCATTTGATTAAGTGAGGTTATCAGGAGAAAAAATATCCACTTTGGAAGTTCTAAATTATCTAGTCTGATTTTACAATGATCCAGTTAAACAAGTAACCAGACCAGTAATTCACACTGAGAAGCCTAATTATAGTGTTTGGGACTCACCTCAGGGTTACTTCATCAGAGAGTGAAATGTAATATAAAATATAGTAAAATAAAATATAAAATATTATGATGACATTTCAGGGCATATTTCAGCTAATGAAATTCTAGGGATCAAAACTGAGAAGGAACTTGAAAGATGATTTTGTTTCCTCCCATTTCACTCAAAGAAACAGAGATGGGAAGTTATAGACCTAGTTGGCCAGGATCAGAAGCCAGTTACCTATTTCTACACCAGTGGACTTTCTCCTGCCATTACCTTGTTATTTTATCAGTGGAGATTTAAAAATAATCCAAGAGGGGCTGGGTTGTGGCTCAGTGGTAGTGTGCTTGCTTAGCATGTGTGAGGCTCTGGGTTCAAGTCTCAGCACCGTATATAAATAAATGAATAAAATAAAGGTCGATTAACAACTATAAAAAAAAATGAACCAAGATACACCCCACCACATCTTGGTCTTTCGAATTCCATTTCCCCTCTTCTGGGCACCCTATTATCTGTGTCCCCTTCCAAACCATGATTATAGCCCTCGAGGGGAAAAGAGAGTAATGGAAAGAAGACAGCAGAAAGTGAAGAATTAAGAAAAAGTGTAGGGCAAAAGTTGAAAGTGAAGAATTAAGAAAAAGTGTAGGGCAAAAGTGTAGGGCAAAAGCCCAGGGAAAGGGCTGAGCCAGATGGGTGGGTTTCTCTGCACCCAGAACACAGGAGGAAGAAACCAGTCACTCTTCCCTTGTCCCCATCCCCACGCCAACATGGCTTGCAAAATTTTCTTCCGCACTTTATCTCCATTTCCCCTACAGTGGATAAGTGTTTTCATTCCTGTTATGCCTGAGAAAGTTCCAAAAATACAGAGAGAAAGTCTGGTTGTATGGTATTTAGAATTGGCCCCAGAACAGAAACCACTTTGAAAAGGAGCTTGTTTTCAGAGTGTGTTTGCCAGGATCCAGCATCATTGTAGAGACTAGGAATTTGAAAGAAGTGCTCGAATGTTTGTGTTTTGTCCCCACCAATCTCAAACAGTTAAGTCTTTTTCATTGGCTAGTTCTGATTTAATGCTAATTCCACATATAAGAGCCCAGGACTTTGAATCAGGCAGATAGGAGTTGAATTCTGGCTGGGCTGCTGTTTAACCGGTGGGAGTATCTCTTCATCACTGTTGGCTCCAGTTTTCTCACCTGCAATGGAAATAATAATGATATATACCTCTTGGGGTTAATGAGGAGTAAATAAATTAGTGCTAATAATGAGATTGCCATGGTGAGTGGCACAGAATCAAGCTCAGTCGGTGGTGACTGGCACCATCATCAGGTTGTAGCTATGCACAGGGCTTGACATGAAGCTGTGCTTCGCACAATGGTAACCTGAATGAGGTGCTTTGCATGAGTAATATAGAATGCTCTCTACATTTTGCTGAAGGTATGGCTATTAAGTATTAGGTGCAGTTTAATCTCCTGTAGTTACCTATTTTTGAAGGATCTGGACAGTAGCAGAGCCTGAGGTGTGCCAGGGCTGTATCTGCTGGGGATGAACTGACTTCAGGTTTAACTGGCTTCTGGCCCAGCAGGTTATCAATGTGGAAAGAGAGGGGTCAGACACTCATTCACACTGAAATTCAGAGACTTACTGTGGGTAGGGCCAGCACCTGGAGGTCTTCCTGGAAACTGGATCCTCATCACCCATGACAGGGACTATTCCTCTAAAAAACAACTACTTTCTGGGGGATCTTTAAAGACTTGTCCTCTGACCTCCTTATATACCACCATGATAAGGTAATGAGACTCTTTCCTGCTGAGAATTCTTGATCTGACATGATATGCACACAGAATGTAACTTTCTAAATGGTGGTGTCAGGGATTTCTGAGAATCTCTGAATCCCACTTAACCATGCTTACAGTAAGACCTGGAATGACATCTGTTTTGGGTTCAAGTTCAGGTGCTACCACTAACTAGTTACAGATCTTAGCCAGCTACCAACCATCTTGAGTTCCAGTGAGAATGTTTCAGTGGGAGCTGGTTTATCATGTTCCTTGCCCACATGAGAGCTGGCTGGGTAGAGGGCACATTCAGATACTTTTGAGACATTCATGGTATTGGCCTTGACATTGAGTGGTCAACCGGAGAGAGGTCCAGGAGTACTTGTGCAGTGAGTTCCAAGAATTGCTTGGGATCTTTAATTTTGCAAGAAAGCTAGAGCCATGCAGGTCTTCAGGTAGCTTTATCAAGAGTGGTAGAGGGGACCAGAATACAGGCTATACCTATGTGTTTGTGTTTGTAAGTCATCATGACGTAGGACAAATTCCTTGACTTCTCTGATGCTCAGTTTTCTTGTGTGTAAAATGGGGACAATTACCATGCCCTTGCTCACTTGGTAGTAAGTCATGAGAGTCAAGGTTATGTTGTTTTGTACAGTTGCTATGCAAGTGAATCTTACTCATCTTTCTTACCAAAGGAGATGCCAGAGGGATCCGTATATCACTTCCTTCTATGATCCTTTTCAGTGTCCCCGCTCCCTCATTCCTTCTCCTTGTCAACACTTTCTTGAGGTGGGGGCACTGTGCTCCTTAGTGCAATCTAAGAGCCAAGTTGAAATGATGTGGTGTCCGGAGGACTCAGTGGTGTGCAGGGAAATAAAAGTTCTATTTTAGTTAGACAAAAGGTAAATAAATGTTTGAATTGCATTTGATATTGCCATCAAAAGAGGCTTTTACTTTTTTCTACTAACTTTAAGGCAAAAAGACTTGAACAAAATAAGCTGATTTGCTGGGTTATAGGAGATGCTCGGGGTGGAAGAGGGGTCCATGATGGAGACTTGCAATTGAAAAATCAGCCAGATGAGATTAAGATCTGGAAAATGCCTATAGAACCTATTCAGTTCTGCAAAAGAAATTTCCATATCAGAACAGACCACTTGACCATATGTATTATAGCTCTGCTTGCCCCTGGTTTTAACTTTTATTAGGTTATTCCATCTGGCTCCTGGTCGCAATTAGAAAGTATTGTATGTGAGGCATCTCTGCCGTCTGAGGTTTTAGTTCACAGAGAATTTTGATATTTCCACTTATCTTTATTGGGTTGCTTGTAAAGAGAGTGAAGCTCTTTAAGTAAACATTACCTCTATGACCATGTGGATGGAAGAGGATGAGTAAGTAATTAAGTTGTTAAAATGGAGGACTCGTTAAAGGTCAGAAGGTGCACTGAGCTGTTTGGATGGTTGTCTGGGCTACTTAATGAGTGTGGAGTCTTGTGTGTGTATGTGTGGTGCGTGTGGGGTGTGTGTGTGTATTTGTGCACGCGCCATATCCACATTAGGTTAATTTGTAATCAAGGCACAGATTTTCTTATCATTCCCTCTTCTTTGTTTTTTTTGTTCCCTCTGCCTCTCCCTACCAGCCCCACACTTCATTCTCTCTCTCCTTCTCTTTAACCTTCCTCTTCAAAGTCTGCTTTTGGCTTTGCCTTCCTGCATACCAAGGGTAATTGATCATTAACAGCTTAGAGTGGTATTAGTGGAGGGAAAAGGAGGCATTTGCTTTTTCAAGTTTTTCTTCAAAGAAACTCTCCGGCTAAAAGGCTGAAAATGTTGACCAGGATATCAGGGCAGGGATCTAGTGCTTGCCAAAGTCACTTCTTTCAAGGACCCTGTGATGCTTTGCCTGGAGAAGAGTCTGCAGGAAAAAGGCAAGAGCCATTCTCCAAAGTAGTAATGGAGGCAAAGGAGATGACCTTGGTGCTGGCTCCCTGAAGCAAGGAGAGCTGAGAACAATGGATGTGAACTCCAGGGGTTCCCCCTCGGCTCAGGAGGGCAAAGGGACTCCACAAAGTAAAGGAGTGAGCACAGAGGCCCTGGCATGGCCATGCAGGTGTTCTTGCAGTTGGTAAGGGGCAGAGAAGGATGCAAGAAGGTCTCCCCAACTCTACTATAATTTGGCCATGCTTCAGCAGCTGGTTCTGGGGTAAGATCAGCCCCAGAGTCAAAGTCAATCTGTATTTTCAACAGAAAATGTGGTTTTCATTCTGCTTGTTGTGAAAGCAGTATCAGGCTTTTAAGAAAGTTTAGGCTATGCCCCCCTTTTCTGCCAAATGCTATTTTTTGCATCTTCCTCTGTGCTTTGTTCTATATTTTTCAAGTGGTGCTCTGGTAGCTCGAATTTGCTAATTTAGACTTTCACAATTTCCTGGAGACGGAATAAATTCCTGCCTTGCAGTTCTCAAGTGCAAGGTCGTTCAGATGACATGAGATACAGCGGAAAATGGCATCCTCGTTTTCAACATCTCCGATTAGTATTCGTTTGAGATATTAAGAGACCTGAGAGTAAATACAAGTTTTATCCCCTCATCTAAATGGGCATTAACTCAAGGTATGTCCCTTCTGTTTTGTCATGATTCATAAATCACCTGCCTGTAAAAATCAAAGGCTGAGAATATTTGGTTACCTACGGCAATGATGGACTTTCTATCAGTGACATTTGCTTTCCTGCCCTGGGTTCTTTGCAAGGATTGGAGCCTTTCTCCCTCCACCTTTGACCTGGACTTCCTGCCTCAGCATAAACATCTTCTTTCTTTCATTCTGACAGATGCCCGTGGAAGAGCAGTGAAACATTATGAGACTCCAGTTTGTTTGTATTTATTTGGTTTCCTCGCCAAAGTGGTCTGGCTGAATGTAATCAATGTCGTCCCTCTGCTTTGTAGAATGAGCTTCGAGTAATGATGTGCAGATGCCAAATGTGACATGTTTGGGCACCAGGTAGTTTAATTCCAGTCTCATTTGCAGAGATGACTTGGTGTCCTTAGGGGCTCTGTCTACAGGAAGCCAGCTGACACAGAAGAACAGCCACTGCTCAGCACTGAGATGCTGAAGCACTTGCTTAGCTGTTCCTTCCAAGTGGGGGCTTTTAAGAACAGAGCTAAACCATTGTGGCCTTTCTCTTCTTTTTGTTCCCTTGAAATGACAGTTATAAGTCTGTCCTTCAATTTGCACCATTTGAAGCAGGGAGATTAGAAGATTGTGTCAATGCAGAAGACCATTCCCAAGGGTCTTGAGGCTGGGAGCTGGGACTGACACTCAGCCTGTAAATACTTGGTTAGCATTCTGCTTTTGGAGTTCACGAGTGGGAGGTGGTTATGTTGATCCCTCTATGACCTCCTGGCATTAAGTGCCATTATTTACAAACAAAGAGTCTTGCCTTCTCCTTAGATGTCTGGTGTTGGAAATCAATCTTAATGGAATCATTTGCATTAATCATTTTATTAAATTTCAGTTCTGGTAAAACACACTTAACATAAAATTTATCATTTTGATCTTTTTTGAGGGAGGAGTACTGGGGATTAAACTCAGGGCACTTGAACACTGAGCCACATCCCTACCCCTCTTTTGTATTTTATTTAGAGACAGGGTCTCACTGAGTTGCTTAGCACCTTGCTTTTGCTGAGGCTGGCTTTGAACTCCAGATTCTCCTACCTCATCCTTCTGAACCACGCCCAGCCATTTTGATCATTTTTAAGTGCACAGTTCAGTGGCATTAAACACATTCATGTTCCTCTGAACCCATCACCACCATCCTTCTCTAAAACTTTTGCATCATCCCAAACAGAAACTCTGTATTCATTAAACAATAGCTCCCCATCATCTCTTCCTGCAGCTCCTGGGAGTCACTGTTCTGTTCTCTATGTCCATGAATTGCTCTTCATATATTTATGTACCATGAATATTCCCCTTTAACTTCCTATAATCACTACTTCTTTCACTAGAAATGTCCACTCCCAATAGTGCGGCACCTTCTTTTATATGTACTTCCATGCTACATACCTACACACACACTTCTCTTTGTAAAAAAGATTATTGAGTATATCAGTATTCTAACTGTTCTGCTGTTTGCCTGTGACATGTCTTAGAAGTCATTTAGGTTTAGCTCTACTTCTTTCACAGGCTTCATGGTATTCCATAGTGTGGCTATACCAAAATTTATTTAAACTGCTCTCCAGTTGATGGACATCTGAGTCGTCTCCAGTTTTGTATATTATCCAGGATAAATAACTATAAACAACTTTTAACATCCTTCTCTGTGTACATGAACAAGTACTTTTTACAGCATGATTCCTGGAAGTGGAATTGCTCAAAAGGCATATGTACTTAAGATTTTGATAGTTGCTGCCAAATTGCTTTCAAAAAGGCATCACTAAGTTACACATTCCCTAAATGAATGGTAATGTTGCATTTCCTGGCATCCACTCCAGCATTTGATATTATTAGTCTTTTAAACTTCTGCCAATCTGACATGAAAATCTTAAAATTTGCTCTTCACGTTTATCTACTATTGTGAGAGCAGAATCTGGGGTGGGAATAGGAAATGGCAGAGGAACAGAGAAGGAAAAGGGAAGGAAAGGAGAGAAGAGTTGTTCTAGCGGTATTGATGCCCTCAGAAGAATGGCAGGGGCTAGATGAAGTCCATTAAGAACAGATGTTCTGTAGCTGTAGATGTACCACTGTAGCTCAGTGGTAAAGTGCTTGTCTGCTATGCATGAGGTCCTGGGTTCTTTTCCCAGAACTGAAGGGGGGAAAAAAATTCCTAAGGGCATTTGCTGGCTCTTACTTCTGTGTCCACAAGCATTGTGGGCTCTTGCTGTTTGGGTGGGTGTGACCCAAGCCTGCTTCTGCTCCCATGAGTAGATATAATTGCCTCTAGGCACAGCAGAGACTTGCGGTCTCAGAAGCAGCAATGCTTTCAGTGGTCCTGAGGCTTAGGGAGTCTGCATCCCGCTTCTCACTGAAGACTTCCTGGAATTCTGGAATGAGCACTCACGATGCTAAAGATACATAATGTTAGGGTTGGAGACTAGAGGATGCTTAGATTGGGTCCAGATAGGTTGCATCCCTTGTCCAGGTCAACTCCTTCTACTGTGGGAGACTGGCCCTTGTTTCTGGAAACACAAAGCACAAATATAGTAGCTTTTGTGGGCTGGAGAAGTAGGTGTCGAGGGTGCCGAAAGGGGCTCAAAGTGCAGTCCTTCCGCTGAGACCACAGTGTCACTATGGTGACTCTTCTTCTGGACTGGGTCACTCACAAAGAGGGAAAAGGAAGGGACACAAAGGGCTGTTTTTGACGTGCCTGTCCTACTAATCTTTTCCAATTTTGCCTATTCTCCATCTCTACTACAAGTGCCCACTCCCACCTACCACCATCCCTTTCTTGGATGATGATAGTCGCTTCTGAGCCTGGCTTCCTTCCCTATAACCTCATCTCTCCAAGAATCCAGTCTCGATAGAGCAGTTAGAGAAATGCTGTGAAGTTGAATAAGGATACCACAGTTCTCCCCCCTGACAAACCTAGAACTTCCTATTTCTGTAGTATGAAGTTCAGAAATCCTTTATATGCCCTCCCAAGCCTTGATTACACATGAACTTGGTCTTGCCTCCACCTGCTTCTCACTCTTGACCACTCTCTTCATTACTCCCTTTGGTTTTCTCACCTTCCCTGAGACACTCTCAGGTTCCAGCCTCAAGGTTTCAGCCACAGTGCTCTCCCTGGATCTCCCCAGCTCTGTGCGCTCAACTTTTCATCTTCAAGTATATTTGAATGTCATTTCCTCTGAAAGACCCTCCTGAGGTCCCACTGGTCCAGTTCCTTTCCTTCAGAGCCTCACCCTCTAAAGTGTAAACTCAATGAGTGTGGGAAATGAGTACTTTAGAGTCACCAATGCATCCTGTCCTCATGTAATGGGCATCCAATACACCTCTGCTGGATGAATCAGGAAAGCCAGGCATTTCCAGTTGAGAGTACTGCTACTTTTATGTTAGAAATGAGATAACTAAACTGAGTGAGGTAGAGCATGCCTGTAACCCCAGCAGCTCATGAGGCTGAGATAGGAGGGCTGCAAGGTCAAAGCCAGCCGCAGCATATTAACAAGGCCCGAAGCAATTTAGGGAGATCCTGTCCCAAAATAGAGCAAAAAAAAAGGACTAGGGATATAGCTCAGTGGTAAAGTGCCCCTGGGTTCAATTCCCAATATCACAAAACAAAACAAAAGACAAAACTAAGAGACTAAGAGGTTAAAACATTCACCCAGGTTGAGGGATCACTGTGTGCCAGCCATGGTTTCCAGAACTTGACCGAATGCCTAGAATCCTGTCTTGTGCTTATTTGATTAATTTCACCTCAAAACAACTCTACCAGGTAGTAATTATCTTTATGCACATTGTACAGATGGGAACATCTCAAAACACAGAGCTCTTACTGGGAACAAAATGAGGACAAACTCCTTGCACCATAGTAGGGTAGGTTCTGTTGACCTTATAGAAAAGGGAAGGCCATTTTCACCTGAAATGGCTTGTTTTGGCCCACTTCCTTTAAGGACTGCTAGATGATTGGCTAACTGCTCTCAAATAAACCAAATGAGCCAAGGAATTAATGGCTTAATTATCTTGCTAGGCCCTGTGCATTTTAAAAGAGGGTTCCTTAACCCAAAGGAAAGAGATTTTCCCAGGTGGAAATCCCCAGTAGCAGGCAGAGGAAAGATTTAAAGGGTAACATCACTCTTCTTGATGTCACATTGGAGAGGGCTTGGTCCCCAGCTCTCCTAGGTGAAGATGTCTGGCCATGCATGAGCCTATATTTGTATCACTCTAAGTTAAAAATTCCTCTTGTAGGAAAATTGTCTGCATTGCTTCATGGAGATGGATGAAAAGCTTAGGACATTTGCTTTCTCTTTTCTGGGCTCCAGAAGGCAGTTAGGAATCACACTCCCAGTCTCAAAATAGAGACACAAACCTACTTTAATTCATTTAATTTACTTTTTTATATCCCAGACTTTGCTTTGGGGGAGTCAGTCAGAACCTGTTCTTGACAGCTTTGAGGCAGCGTGGAATAACGCCAAGAACAGGGACTCTGGGGTCAGATTGGCTGGAGTTAGAGTTCCAGCTTTGCTGTTGATTAATTGTGTTTTAAACTTTCTGATTTGAAAATTTCCCTTCTGTAAAATGGGGATGCTGATTCCTATTCTGTTTGGTGCCTAGAGGATCAGCACAGTACCTATAAAACATCTAACAGAGAGCCCAGCAGATTGCAGGTCAATATCACATGATAGCTGCAATTTTCAAATTTAAAGACATTTAGAAAGTCAAGTTTTGGGGACAGTAATTGTCTCCTAAATTCTTCCCTTATTCAATTTTTTACTTTTTGTAAGACTTTGAGAAGCACCGGTGTGTACATGATATATGTGCTTTGTTTTGACTTCCTCTCAGTTTATTCTATGTTACAATGTTATAAAAAACATGTGATTCATCCAATAGTCACATTAGTTCTGGGGAATGATTTTTAGAATTGGTCTACACCTTTTAATTATTTGTATATTTTAAAATTCTTACCTGTATTGTATTTTCTCTCTTTAGCTACCATAAAACCATAAAAAATTTATTGATAGTCATTTCCCGGGGATCATAAACAGGACATATCCCTGAAAGCATGATAATTGCCTTTTAAACTTTTAATGACATGGAGTGATTTTTATTTCTAGCATTAAGATTTTTAACTAATATGTGAGCAATGAATGTGAACAGCAAAGCTAACTATTACATAGTTTAAAAAATCTTAGTAGTTGTTTATACTGAGACTGAAGTAGACTAAAGATTGGATATAAAGGAAACAGGAAATATAGTTCAATAAAAATGGCCCACAGAGGGGTTTGTTTGACACTTGTCTATCTTATTGATCTTTGTGTTCTCTGGACCTAATATTTACTGCATAAATGCATAAATAGGTAGCACTAATTCCTATATCTCTAAGTCACATTGACCTGGGGGGTTATGATAAACCTCAAGTCCTTTGCTAAATTTTCATTCATTCTACAAACTATGATCAAGTATGTACTGTATGTTAAGTACAGAGCCTGGAGATAAACTAATGGGCAAAACCAGATGAAATTTTCCCTTCTTCTCTTAGAGTTGACATTCTTATGAGAGCAAGGCATTACCTAGGTAAGAATAAAATCATAACCCATTAGTGACAGATGAGTCCAAGAAAGGGAGAGAACCAAAGTGGCAAGAGACAGAGAGTGAGGGCTAGTCAATGGCATGCAAAGGGTATGGAGGCGTGGCCAGAGGACAAGTCAAGCAAGCCTGGTGCATGGACTAAATTATTTCCCCCTACAATTCATATCTTAAAGCTCTAACCCCCAATCTGACTACGTATGGAGATAGGAGACTTTATTAAGACGATAATGACAGTTAAATGAGATCATAAAGGTAGACCTCTATTTCAATAGGATTGGTGTCCTTTCAAGAGAAGAGAGAGATATCAGTATGTATGCAACACAGGAAAAGGCACATGAGGACTGTGACAAGTCTGTCATATGTAAGCCAGGAAAAGACACCAACCAAACCTTGACCTTGGAATTCCAGCCTCTGGCACCGTGAGAAAATAGGTCTCTACTGTTCAGAACACTCAGCCTGTGGTATCTTGTTATGGCAACCTGAGCAGACTATTATGGTCACATAGGCTTTTTAAGGGAATCTGATTGTTACTCCAAGAGCAATAGAATATCGAGGAAGAATTATAAGTGGGAGTTAGCATGATCCGTTTTATGTTTTGAAAAGCTTACTGTAACTGCAGTGTGGAAAACCAGTTGAGAGGACTTAAGAATAGATGTGAATCCCTTGGGGGACTAAAAATCCCAGGAATCCTAATTTAGAGTCTAATTCTCTTTCCATTAGGCTGTTCAGAGTTGGGTCTTAAACACAGAGCTTCACACAGAGTGAATTCTGGAAAGAACGATCATACATGATCACAAAGCCCCTTGGTTGGATCACCAAAAATGGGTGCTACCATTTATGGCAATCTCTTTCTTGACTTCTCCAAAAACACAATGACCAGAAAGTGTGAGGGAGAAAGGGACATTGTTGGGAACATGACTCGTCTGCATTCTTGGTAGTCTGGATCCCTTTTTTCTGACTCTGAGTATTTTTTTTTGTCAAATTCGGTTTGAGCTGAATGCTGCAAGGTATCTTCCTTATCCAGCCTTCCCACCTGTTTCCAAATGATTTCAGCATTTATTTCATCCTAGATCCTCCTTTCTGGGGCCTTAGAAACAACTTTGATGAAAAGTATCCCCAGAATATTTGTGAAATTATTAAGCAAATAAACAGGAAATTGATGAAATATTTGAGTGGTGGTTTTAAACAGCACCCTATTTGGTTTTTTAGCTCAAGATTCAATAGATTGGTGATTTGGACTGGGCTCCACTGGATAGCTCTGGTGTGGACAGGGGCTGGCTCGCCTGGTCTGGGGTGCGGGTCACACATCCACAGTTAGCAGCTAGGTTGGCTTCTGGGCTGCCTGTTGGCCTTGGTTCTGCCTCATGTAGTCTTTCACATCTTTCAGCAGGATCGTGGGGACAAGAGGGCAAGTTCTAATGAGCAAGCACTTTTTAAGTTTCCACAGACTATATTCTTGCTAATTTGGCCAAAGCAAGCCCCAAGGTCAGGCAGAATTTAAGAGGTGAAAAAATAGACTCCACCTCTTGACAGAAGCTGCTGCAAGGTGACATTGTCAAGGAATGCAGAGGCAGGGAGGAGAATCTTTTGTGTCCAGTTTTATGATCACTCTCACCCCCAGCTGGAGTCATTCTCTGTACATGTTTACAAATGTTGTCATGCTCACATAGCATTTTTACTATTTTTTTGAAAGTCAGTTTAAACTAAAAACAAAATAAAGCAACCTATTTAACTCTCATCCTAAAGAATATTATCTGTAATCACCGATTTAATGTGTTAGTTGTTGTGGGCTGAATCGTGGCCTCCCCAAATTTATATGTTAAAGTGCTAACCCTCAGGACCTCAGAATTTGACCTCATTTAGAAGTGGGGTCATTATAGATGTAATCAGTTAAGATGAGGTCATGCTGCAGTATGGTGGGCCCCTAATCCTATAGTCTCCAATCCAGTGTTCTCCCAAAAAGTCAGCCAGGAGAAGGTGGAGACAGGAGAACAACCCATGATGCCCAAGGCTGAGACAGGAGAGATGCAGCTGCCTGCCCAGGAGCACCCCAGAGCACGGGTAGCTCAGGGAGGGGAAGCCAAGGAGAGGTGAGGAAGACTCTCCTTCTGGTATCAGAGAGAACCTGGCCCTGCCCAAGACAACTTGATTTCAAATTTCTAGCATCCAGAACTGTGAGAGAATACATTTCTGCCTATTTAAGCCACCCAATTTGTGATACTTTGTTATGGCATTCTAGGAAATGAAATGAATATAGTTATTTTTAAAACAAAGTTAAGGGCTGGGGGTGTAGCTCAGTGGTGGAGCCTGTGCTTAACAGCACTGGGCTCTGGATTCAGCCTGTAAAACAAGAAAGAAAGAAGGGGGGATGGGAAAGGAAAGGAAAGGAAAGAAGGAAAGAAAGAAAGAAAAGAAAGAAAGAAAGAATTAATTAAATTAAATCTTATGAAATCGCCACCTTTTTATTTTAAGGAAAAATTGATTGAATAACAGCAAAATCACACTAAAATAAATACCTGGCAATTTAAAAAGGTCTGTGGATGACCTGAGGTCATCTTGTATACTATCAAGGGTACATCACCCCACTTTTGGGGGTCTTGCTTTAAAATGTTCTATTAAAAAATAGGGCATTAAATTTCCTGGGTGGGTCAGGCTCCGGTTAATGTTTCTCCCTTACAATTTTGTCTTTCTTTACACACTTGAAGAACCATTAGCGTGAAAAGCTTTATAATTAATGTGCAAATGCTCTAAACCTGCCTGAAATGTTTCTTAGCACCAAACTTGATTTTCTTTTAAAACAAAAATCATAACTTAGTCTCTGACCTTAGGGTATTAGAAAATCAGGGAGCAGATTTTTTAGAATAGAGGAAATGTACTATTTGGATCCTAAATAAGATATGTGAATTGAATCACATTTCCTTCATCAAGACAGTTCAAATTAACTTGCAACTACTTCAGTAGAATTAAATTCTGGTTATTTTTTGCAAGGAAATAATAAAAAGAAGGTAATGAAATCTAAAATTTTTGAATCTTGCAAATACTGGCTAATCAAGAGACTTTATCTGTCATGATTATTTTGAGTACCTGATCATTTCCATCAATCAACCAAGCAACCCTGATAAGCCAATCATTTTTTAATCGATGTGGAGCCACTGAAAAGTTGCCATAGATACCAAATTCTACAGCCATCACAACAGAAAGTAAGGTTAGAATTGGAAGTGACAGGTGTATTCATCACATAGTTAACAAGCCTTTGAAGGAAAAGAGAGAGTTTGTCAGAGTCCTTAGGCTGGGTATAAAAGATTGCAAAGAACACTCAAACAATTCCCAAAGAGCACTTCAAAAGCAGGGGGAAGGATCCGTTTTTCATTAGAAAAGCAGGACAACAGTTTGCCTGAAATTCAAGCTCTAAGTCACAAGTTTCTTGAAGTCTTGTTTATTTGTCATTTACTAGGGGTCACCAACAAGTTATCTTAAGAGCAGAGATTTTCCTTTTGCTTCTCCCTTTCTTTTCTGCTTTTGAAATAATGAGAATGGTTACAAGCATGAAACAATGATTATTTTAAGTGCAGTTATGATTGTGTTGTTTGGAATGTGAAAAATTTGAACATACACACATAGGCATATTTACCAGTTGCTAATATTTTCAGAATAAAAAATATAGAATCCAAGAAATATATTTTGAGACTCACTGTACATAAATCAATATATTTATGTAGTAAAAGTATTGAATGTTCTAAACTTTAGAAATAGCTGAAAACAGCAAAGTATTCACTTTGGGTGAAAAAAAATTATTATATTTTAAAAGTATAGCACACACCTGTCCATCTTTTGGGCAACTGTGGCAAACCTGGCTTCAGTCTCTTGTTGTACAGGTCAACAGTTGGACAATAATGGACCTCCTCAGGCCCCAAGAAGGAGCACTGCAGAAAGAGTCAGAACAGTGTCCCCAGCCCTGGCTCTGCATTTACACAGCATAGACACTAGTTTCTCCAGGACTGTGCAAACCAGGAGGGTGGGAAAGTCTATCTAGATTGCTAAAAGTTTCATCTTGCTCTCATGTTCCTGTGATTTGCCCAGCAGCTGTGGCTAATGGGGACTCGTGTCCCACTGTGCAAACTATTCAATTGTCAACTCTTACCTGCTCCCTCCTGGAGGACACAGGGAGCTCTATACCATTTTGGTTTCATGCTCCTAAAATGCTCCCTAGGTCTTGGAACCTTAGAAATGAGCTTGTTGAAACTGGTTGGTAAGTAAAGAAAGGTAGGTTCCTTTAATTCCTGAAGGATGGTCAGTGAGCAAAGCAGGAAGAGACTGGTCACTCCATAAGGAGGGTAACTCCCTGGTCTGCTCTGTCTGGGCAGCAGAATCTCAAGTTCAATGTCCACTTGGCCAAGCATTTGGCATCTCTTCTGTTCTTTAAAGTTCTGGAGGGGGATCTTTATTTGGAAGTATAGCATAACAAAAAAATATGTGTGTCAAATGAATCCCTATCATGGAATAAACAATTTACTGAGCAGTTATAATTTAGTGATTTACTTATATAGTTTATACATAAATTAATAACTCAGTGTGGGCCCAGTATTAAGTACCCACGATTCCTCCTCTTCTTTTTTCCCTGTATCTCAGGTCATGGCTGTGATCAGAATTGGTCTATTTCAGCTTCTTTCTCATTTGTCTGTATGTGTGTGTGTTTTTTTTATTCTAACACCTTGAACCTTTCCTATCTTCAACATAATGAATGACTTTAATGCTTTGAAAAATGTATCAGTGCCTTGCATGCCCACATTTCTCATCTACATAAGTGTGATTGTTTTTTATAGATCTTTTTCCATTGTGCCTCTTTATTCAGCAAGGATTTACAGATCCACCCTTACGCTACATGTCTCCAACTCTTTAACTTGGTATTCACTCAGCAAAATATTGGCTGAGAACATACTATGTGCCAGGAACTGTTCTTAGCTCAGATTCAGCTATGAAGTCTACAAACAGTATCTCTGCTGTAATGAAACCTACAGTCTACAGGGAGGAAATAGGTCATAAGTCAGCAAACACATAAACACAACCACGTGCCTCCTAAGAACATTTCGTTCAGAAATGGACCATGCACACGACGGTGCTCCCATGAGAGAATAATGGAGCTGACAGATTCTGATTGCCCAGAAATGGTGTAGCCATCATAATGCCACCGCACATCAATCCCTTTATGGTGATGCTGTGTAAACCTACTGTGCTTCCCGTAATGTAAATGTAGAGCACACATGATCCTGTGAGTACCTGATATTTCCTAATGATAATAAGTGCCTGTTACCACTTCTATTTTTACTATATGTTTGATCATTAATGTGTACTCCTACTTATATAAACAGCTTATTGTAAGACTACATGTTTCATTATACAGGCAGCAGCCTCTTCTGTTTACAGTATCTCTTAATTGCATCAAGAGTCCACACTAATTGATTGACCTATACCATCTAGGTTTGTGTTAAGTATACTCTGTGGTGTTTACCCATGATAAAACAGCCAAATGATCCATTTCTCACAGAACATGTCTGTGTTGTTAAGCATTGCAACTGAACAAGATAATTTTATTTTCCAGTATTGGGGATTGAACCCAGGGCCTCTTGCATGCTTGGCAAGCATTTACCAGTGAGCTACATCCCCATCCCTTTTTTTTAATTTTGAGACAGGGTCTTGATAAGCTGCCCTGGCTGTTCTTGAACTTGTGATCCTTCTGCCTCTGCACTCTGAGTAGCTGGGATTATACTCATGACAGTTTAAATGAGATAATTTTGGGGAATGATTAGTGTTGTAAACAGCAAGAAAGGGGGCAGATGGTCCCTAGAGGTCCATCCTAGAGATGAGGTTGGGCCAGATCATTTTAAAGAGGTCATATTTGAGGTGGGACTTGGGGCAAAATCATAGCAAGCAGAAGGTACAGAAGTGTGTGGTATTTACAAGAGATTTTTTGTGTTCAGAAGCAGAACTATGTGATCCACTGAACAAGTGAGCTCATCAGGAAGGACTAAGGACATGGACACACTTTTAGCTTTTCAGTCCTCTGACGTTCTGGGCTTCATTTTTTTTCTTCCTGATTCAAGGTGGGGGTGTGACTAGACAGAAGACATCAGCCATGAGACAGAGTCACTGAGTCCCCAAGTGCTCTTCCTGACAACCGTGACCCCTCCCTCCCTCTTTCCCAGCAGATATTGATTCTGTCTGATGTACCAGGCGCACTAGTAAGCATTGCCCTTACCATGGCAGAGCTTATACACAAAGCATTTTCTCCTTTGCATTTCATCTTAGAAAGTTCTATTTCCTTCCTATCCTCTCAAAAGTCCCATGGCAATGGGAGAAATAGCAGATTGCCTCTTTTTCCATGTTTCCAAGGGAAACGCTTTCCTTTCACTACCTCCTCTTTTCCTGCTCATGCTCAGGGTTTGCTGTTTGCCAAAGGCGGTTTGGAAGGATTTTATTTAATTTTTTACTCAAGTAATCAGAAGTAAATAAATTAATAAAATTATATTTGCTAAAAATAAAAATTAAAAATCCAGCTGAGTTTCACAACTCAGCTAAGATGGGCTAATCATGATTCTAAAAACAAAAGCGTATGTTGGATGAATGTGTGTGTTCTGTGGGCACAGAGGCAGCACCTGATGAAGGCAAGCGGTGCCCTAAGGGACAGGCTGCGTCTAAATGCTCATCTGCAAGCAGGTGTTCCCCATGGACACAGAGCTCCTGTGGAGTCCAGTCTGTAACCTTAAACAGAAACCCCTGGCTAACGTGCAGTCGACTTGATCAGTTGGCCAGGCTGTCCAGGAGTGCCGTAAAACCTAGCTGACACTTGACAGCACCCAAAGGTGTTCTTCCCAGCCCTTTTCCCTCTGCCATTGTTCTGGTTTGCAACCTCTGCTCTGCTCTCCCACACAATCACCCCAATATCCCCCTCAGTGGACTTCCCCTCTTTGTCCCACGGACATTGTCCACATTGTGAACACCTAGGATGAGATTTCTAATGCAAATCTGATTGCAGATCTCTCCTATAATTCAGCAATGGTTCTTGCTGCCTGCAGAATGAGACCAGGTTCCTAACTTGGAGCCCAAGACCCCACTCGCTTACCTTTCAAGCTTGCTTCTCCAGGGATTCCCTTCTGTAGCCCCCGAACACTCCTTACTTTATCTGGCCTTGGTCCTCTTGCTCATGGTACTTCTCTGACATATGAAAAAGAACAACCTTCCTTTTCTTACCTGGAAAAAGTGTTCTTTTTCCAGGATTTACGTAGGAATTCTCACTTCCCTGTTCACTCTCCTACCACTCCTGGAAGTTATCTGTATCTCTCCCAAGATGTGATACCACAATGTTTTATAGCCATTTGTTTATATATTTTTGTCTCCAACTGGAGACTGACTCCTCAAGTTCAGTTACTATATTTTGTTCATTCGTATCTCCAGGTCCTGGCACAGCAAAGGTGGTGTGTTACTCAGCTTTGCATCTCAATGACAAATCCCTGAAAAAACAACTTAGATGGGGAAAGGTTTATTTGGACTCACAGTTTCAGAGGTTCCAGTCTATGGTCAGCTGGCTCCATTGCTGTGAGCCTGAGGTGAGGCAGAGCATCATGGTGGTAGATCATGTATTAAACCAAACTGCTTGCTTCATGGTAGCTGGGAAAGCAAGGGAGAGGGAAAGAGCTCACAGCAAGAGGTATTTTCCAAGGTCAAACCCCCAGTGACCTACTTTCTCTAACCATGCACCACCACCTACAGTTTCCACCACCTCCTGGTAGTCCATTCAGCTATCAGTGGATTAATCCACTAAGGAGTTCAGAGCCCTCATCCAATCAGTTCCCCAACTCCCACCTCTGAACATTGCCACACTGGGGACCAAGCCTTCAACATCTGAGCCTTTGGGGACATTCCAGATCCAAATGGCAATGGGTGTCAATAAGTATTTATACAGATGATGTGGGAGAGAGTGCAGCCAGGGACATTAGTTTGAAGGTGATTGGGATAGACTAGGGAAGAACTGATAGAAACCTAGCATGCCCAAATGTCAGAAGGAAAGGAAGACACGGCCCATTTCCTGTGAGCTCTGTTAAACGTTTGACATACCTGGAGATATTTTATCAGTGGTTTATCCTTTCAGGCTGCTTGAGGGATCCACCAGGATGAGTCTGTGGGTACTGGCTCTCCAAAGAAGGGCCAGGAGTGAGGAAGCTCAAGCTGAGGTTTGCAGCAGTAAAGGCTGTCACCTATATGAGGATGGATGATCCTTCCTCCTGATTTGGAATGGATAGTTCTTTTCTCCTGAGGCTAACAACAATCTTATTATTGGCAGAGCTTCTTCACTTAAATTCATTTTTTGGTGTTGGAGTGGGTACCTGGGATTGAACTCAGGGACACTTGACTGCTAAGCCACATCCCCACCCCTATTTTGTATTTTATTTAAAGACAGGATCTCACTGAGATGCTTAGCGCCTCACTTTTGCTGAGGCTGGCTATGAATTCGCAATCCTCCTGTCTCAGCCTCCCAAGCTGCTGGGATTATAGGTGTGCACTACCACACCTGGCTAAATTCATTTTATTGGGCTCGAGGGCAATGGTCACAATTAGGCTGCCCAAATGCAACTGCCCAAATGTGGATAGTATAAGCTAGTGCCATATGCACATGATATTCTGACGTCATCTTCCTCTGACTGAGTGGTTCTTGGGGCTCTACCTCTCAGTCTCGGGGACTGCAGAACCTTGATGACATATTTACATCAACTCTGTATCCAGAGGCACAGCAGGGGCAACCTGATGTCAGGGATTCTGAGAGAGGTCCTTCACCTGGTAAATGCACTAAGACCTAATTGTTGATGGACAAGTTAACATCAAACATTTTTAAAAAAGCAAAACTGTTTGGGAGTCACATGTTTATGCTTGTGTCCTCATGACACACACAGAAGGGCCTGACCAAGAAGAGCTTTCCACATCCTTATGGACAAAATAGTTCAATCAGGCTGGAAATCACTCCCTCCATAGCCTTACTGGAGAACAGTCATGTCCGCAAGGCTTGGCTTATGACCAGAGTCAATGAGGAAGATGAGAGATGGAGAGGCCACTGGGCTTTGGCTTGTGGCTCAAAGGGCTAATTAAAAGGCTAATCGTTGTTTTTGATGTTTGTTCTCACTGTGCAATTATCATGTTATGCTATAATAAATTTACTCCCAATAATGAATACAAATACATATAAAAAGAACTTTTGGGTTTACTGGAACATATTTGATTTTTCTAATTCTTCCTTCTCCCCTCCTTTTCTTCTCTCCTTTTTCCTTTATCCCTTTTCCTTTCTCTTTATCACCTTCCTCTGGCTAGGAACTCAGTGCCTTGAGTTATTTCTGACCCTCAGAGTCAGTGTCTGACCCCACATCATGGATCTGTGATACCAGACTGTACCCCATCACCTTCTCCCACGATCCCAACACTATGCACTTTATTCTCTGTCCCTCCCTCCTTTTCTCTCTGTCCTGAGTATCCTTTACTCCCCACATCGTCAATCTCCAGTGGTGAAGAAAAAACAGATATACAGAACTTTAGGACCTCTGCTGTCAGCCAAAATATCTGTTCTCTTCTTACTTTCCTGTCTGGATTTCTGGATACCAATGGAGTAGGCCTGCTAAAGAGGAACATTTTCAAACAATTCCAAGCAGAGGGTGAAAAGGAATACGTATCCACCTATGTTAGAGCTAAGATATAGTTTTTATAGCCAAGTCTCAAGAGAAAAAAACACCTTTTATCTATACTAGCTTGGTACCTTTAACAGCCCCTCAGTCTCCCACCTGGAGGATTAGCCTCTAGGAGCGAGTATCCTCATTAGGTCACAGAAAGACTTCGGTTCTGGCTTCCCATCCTCTGTTCCAGGTTTGTCCTGCCAACTGGTGCCTAGAATCCCTCTCCCATCCAGTCCCTTTCGATGGTGACCCATTTAGACATGAGCATAACACTCTCACTAACAAAGACCCTTCCTCCCAGCTTACATGCCTTTGCTTGTGGCTGCTGCCCTTCCCTGGGTTGTGCTGAATGAACCAAGAGGCATGTGGAGATGGGGTGATGGGAAAAGGACTTGAACTATCAGCTCTGCAGCTCATACTGCTGTGTCTAGGCCTGCTCTTGAGTTTCTATTGAAAGCAAGGGGCACCCTAGCTACTGAATTTGCCTTGACCCATACTGGATTCCGGTTTAGAGGTAGGCAGGTGTTTCAGAAGAACACTCTATAGAAGAACACATCACACAGAGGGGTTGAGCATGGACCTCAAATGATTAGGAAGAAGTCTCAGGTGCAATGGTTGAAAATTTTTAGTATGAGCACTGGAAGGGTCATGGAGGAAGAAGAGGTAGTCAATACTGTCCAATAGTGGATTTCTTATATATACCTGTTTTAATATGTGTATGTTAACCACTTGTCGTAGTACCTGTTTTTCTGAAATGTGCGTCCCTGGCTAGGCTATATTTTGGTTCAGGTATTTTTTTACCTGGTCTGGCCTGGCTCTTGGAAGTGGAGTATGTACTGCAGGGGCCCTTGGATTAGGAGCCTCCATTAGGCGAACGAAGGATTTCCCAAAATCCTTTCTGAGGGATATTGAAGTTTTCTGAAAATTCTTTTTGCTTTCATCTGAGAGTCCTGGGAGCTAATTGGATCTTCTGTCCCAGAAGAACATCATTGTATTATTTGGCCCTCTTTTTGGGTCCCTGTCAGGTTTATAACTGGGTCTATAGAAAATGAAATAGGGAGAATTTAAAAATGTTTTTATCTCTAAATTTGAAAATGACTATGTCATAGCATACATTCTAAAGGGGTCTTCCCCTGGGCAGCTTTCAATATTGTAGGCTGTCAGCACAGGAAGGGTCCTTGAGAGTGTCCTTCTCAACTCCCTCATTTTAGAGATCTGGCAACAAAGGCCCAGGGAGGGTTAATACAAGCCCCAAATCACACAGCAAATTAGCGACCGATTCAATACCAGAAACCAGATCTCTTAACAGCCACACAGGTGCCCCACCCTGCAACATCTTATATATTAATTTTTTTTTTGCCAACTCAGACTTTACTCCATCATACGCCCCCCACCCCCCAAGGATTTTTGTTAAGGAAATGTCTGTTTTATTTTTAAGAGGCTGATAGCCCTCATCAATTAAGTAATTGAGATGGTTCAGAGGACGCATTAAGTCGTTTTTATATATGCTGGAAAATGAGTCTGTTAAAGTATAAGGCAGGGTAATGAGATGTCAAAATCATGGAAATGAGAGGATCGGAGTCTAATTGTGGAGCCTCTGAAATAGGATTTGGCATTTTCCAGGATTTCTGGAGCGCTTTCATTGTTGATGTTTTATTGGTTGTATCACAATCGACATGTAAAATCCAAATAGCCACATTTTTCCATTCAGACCCATGACTCAGAACACTGAGGATCTTTTTAGAGGATTTTAACCATTTACCACACCTTTAATGGGAAAAAAAGGTTCAAAAATTCCTTTATTTACTTTTTCACATGTTTTATATTTTCTGGGTTTCTTAGTGGCAGCTGTAAAACAGGCTTTTCATGTGATCATTTCATTCAGTAATTTGTCTAAACTGAGGCCTTTTCCCTTTTTTCTAATGCCTGCCCAGCTGTCACTGTTGCCTGCTAAAGTGATTTTTCTCTATTATGTTGTCACTTTACACTCCCAGCGGGTCCAATCCTGCAGGCCTTACATGCATGGAACTCACATTAAAGTCCTTGGAAGCTTTAACGTGTAAGAATGTGGGTTTGGGGCCCAGCAAAAGGGCCTGACTATTTTGAAACCTCTGGCTGAGAAGTGGCGACCTTCCTTGCAGTTAGAAAGCCCCTCCCTCTGCTTTATCTCTTATCTCCCAAGGGGCCTTGTGGTGCTAACATGGCCACTGGTTGGGAGATATTGGGGGTGCACCTTGCATCCACCCAAAGGATAGACTTTCTAGAGTTTCATGTTCCAAAGCATATTCCCTCTACCTTGGCACTGCCTTTCAAAGTTGGTATCAAAATCAGGAAAATGGAGGGAGGTGAGACCTATTGTATTAGATTCAATGTTTTCTTTGGCATTTTCTGAAGGGAGGGGAGCCCAACTGGAAAATGGATTTAACAGATCTGAAGGAAACTCAATTGCACTTAGAAAAGTAAAATGCCTGGTTGGTCAGTGCGGAGAGGTCCTGGGTTTTCCAGGGGTAAGGTTTTCTTCTGCTAGATTCATTCTTGCTTGATAACACCTGGCTTCAGGGTATTAGTTTTATTGAACTCTGAACAAATCAGGACCAAGTAGTTATGGGTAGCAAATGTTCTATTTTATATTTTTGTTGCCATCTTACTTCTTTAGGAATCAGAAATACTACCTCCAGCAGGAAGCCCTTCAGGAATATTCCAGCCCACCCTCATCTTGGCCTTCTCAAACCTCTCAGAGTGGGCACAACAGGGAAGGATAACTTTGACCACTCAAACGCTGTGTGGGGTCCTGAGGGTCAGCGACCCTTGCTGGTGTCCATGGACATAAGTTACTATTGGAATGGTAGGTGTTGAGTGAAAGGAGAGGGAGGACTTTTCTCATGAAGAGGGTCTTCTCTGAGGCATGAGAATATCAGCTTTCTACCTGGCTTGAGTTCAGGGCTGAAAGAGTTGGGTTCTTGATGACTTTGGAAGACTACAGGCACATATGCTGGAGCAATTTAGGATCTAGGTGACAAAGGGACATAGAATTAGGGACAAGGCTTCTTCTTCTCAATTCCTTACAGAGCTCCATGTAACTCTGGTCCTGAGGGTCCTCCAGTGGGTAGCAGGTAGCCTCTGGGGATGGCAGTGAGCCCAGTAGAACTTTCAGTGAACACACTGTCTGCACAGACCAAGGTCTGGACCTGGTTGAGAAGGCTGGAGGAAAAGAACTTCAACAGACTTGTTCAGGAGCACTGGGGACACCCCAGGGCTTCCTTAAAATAATGGGAGAATTGGAGGGACAGCTGCTGTGCCAGGAGTACAGATATGGTCTCTGAGGGCTGCAAATTTGGACATTGATATGAAGGCACATAGCATTTGCCCTCAGGCTACTTTTGAGAGAACTGTGGGGATGAGACTTCTTTACAGAATAATAGGTACCCCTGGATGCAGCCATTGGGAAGACCCGGGTAGGAGTGAGGGGCCTCCACACAGGCTGTTTCCTGGGGGTCAGTCCTGGCACAAGGCTGGGGGTCCTGTCTATATACTCCTGCACATTTCTTGCCACTCTTAAAGCCAAGGACCTTCCCAGAGGGATAATTCCTCTGTTGGTTTAAATATTTATTCATGTTTCTGGAGCTATTGACCCTGAACTTCCTGCTCTCAAGGGATCTATATCAATCCAGGGTTTGTTTACGTGCTAGTTTATTGTAGACATTCTGTTGTAAGGTGTCCAATGGCACCAATGGACAAAGGCTGCCAGTGTACTTGAGTATATATGCCTCATTTAGATAAATCACAGGATCATTTTTTGACATGTCTTAATATTTCTTAGTCTAATATCTGAGAGTTATAGAAAGAAGAGCATAGATGTTGAAGTCAGAAAACCCAAGTTGAATGGCCCTGCTATTTCAAGCTTGATATCTTGGGTCAAGTTATTAGAACAGTAAGTACCACTTTTAACCATCCAACTCTCAGAGTGTGAGGATCATGTGTTTTTCATATGAATCATATATGCAAATGCATGTTATTTGTATGCATACTATGAATTATATCCTACTTATTACTCTAGGTATATTTGCATATTACTTTAGGTATATATATTACATACCTATATATGCTATATATGCATATTAAAATCTTTTGTGTGTAAATGTTGAAGAACTGCAAAGTTATGAACTGCCTGTATATTTGGGATTATTATTTTTTAATGCCTCACAATCCTTGTTAGGTGTTATTTCTGCTGATGCATGTTTCCAATGACGTTTGAATTTTAAACAAGAAGTACTGTGATATAATAGCTCAGTTGTTTTAAATAGACTGTCCTTTCTCCTCTGGGGGAAAATGAAAGTAACAACAGAAAATCATCTAGTATGCTCCTCTGTTTCCAACTTCAATTTACTACTTAGGCACAAGAGCGAAGAAGAAAGGTAAGTCGATCAGCTGTAAAGGGAACGGTGACCTTCATTCATTTTTACTCTCTCTTTTTGTGACTGAGAAACAATAATAATAAATTCTTTTCCTTGCCTATTTGAAGACAGAGAGATTTTTAAGTGTGTTTTATGACTTTGGCTTGTCTTGGGCCAGTCGGCTCCACTAGTAATGATAAACCGTTGATGCCCATTAGAATAAGTGAATGTTACTTTGTTAACTCTGATGGGGTCCTAATCAGAGTGGATTCTTTGGCGGTGCATCTTGGAGGGTGCAGACAGGTGCTCTCCCAGATGTGAAAAGGAGCAAGGGCCACCCCCACCCCCAGCTTTCAGCTGCAGACTGGTTCATGCCTGACTGAGAACCACTCAAGTGTTCTCTGAGCCTCGCACCCTGCTGCATCTCATAAGTCCCCCTCCCTTTTCCTGTGCTAGGTAAACAGACACAAGTGTGTAGTAGGACTCCTGTAGGAGCTCCAGGCAGAAGAGGCTGGCAATTGCGCTTCCCCACATCTCTGAGGAGAGATCTGATCCTCTAGTCACCATTGACCAAGTTCCAGCAGGAATGCTCAGTTTAATCCTCTTCTCCTTTCCCTACAGAGGGGGTCCTTGTGCTGGGTAGCTGAGCTCCTTCCCTGGCAGTGGGTGGGCTCCTGAGTGAGTGTGTTTGCAGGCATGTCTGTGGATGCTGGGTGGAGAGAGGAAGGAGAGCAAACAAAGCCTCCAGGTGCTAACCCATGAAGAGATTGAAATAACCCTGCTTGCACTGAGCTCACAGGGCACAGAGTGGGTTGGGAAGCCATACCTGAGAGTTAGAAGACCTGGGATTCAACTCACACTAGAATGTCCTTTGGAAATTCATCTCTCTGTGTCTCTTTGTCTTGATGGGCAGGAAGGAAAGGGGTACCTGTCCTAATACTTTCCAGAATTGTTTGAAGCTTCCAGTGAAGCTCTCTTTTGTAGAGAATGGCCCTATGGCTTACAAAATGCCCCTAAAAGAGACAAGGTGGGTCACAGTGTGGCAAAGTGTGGACTGCAGATCCCTGGGATTAATTCTGTGGTTAGAATTAACCTGGAAGCTCCTTTACTCAGCCCTGTTAGTGAACTCCAAGCTTGAGCACACAACCCAAGATAAACCAATGAGACACCTGTCCTAGGAATGTACATCCATTTATGAGGCACACGGAGGACAGACTGTAGTGAGAGCTCATTTATCCAGTGCAAGCGCCCCATAGAGTCTGTCTTCCAGCTCCTTTGGCTGGGTGCCCAGAGCTGCCCTGGCTGCTATCATTCCTGAGGTCTGGGTTTCTGTCTTCCTTTAGTTCTGTACCTATCTCAGCACTCTTCTAATACGTTCTACTTTTGGCTTAAGTTTGCCAAAACTGCTAGGACTGCCAAGATTTCTCAGCTAGAAAGTTTCTACTCAGGCCCTCCGGGCTTGGTCTGAGCCAGGGAATCTTCCTTGTTACTCTGGGTTTGCTCTTATCTTGGGCTTAATAGGAATCATGCTTTCCACTTTGAGCAAAAGAAATGAGATCCAGTGAAGGCCTCTGGGGAGGTCCTCACTGTCAGTGTGTAACTTTCTGGAATGTTAGGAAAATAGCCAAGTTGAGATGCAGTACCACCTTGGAGCTTCCTGACAGGAAGTTGGAGGAAAAAGCTGAGATTTCAGGTTCCGGAAGTGGTTTACCTGCTTTCACATCCCAGTACTAGCTATGTGGCCTCCAAGGCCACAGTATCTTCTCTGTAAAATGGGGACAATTATAGTATGACCTTAAAGGCTGTTATAAATATGAAATGAGTTAAGGCATGCAGTCTGCTCAGAAGGGTCCTTGACACACAGCAGAGGCTCAATAAATGTCAGCTACTTTATTACCTCTATCATCATCTTGATGCTGGGTACTCTTATCACCAAGACAGTAAACCCATAGAGGAAAATCTAAAGCTGCCTTTCCCAGAAAATAAGATTTTTCAAAAATCAAAGAATGAAAAGACTGGACAGCTTTTTGCTGTGCCTAAAGAGATATGTTAATGGCAGAGTTCTCTGCTGGAGGAAAGATTTCTTTCCCATCTTGACTCCAAACTACACTGGTCCATCCAATAGACGGGATGTTAGGCTAGTGGCTACAAAGGAGTGACTCTGGCCCAGGACAGAGACTGCATCACAAAATATTTTGTTGTAGACTTTATGTTTTGAGTTCACATCAGAATGAAACAGGAGATACAGAGATTTCCCTTCTACCCTTGACCTCATCTAGACACAGCCTCCCCAACTGTCAATGCCCCCTCCATTGTGGTACATTGGTTCCACTGGGTGAACATACATTGACATATCAGTATCACTCCCATGTCCGTAGTCTATGCTAAGGTTCACCCTCTGTTGTATGTCCTGTGGGCCTGGAAAAATCTATAATGACATGCATCTGCCATCGTAGTGTCATGCAGAGTGGTTTTACTCCCTTAGCATCATGGAGTTTTTGCTCAACAGGCGTCAGTGGAGCAGTCTCTGCACACAGGGCACTCTCCTGTTTGAGAGGGATGTGGGCAAACAACCAGGGCCTCAGGACATCTCAGAGGGCACCGGGATTGATGACAAATGGCACGTGTGCGTCACGACATCTATGTAAAACATGTCTGCTTGCCCAGAGATGAAAAACTACTCACCTTGGAAAAACAGGCATGATATTCATTTAGAGGCTTGCTTCTAAGAAAGATAAATCCCGCTGTCACTGCACAAAGAGATAAGAAAGACCGGATGACAGTTTTTCATTGATAAAAGATTCTGTCTGTATTTTAAAAGAATTTACTTTCTTCCCCTCTACTGATACTCACATGAGTTAAGGCAGAGATACACTATCTTTCATGTTTTTGTCAGAATGTGTTATTACGATGGTGGCAGTGACTCCATTGCTTCATTTAGTGAGCCGACTAAAGTGGCATATAGCTTGCACATGAGCCGCGGGACCAAATGAAGTTCACCCTCCAGAGTTAAAAAAAAAAGCAAGACACAGAAGCATTCCTGGCTGGAAAAGAAATAACAAGAGTGAATCTAAAATGAGGGAAACTAGAGGTATATAAAAATCTTCCTAGCAATTAATCTTCCCAAATGGAATTTTAAAAAATTTACTATTGACAAGGGTGTCTCTGAAAACTTCACTAGGGAGATACTATTGTACGATGATTAACAAGATAATTAATAAGATAAACAGAAATTTAATTAATTGCTTCATGAAGTGATGTTACAATGAGAAGTTCAAAAAACAAGAAGAAAATTAGAGAGTAGCCATTTGCCAACTCCTGTCTACAGGGTATGGGGTAAGGATGAAAGAGCATTATTCCCCTTGATAGGTGTAAATCTGAATGAGCCAACTCAGTCCTTTCAGATAATTCTAAGCAAAGAAACTGCTGATCTTCATTTGGTTTCTCACATAGACTTTTCTATTGGGAAGAGAATGTATGAGCCAGTTGACATGAATATTCCCATTGGCTTATCACTTTGATTTATTGACTAATTACTCCTCACAACTATCTGAATGGGTAGGAAATCTTATTAACCCTATTTTAAAAATTAGAAAATTAAGATCCCAATGTATTGTGGTATTATAGAATAGATGCTATTTTGCTGCCCCTATTTGATGGAGGAAAACACTGCTTCTCAGCCCCTAGTGGAGAAGAGCTGGGCCTTGGAGCCAACGTCTTAGATCCTGGGTTCCATCATTGACTGTCCAGTGGTCTTGGGTAGATTCTTGTGGTGGAGTGTTTTCAAGTAATAGCCACAGCATTATTTCTGCTCTGACCAACTTTCTCTTCTCAGATCTTGTCATTACCTACTAAGGGGAGGGGTCTCCTTTCCCTACTCTTGAAGCTGGGCAAGATTTAATGACTGCCTCCTGTCAATGTCATGTGGTCGAAATAGTTCTGTGTGGCTTAAGGGTAGGCTGTGAAAATGATCCAGCTTCCATCAGGTATTGTCTCCTTGGATATCTTTCTCTTGGAACCCAGCCACCATGTTGGAGGGGAGCCCTCACAGACAGACCACATGGGAGGTCCCTGTGGAGAGGAACTGAGGTTCCCAGCTCATAGCCAGCATCTACCAACAGACCAGTCATTGCAAGGGGCTTCAGACAATCCTAGCCCCTAGACCTCGGGTCTTCTAGTAGAGTCTGGAGACATTGTAGAACTGAGGAAAACCATCCTTGTTATTCCTTATCTGATTTAGGCCAACGAATGGCTTTAGATTATAAGTTTGGGAGTAATTTTCCACACAGCCATATTAACTGGAATAGCAAATTTACCCTCAAAACATTAGTTTTCTTATCTGCAAACTGGGAATAATAACAGTCTGTATCTCATGGGTCACTGTGAGGATTAAATATGTGCAAATTGCCCAGTATACTTCCTGGAAAATAATTGCTAATAATTACATAGTACCTACTATGGGCCAAGTATGGTCACAAGAACTTTACATATATTAGCTTTAAATTATTTCAACAACCTAATGATGTGGGTACAACTTCAAAAAACTTTTATGGAAATGAAATGGAGATAGCTTAACGTTAGTCAATTTGAAGTGAACAACGTGGTGGTATTTAGTCCATTCCAAATGCTGTACAGCCATCCCCTGTATCTAGTTCAAAAACATTCCCTCACCCCAAAAGGAAACATGGATATTACTTTATGTCCTAGTGAGGGAACTTGGGCAAAGAGAAGCAAGCAATGTTCCCTCAGTTAGGCAGGTAACACACTTGGACTCCAGGGTCTCTGGGCTTTGCTGCTGCGCTGCCCTATTTCCAACTCATGGATGTAAATGCTCAAATGAAGCCACTTGCCAAAGCCATACAGTATCAAGTGGCAGAGCCTAGATTTCTCTGTTCCCAGAGCTTGTGTTTTTTTCTGCTGAGATAAAACTTACATTGAGCTTATCAACCAAGTTCCTGGAAGAGTTTCCCTAGGGACACCCTGAGTCAACATTCAGAGTCTGCCAACACCCCATAAACTCACCATGCTGAAGAGTGGGACCCTGAGGCTTTCTGAACAACTCCACGAGGTGCAGATACCTGTCGAGGTCACACTGAAATGACCAGCTCTGCTCAGCATCTTAATTGCCACTTTGATCTATCTGGAGTGGAAAACGTGAGCTACCCACCCTGCGGTAAAATGGCTCCTTGGCAGAAGAAAGAATCTCCAGTCCAAAACACATAATTCTTCTACTCTGTGGCCTACCAAAATATTTGGATAATGATTTTAGCTCAAGTCGTCCAGTCTTAGGCTTCCTGACCCACAGTAGTTGTTCTGAAGCTGCAAAATTTCTGCATGTGGTGACATTTACAGTTCTTGGCCCTGGAAACAGAAATGTGTGCTGCTCTCACAGGAGAAGAAACTGTGCCCTCCAGACTCAGGGCCCTGGATTGATTGTCTTGTCTTCCTTTCACTGTGTCACACTCTTGAAAAGTAGAGGATTCTGTACATGAGTTGAGGCTCAAGCCTCAGGCAGGTTCAAGGTGCTGTGAAGGTCATGGGTGTGGCATCAGGGTCGTTGGGAGATGGAAAGCATGTCACTTTTCACATAGAGACTAAAGCCACTTCTGATTGGAAGGGGTGAGGCAGAGGCTGCTTATGCAGGGCTAGGAGCCCCCAAAGCTGAAATGCCAAGAATTGAGGAGGCCAGGCTTGTGTCAGGCTGGTGGAAGGCAGTGGTGTTTCCACATCTGGCCTTGATGAAGCAGTGGGGTGGAAGCTTTGTATCTTGTTACTTTGAACCAATACCATGTAGTGGCCCAGGTTCATCTCGGACACCTTGGTACACAGCCAGATCATTTTCCTTCCTCTCTTTTCTACATCATAGTTAAGACAGTCTGCTAGCACATGAACCATATATACCACACATGACAGGGGAAAGGACATCTGGGATCCTGAGGGCAGGTACTGGATCTGCTAAGAATAACCATGATGTGTGTTCTGCAAGGAGATGCCACTATTAATCCATCACCAGAAAAACATGTATTTTGAGTGGTTTTGCTTTTTCTAACAGTTGTGGGTTTGTACTGTACCATCCAGCAGCAATTTAACAAAGAGGAAGGAATGGAGATCTTGGATCCAGTCAGATCCTAATTTGAGTCCCAGTCATGTCATCTTTTAGTTGTGTCTTGAGATCACTGGATCTCAAGTTCCTTCTATGTGCCATGGGGCTCATAATTCCTAGCATGGTTTTGTTTGAAAACTGATGCATAGAGTGCATGCAGTAGGCACCCAGCATGGGTCAGCAAATGAATTAGGCCACACACCAAACTGTAACCTGCTGTAACCAAATGAACCAAGCATGTACTTACTTTTGGTGTTGAGTTTATACAAACTCAAAAATTGGAATCGGCATCAATGTTCTATTCTAATGGCAATTAGCAACTCCTCAGTCACTTTGTAAATCCAGTTTGCATGTGCCACTTTGAGACAGGGCTGGCATTACAAGGCTTAATTCTGGCAGGTAACTATTGCAGTCGCCCAGTGGAGCTGCAATCTAGTAATGGAAAAGTGTTTCATTTTAACTATGAAATTTAACACAAAGAATACAGCTGCTCAACCAGGCAGCGACAGTGTATGTTAATTTGATTTATATACATGCAATGTACCGTGCCTAATGTTGAATACTGGAAGACTCCAGCAAGCCCGACACCGGCATTGTAAATGAGAGACGACCATTACGGGCAGGTTTCACGTGTATGCACACACCTTCTTGAAGCAAATAAATTTGCAAGAGCCAGTGTGTGCAGGAGAAACTGGAAGAAGTGTCTGTGGAAGGGTGGGGCTGGGCTTTCCCAAACAAAGAATACAGGTTTTGTGGAGCTAGTCCTCTGAATTCTCTCAATGCATCTGGTCCGCTGTATCTGACAGGTCCCAGATGTTGCTCCTAGATAAAGAGAGTCTGTGGAGTGAGAGCTGGTTTAGGACTTCCATTTGATTCATGGCATGACCTGTGTGGACAGCAAATGTCAGTATCCTGTGAGGGCACAAGGGACAGGTATACTCTGCCCACCAGCTAACAACAATCCCCGGGAGCAAATTCTTACCTAAAATGCTATTCATATGGAATGTACATAGGACAAAATACATGCCTATGCCTCCATAGATCATGTGGGATGTGTGTGTGTGCTGTGTGTGGCATTTGTATATCATGTGCAGTGTGCATGTGATATATGTGTTCAGTTGGGTGCACACGTGGGGTCTGGTGCTCACATCTTGGGCACCTTGGTACACAGCCAGATCATTTTCCTTCCTCTCTTTTCTACATCATAGTTAAGACAGTCTACCAGCAGATAGAAAATATTCAAAGTAGAGGGGAAAAATCACCCATAACTTTACAACCCCCTTATTAGGATGGCTACTGTTTTGAGATCTTCTCTACTGCTTATCCACATGAGAATAAGAGCATATTTGTATTTGCCAGTGAATACTTCATCTTTTGATAACTTCCCATATTAAATTGATACTCAGTCTTCATAACTATCATGCTTAATAGTTGTATAATACTCTACCTAGTGCTGCACCATTACTTAGATACACATTGTTTTAGCTAAGTGGCTTTCAAGTTTTCAGCATAATAAATAGCAGCCATTCTAAATATTCCATCAGGCCTGGCCCTCTTTGACTTCTTTAACTCTGAGTTTAGTACAAGTGACAAGAACTGGGACTGAAGCTGCCCCTCCACTGATGCTGTCAGACTTCTGCAAGGCTGAGGAGTCTGGTTGGGGTGCTCAGAACATCTGCCTCCTTGTTTCAGCTCTTTATGGAGGCCCTACATGGGGTCAAGGGGATGTAGCTCCAGGATGGACAACCAGTCACAAATGCCAACAGTCTTCCTTCAACCCCTGTCCCTCAGAGTGCTGTCTGTAGTCAGCTTTCCCAAAGCTCGCTGGCACCAACTGCTGGGTCTCTTGGCCACGTCATCAGTTTTTCTGCTGATCATTGATCCTGGGCCTGCATTTTATCACCTGTTATCTCCTGTGTTCCTTCCCTAACTCTTGGTTCCAAGGCTTTTGGTACCAAAATTATCCAATTGTGTAGGGATTGCATTTTTTTCCAGTATATAAATCAGCTGACATGAGTAGGCACCATCTTGTTGACTGTTGGTGGCTTTCATCTCTGAGTTTACAGCGAAACATCTCGGGTCACCTGGAGTCAATGTTGGTCAGGGGCTGGAGTTGGGAAGGAGAGCTAGACGAGAGGGAAACAGTAATAAACTGGACCTGGCTCTGTCTCACCTTGGACCAATGGCAACCTTCAGAACATAATGGCCACTGGTTCCCTTTTCTACTCAATCACATGTAGCTTCACTTTTGGCCAACTCTAACCTTGAACTATAAAGGGAAAGGAATTCTGGAAATACCATTCCCAGAGCAACCAAGTTGACAGTGTGGAATAATACAGCACAACAGAGTTTTACCTCTGAGGAAGGGCATGATTGACAGGTAGGAAGCCAAGGGTTACTTGTATGCTATTGCTGTATGTATAAACACACTGTCATGAGTCTTTCACAACAAAAATGTACACATACAGTGCTTGCGTATGAAAAACAAAGCACAAAGGAAACCAGAGGCTCTTGATGTTTTTGCAAACCCTTAGAGGGCTTTGTCCCATCTTTCCACATTAATTCTTTCCTGGGCTCTCATGGTGTAATTCTTTTTCCCCATGAAATTGCTAATGATTTCACTTACTAAAAAACAACAGAAAGATACATCTGTGTGCAAGTGTATGTGTATGTGCATGTGCGTGCCTGTTTGTATGCGTATGTGTTGGGTACATGTGAAGAACCCCTATCTGATTTATTCCTGGCCCCTTTCTCTTTAATGATGGTCCTTTAACCCATGCCAAAGACACCCAGAGGACAGGAGAGCCCAGAAGGAGGGCTTGGTGAGAGAAGGATGGAAACGTAAGCTCCCTGGGAGATAAAATTCAGGCAGCAAGCAGGGGGGTTTTGTTCCATTAATTTTTATTGGGAGAGGCACATCCCCTGCTGCTTTAGCTGCCTCACCCTCAGGCACAAAGCCAACTGTGTGTTCTCTCTGTGTCTCTTTGCAAATAACATGGGAAAGAAGAGGCAAGGTAGAGATGCTGACATCCAGGATGCAAGCCACAGCCCACGCCCCGTGGCTCGCTCTTGAGGGTCTAGGGGATTGGAGAGAAATGAGAAGAGTCAGAGGGGTGAGCTGCTGGCACCCACAGAAGGCCACAGCCCCCTTCAGGTCCTGCCCGGGGGAGGAGCATGCGTGGACCACATGTCAAGGTGAACATGGGACTGGCTTTGTTCTCCCGGGGCTGGAGCCTCTTGCATTGGTTGTATTTTTGTTGTTGTTGTTTATGGTGTGTGTGTGTGTGTGTGTGTGT
The DNA here is from genome assembly GCA_028644305.1 of Xerus rutilus. Lineage (NCBI taxonomy): Eukaryota > Metazoa > Chordata > Mammalia > Rodentia > Sciuridae > Xerus > Xerus rutilus. The sequence continues at coordinate 145,033,388 of CM053402.1, forward strand.
GTGTGTGTGTGTGTGTGTGTATGTGGTTTAATGAGACTGAATGTCTACTCAAGAATACAGGAAGTCACTTGAGATGAATATTCTCTTTCCTAGTGGGCTACCAAGTGTCCCTTATACAGGACACATAACCATTTTCTGAGGGTGGTGGTGGTGGCGTGTCACAGAGGACACTTGATATACCTACGCAGGCTCTGGTTGAGGAACTGGAACACAGCCCGCTGCTTGCCTCACCCCTTAGGAACTAGTCCTCCACAAGGCCCTTGTCTGAAACAGCTCCGTGGAACCCCTTGGTCACTCTCCTCGGACAGCACTCTCCCCTGTGGTTTGCCTCCTCCCTGTGGCAGGGACCCAGTGCTGAGTTTGTCCCCAGTGTGATGCACATTGGCTCCTTATTTGTCCAGTGCCTCAACTCCTCCCTCCACCTGTCTGAGCCCGATTCCTTATCCTCTTCCTCCAACTTGCTTTGTCCCAGTCACCAGAGTCACCTCCTCCTTGCTGTTGGGATGCACCAGGCAGCCTCTGGCCCGAGAGTCTTTGCACTCGCTATTCCCCTGTCCCCAGAGACTCAGGGGAGACTCAGAGACTCCTCACCTCTGCCCACATCTGACCTCTCACCCTTGCTGCCCATTTCAATGTGCCTGCTTGCCACCTGTCACACACATGGTCCTTTGCCTCTCACGTGCCTTTCCTTCCACAGCATCCTTTGGCATCTAACACACCATGTAATTTACTTGCTTAATATGACTTTTTATTTGCTTATTGTTTCTATCTCCGCATTTACAAAATAAGCCCTTTGAGCACAGAGATCCTGGGTTGGTTTTTTTCACTGATGTTTTCTAAGGGCATATAGAGGCTTTAAATAAATATTGTCAATAGTCATTGCAACTTATGGAGGGTCTTTCATAAAAATGTTGCTTGGAGTTATTTCACATTTTTGGACATTAAACAGAGAGGACCTCTGTTTCAAGTTAGCACTAAAGTGAAGAAGACTGGTATTTCAGAATGTTTTCCAATTCCTTCGGTAGATCCCTGCACGGCTGTCTCAGAGATGGGAGGCTCAAGAACAACAATGGTCATCACAGATGGTATTGTCCAGCCTTCTGTAGATGTTCTGTGCTTTCTATTTGAGCTTCATAATGATGCTTTGAGAAGAGCAAGACAAATAGGATTGCTACCATTTTGCAGGGGGCTAAACAGCTTCAGAGAGCTTGAGCAATGTGCTGGAGGTCACACAACTGGTAAATGATACAGACGAATCTCCAGCAGGTATTCTGACTGCTAATCTGTTCTTTTTTTTTCTATCACAAGTAATTCCTTCCACAAACCAGCAGTTCCTGGGATCCACACAAGGGAGTTCAAGGCAGAATGGCTGAGATGGGGCACAAAGGCTGGGAACATAAGGGTTTTCAGGTTTGCTTTGTGGTGTGGAGTCTCCTAAGGGCAAGATGTCAGTAGGAGCTTCCAATATTCAGGTGTGGGGTTTCAGAAGGAGCAAGGTGGAGCTGTCTGTAGAGGTTTTGTTATTTATTTATCTATTTTTGATTGCACAAACAACATTAATTCATGCAGAGTTGGCTGAAGTGTCACTGTAGGGGGTAAACAATTCTACTTTCAACAGCCTGGTTTGTCTGGGCCCTTTTATGGGGGACATTAGAATGGTAATTCTTTATGGGCAACAATATGGGGGACATTTGATAATGGCTAAAATTGTTATTGTTCATCACAATTGGGGTAAAGGATGCTGCTGGCATCTTGCAGGTAGAGACCAGGATGCTGCCAAACACCCTATAATACACAGGCCAGCCACACAACAAAGCATTATCTCACCCAAAATATTAATGGTGCTGCAGCTGAGAAGCCTGCTTTAGAATGTGGTGGCAATAGCTGCTCCTGATGCCCATCTCCACTTGTTTTTCTAAATCTCCAGTTTTTTTTCCCCTCTGGAGAGTAGTGAGAGGGTAGGGAATCTCTCTTTAGAATGATTCCTCCTTGGGAATTAATTGGCAGAGGGAACAAGGAGTTACAACCTCCCACGGCCGACAGCTCACCACCTGCTACAGCATCAATCATGTCCCTGCCTACGCTAAGCCAGAAGGTGGGAGCTACTGTGTATGCGCTTGGTGTGGATCTACCATCCTCAGATGCCCTCCCTGAATTAGGGACAGGCCTGTGAACCACAGGGTGGGAAGGCAAACACTGTTGTCAACTGCTGCTAAGCCCAGGGCATTGTGTAACCCAGATGAACTTCTGGGTCTAGTCTCCAGCTCTGACAGTTCTCTGGTACTGCTAGAATGCCCGGGGATATTTGTTCTAACTCATCCAATTGGTATTGAAATACTTTCCAAATGAAGAATAAGGCTGTCAGCTACTACTCCGGAAATTAGCATATGCCTGCTGGTGTTTTCTTCCCTTACCAATAAAGTCAGATCATAGTGCCTCTCCTGTATACAGCATTTTCCATTTCTCAGAGAAAAACATTGGGTAATGGATGGTTACACACACATACACACACCACACGTGCATGTGCCATATATTTTTAATCAAATGTTAGAAATGAAAAAGAAAAAAATTTCAAGATCATTTATTCATAGAGTACTACTTAGTATATGAGAAAACAGAGACTTTAAGCAATTCAAGTTTTTTCCCTTAAGCCCCAGAGGGAGTTAGTAGGAGATCAGTAGAACCATGGTCTAGAAAACTCCCGTGTGCTCTCTCTTTGCTAGTCAAGGATTAAATACACTATCTGTTACTAGGATAGAGATATTCCTTATTTGGATAGATCAGAGTAAGTAGGGCATCCATTTAGGTGACAGAGCCATGAGGCTTGGTCCCCCTCTGCTTAGCTTTCTGTGCCTTTGATTTAAAGGACTGCTGTCTGGCTTTCCTTTCAGCTCTTGGGATCTATGTTCTAGACTTCACAGCAAGTTCCTTTTCCTCTGGAAGAGCTTAAATTCTGGAGTTTTT
>CM053402.1:145036851-145118652 GCA_028644305.1 Xerus rutilus
GTAATCCCAGCACTTAGGGAGGCTGAGACAGGAGAATCGCGAGTTCAAAGCCAGCCTCAGCAACGGCGAGGCGCTAAGCAACTCAGTGAGACCCTGTCTCTACATAAAACACAAAATAGGGCTGGGGATGTGGCTCAGTGGTCGAGTACCCCTGAGTTCAATCCCCAGTACCAAAAAAAAAAAAAAAAAAAAAAAAAAATACCTATAGATGAGTGGTTCCTACTTCCTGGCTGAATCCTGCCTGCCTGATTCACTGGCCACTTGGAGGCATTCTTCACAGAGCTGGGTGGGATTTAAGGACATTGGTGTGGTGTTCAATAGTGGACCTGGATGTAGAATGCTGGGGTTCAAGTTTTGACTCCATGTCTTTGGATACTGTTTCTTTGGTAGTGAAACCCTAAAGGCTAGACCAACTCTAAGCTTCTGTTTTGTCCCCGTGATAACTCTCCCACAAAGGGAATAGGATTTAGACTTTAATAGGCTCATTGAGAGCAATAGAAATATCATGTCTGATCTGCCTCGTGTTATGACTTATTTTAATTACTCATTATAAATGCTCACTATATATAAGTACTCATTATAAATACTCATTATAAATATAAGTACTCTTTTATGCTGAGCCCAGGCATAGCTTCACCGATGCTTTTCAACATAATGATCCTGGCAAGGGATCAGATTTGGCAAGCAAGTCGAAACCTATTTTCCACCCATGATTCCAAGTCTTTACTTTTTTTCAGACTCAGAGACTGAGGCCCAAGAGGCTAACTGCCTGTTAGATGCAAGGGAAAATACATTTTTATTTTAAAAATGATGTTGACATGTCAGCATATTATCTGTCACTTAATATATATGTCTATGCACACACAGGTATGCATATATGCATATATATTTATATTATGTGTATATGGTGCACCCATAATGTGTATATCATGTACACCCATAAATGTATCAAAATATCTATACATGGATGGACAGATAATCACATCCATACATATTCAAAAATTAAAGAATTGGGAAAGGCTGCTGGGGGTCATTTACTCCAGTAAATGTGGAGAAGAACAATAGGGCCTGCTTTCAGAAAACAGGGAGATGTGTGTGAGTTCTATGGGGCAAAGAAAACCAGTTTAAAGTGGGAAGGGCATTTGTTTTCATGAGGCTGTTAGCAGAACCTTCCTTTGGTTGGCAAATGGCCCACTGCCCCTATATGTGACATGGCTTTTGTACCTCTGCTTTGATGATTAACATGCCTACCAACTTTTTATTTTTCACTTTTGGAGTTTGCGGAATGGGAAAACTAGTCGGCCAATTGTGGAAAATGGAAGCAATAAGAAACCCCCAAATGACTTTTAGTTTCTCCTAAAATTTGCCATATCTCAGGTCCGGTGAAGTCAGCTTATGTTAGGTCCCACTGAAGTTCTATCCTTTACTGTCTTGCGTAGGGGCAAGAAAACAAGAGGTGGCAGACAAATGTGCAACTTCTGGGATTTACGTTAGCAGTTCATATTTGGCAGAGACGATGGGATTGCGGAATATATGAAACTCTGTTTCACTTTCTCTAATCTGTCTACCTGCTGATTTTTTAATCATAAATGCTATAACAGTGATTGCCATAGATTTCCCATTCATTGTAAAAACGAAAGTGTTTGAAATAAGGAGCAGGGCAGTTGATTTGTTTGGTTACATTTCACAGGGACGGTCCATTCCTGATGTATGTGCTCCAGATGTGGGTGAGCATTAAGACACAGCTTTTCAGAAACCTGAGGTCGAGATTTTTTTCCCTGCAGTTTTGTCCAATTTGTTATTTGTATGCCATATGTTCTCTTGAATTCACCCCTCTGCTATATCAATTAAAGCCTTTTACTTTTCCTTTGTGTGTTTGTGTTGTTGTTATCATTATTAAATTGAGATCATCTCTGTTTTGAAACATTTTCACTTAAATATTTATTGTTCATAATGCACAGCTCCTGAGCCGTGCCCGCTGGAGGCAGGGAGGAGGAACAGGCCATCAATCTTCCCAGCCTCACTGTCTGGTCGATTTTATGAGAAGAAAGCACATGGGGAAGGAAGAGAGAAATTGCTAGGGGGTAAGCATGTCCTTTGAAATGCCACTCTTGGCTTCCTGACAAGGTAGAAAGAAAATGCCGGTGGTGGATTTGCTCAAGCACCGTGATGGAAAAGATGCCAGGACTGCTTCTTGGCAAGGAGTTGAATTTTCCCTTCTTGTGTAGAAGGTAACTTTCACAACGTGTAGAGGGTAACTTTCACAGGAACATTAAGGAATACCATTATGTGTCTGCTCAGCGAAATAAAGGGTTTGATTGTTAGTGGCCCCACCTCAGAGAGGGTGTGTTAGTCATCTCTTCACCATTGTGACATATCTGAGGAGAACAACTTCAAGGAGGAAGGATTTATTTTGGTTCACAGTTTCAGAGGTTTCAGTACATGGTCGACTGGTTCCTTTGCTTTGGGTCTAAGGTGAGGCAGAGCATCATGGAGGAAGGGTCTAGAAAAGGAAAACTGTTCAGCTACAGCAGCTGGGAAGCAGAGAAAGAGGAAGGGGCCAGGGACAAGAAATACCCTTCCAGGAAAGTCCCCAGGGCCCTACTTCTTCCAACCATGCCTATAGTTTCTACCACTATCAATGGATTAATCCACTGATGAGGTCAGAGCCCTCATGATCCAACTATTTCCCAAAATCCCACCTTTGAACATCACTGAATTAGAGACCAAGTCTTCAGCACATGAGCCTTTGAGGCTATTCCATATCCAAACCATAACAGAGGTCAGACTGAGCACCAGTACAACACAGAGAGACTCAGAAACCTTGGTAGGATCCCATTGTTCAAGTAGCTTAATTCATCATTAAGTCTGCATTCTGAACATCAGTTCAAATTCCACATGTCCTTTGGACCTCTCTTTATTGATAATGGTCTCAACAATCAACCAGTTCAATACTTACCTGCCTCAGGGAGAAGGAAGGGCCCATATCATGGGGTTAAGAAGATACCTTCTGAACTCAGATTGCCTGTGTGCAAATTTTACTTTTGCTCTCAGCTGGGTGAGTTGAACACATTTCTTTAAATCTGTTTCCCTGTTGTCAGACACATTTATTAATTAATTTAATACATATTTACTGCATGGGTTTTATGTGTTTGGAAACGTAAACAGCTTTGGGGTATACAGCAGTGAACTAGAAAGATCAGGGCCTGGCCCCCACAGAGCTCCCAGCCTGTCAGCTCTACAAGCCTGCCACAGCTCCACGATGGTCACTGACCATTCCTTTCCTTCCTTTTCTCAAAGTTTGGACTGACTCCACCAGGTCTGATTTCCTAGGAGACCCCTGAAGATAATTCCTTCTCCTGTCACCTCCCTATCCACGAACCCATCTTTCAGAGCTTCAGAATCCTCAGATCAACCTTCACAAGTGGATTCTTACAGAGTTACCTCAAGAGGCTGAGCATGCTCTGGCTCCACCAGAAGGAAGCTCTGTGTCTTCTGTCAGATCATTCCTTCATGCGAGGGCATGCTTGATTCCTCACAGACTGTCTTCTGGCCTGATCCTTGGCCTTGAACTTGGCAGACTCTCAAACTCTTCAATCGACTCAGCTTATCTCCTGTGATGACTTTCCTAGAATCTGTGTTGAGCCAGTATACCCCTGTGCTTAGGGAAGTCAACCTTCTCTAATTCCCAAGACACCCTCATGCTCCTGGTGCTCCCAAGAGCTCCACTCTGGTGTCCCAGAGGAATTCTTCGGCATTCAGAAGAACTCAATTCAGTGGCATCTGGCCTTATTTTCCCTGTTTTTCTTTCTCTCCCTACAGATGGGACTTTTCTGTATCCCTTTCCCCAGGGTGCACACAATGAGCTCAGGATCACAACTACTTGCTTTGCTTGCAAAATAACTAAGAAGCTCATCTGTTAAACTCATGCTATCCAAGGTGTTAACAGTTGATAAAAGCTTGATCTGCTCTGCCTTCCAGAAGACAGTAATGTTTTAATAGGAGACTCTGTTACTTTTACCTCAAAGAGACAAAAAGACACACACATATACACACACGTGTGCACACATGCACACACAGACACACATTACAACTAATGCAGAGTTTTTGGAGGAGGGACTCTTTTAGTGCATAAAAAGCCAGGGTAGAGTTGTACCAGTGTGGATGTGCTCCTTGCTGTATACTTGTTTTCTGGGATTGGTTAATTTCATGTAAGCACCTCAGTATTCCAGGTAAATTGCACAGTAACAAACTGTGTCTGGGTCTATAAGACACCTTGAACTATACATTTTTACTGATCTGGTCATTTTGTTTGTCTTTTGATGATTTTTGACAAACAAAATAACAACAGCTGACCAGGTCCCGCTGTGTGCCAGGAACTTTTTCCATGTTAGCTGTTTTCTTCTTCCACGAGTCCTCTTAAGTTGGGATATTAGTCCCATTTGCGTACAAGGAAACTGAAGCTTAAAAAACAATGCAGCTTAGTCAGGCGCAAGCCTGTAATCCCAGCACTTAGGGAGGCTGAGACAGGAGAATCGCAAGTTCAAAGCCAGCCTCAGCAAGGGCGAGATGCTAAGCAACTCAGTGAGACCCTGTCTCTGCATAAAACACAAAATAGGGCTGGGGATGTGGCTCAGTGGTCGACCCGAGTGCCCCTGAGTTCAATCCCCAGTACCAAAAAACAAACAAACAAACAAAAACAACAACAAAAGAAACAATGCAGCTTGCTCTAGGTCACAGAGCAGCAGTCTGGAGTTTAGGTTTTCAAATGTTAGAGTATAACCTGAAGGAAACTGAGAATGCTGTCCTTTAAGACCCTTCCGATCTAGTTTTCAGATGCAAAACTGAGGCTCAGGGAGGCTTCTGACTTTCCCAAGGTCACTGAGCCCCAACAGAACCAGTGGGCAGAGCACAGTGCTCCTCTGCCTAGCCACACCAATGTTTCGCCCTTATTCTTGTCTCCTTTGTCTCTCTGCCTCTCCCTTACTCAGGTTTTTTGACTTGCTCTGAGTTTCAGCCATCTTTATTGCTGCCCATTATTGTACAACTTCTCCAAGTCACCCACGTTCCTTCTTTCCCCATTCACCCACGTGATTATTCCTCAGTCCCTGATTCTTTGCCCACCACTATACTGCCACACTGTAACTTCAGCAGGGACAGGCAGGAGGAGGGAGAGCTCTGGTCTTTTCACTAACTCGGGATATCTGTGACCTTGCACTGTCTAGAGGCTGCACTTCAGGCTTCAGGATCCATCTGAAGTCTTCCACGTTCAGATTCGAAGCCTTGCTTTTGTTCCTCCCAGTCATTATACAGCACACCTCTTGTATAGCTCCTTTGTTTTGGTGTCACTCCCTCATGGTCTCCACCCCGATGTCACCCCCAAATGTGCTCAGAGGCTTCTTTTTTTTCTAGCTCAGATCACATGCCCCCTCCTCCTGGGATGTCCCTCTGCTGTCCTAGCTTATCTAAGTCATCACATCCTCAGTACAGATTCCTTTTCTGCTTGAAGCAGCTCTGGACCATTTCCCCCTTGGACTCCTATCACTGTTTGGCAATTAATCATGCCTGGGCTGGTGGCACTTCCTGTGCCGCTGTGGGCTGGGACTTGTCTTCTGTGTGTTCTTGCTCTTTCCTTACGCTTAAATTTCTTTCATCCCATTCTCTGAGAGGTGGAGCCTGTCTTGGGCATTCCTTTCACCCCTCTGCCTCCCTTGCTTGCTAGGCTGCCCTGCACTTGTCTGGAGTACCTGGGCTCAGCCTGCTCAGGTGAGCACCTTCATTTCTTTCACAGCAGTGGTCTTAGATGATTTTAGCCAACAGATGCTCACCTGGGACTTTTTATGTCTAGTAGGGAGGCTAAAGGGACATGTTTTGACATGCAGGGGCCTTGGGGTACCCTTTGGGTCATCTCATAATGACGATGACTCACTTATTGCCTCGGCCTCCATGTGCCAGGCTCTGTACTCAATCTTGCAATATATTATTTTATATCATCCTTGCTTTAGTCCTATGGAGGCAATCACTGTGATTCCAAGTTTATAGAAATGGAAGTGTACTGTAGTTAGACCATTTTCCTTGGACTCATAGATTATATAGGTGATGTGCTAAGATTTCAAACACCATGCTGGGTATAACAGCAAAATGTTAGCCATTATCAATAGTGCATCTTGACCACATATGCAAAAATAAACAATGAAAACGTCCTGTATATGCAGTTAACCTATTTACAAACTACCTTCCTACGTAGCATCTTATTTAATTGACTCAACACCTCTAAGAAGGGCACTCTTGTTTTCTCTGTGTTCTTTTATTTATATTTTGAATTTCATCCTCTTCTGTAATCTCAGACATTTTAAGTTGCTCATAATTCTTGCTGTCTCTTGTAAACACATTTCTAGCTTGACTTTGCCTGGCAGGTGACAGGTATTTGTGTCTGTTGGAAATGCATTTTGTTGTTAGTAACAAAAACCCAGCTAACAATTTCAACTAATAGGAATTTATACTTTTTAACATAACAAGAATTTTGGAGGCTGGCAGCTGCTGATCCTTTTTTAGTGGCTAAACAGCATATGGCCTAGACTTTCTGCAATTCTCTGAACTTTTCCCTTGATATCTCATGTTGGCAAAGTGGCTGCTGCAGCTCCAGTATCTTCCTTCCTCACTCAGCACATCCATGCATGCTTCATTATCTATGTCATCCTGTTATTTGGAGTTATCAGGGAGCCTGGGATAAGCAAATGTTCAGCTTGTAACACTGCATCCCCGAGATGCAACGGGGAGTGGGGCGGCAGGTATGAAAATTGTGAGGAATGAATATTCCAGAGGTACCTAACTTTCTGCCATGGCACTTGAAATAAGAAATAATAATTCAACTTAGCTTACTCATTTTTAAGTTATGCAAGTGATATATAAATGCATTCTCATTTTAAAAAACAACTCAGAACACAGCCAAAGAACATGGCATAAAGAGGAAGTTCTCTCCTTAATGCACCCAATCATGATCCCTTCCCCGGAGGCAATCACTGCTGCGGCAATATGATGCATAAGTATCCTTTCACACCTCTCTCTAAGGTGAACAGGAATGTTACACACAAATTTACCCATAAACACATGGTAATTTAGTTTACTCTTCTACAGGGAATTTGCCCTTTGAACAAATGGGAACATCTTGTCAGTTTGGATTTTGTGACTTGCTCTTTTTCCGTTTACGGTGGTCAGTGTGTCTTGGAAATCTTTCCATACCAGCATCACTTGGTATATCTGCACTTCAGAGTATTCCCTGATGAGAAGTGCAACAGCTCGCTTCATCTTTTTCCTGCTTTTGAATGTTCAGTTTGTCTTACCTGGATGAATAGCCTCATTTTTAGATGAGGAAAGTGCAGCCCCAGAGAGGATCGGTGAATGACATCAGTCACACACACCCAGCTAGGTGGACTGCTTCTGAGCCAGATGTCAGGATTCTCCCCTCCTTGGCCATTTCCCAAAGCTGCCTATGGCTGAAGAAGCCTGTGGTCAGGGTCACTTTGTGGGACTCCACCAGGAAGCTGAAGTCAGCCGAAGGGATTCCTCTGGCAATACGAGTTGGTGTCAGAATCATACATCAAAACACTTCTAACCAGACAGCGGGCCAGAGACATAGTTATGTAAAAAAAAAAAACAAAGTGAAACAAAACAAAAGAAAGCAATCATCACAACAAAACCACCCCAAAGACAAAAACCAAAAGACTACCTCCCAGGCTTTTCTTTCTGAAATGATGTATTACAAGCATCCATGAAAAAAGCGATTTTGATTTTGTTTGGGAGTCTGTTTCCTAGGTGAGGGGGAAGAGGGGACAGTAGGGCTGAATCCCTGAGGCTTTCCACTCTTCTGAAGATCACAGTGGGAATTATCATGCCACATTAGGGTGGTTCCAGAGAATCATCAAAGTCCTTTCTCTCCTTAGCTTGGAGGGTGGGGGCAGATTTGTAACAGTGCTCATATTTGAAAGTGTAGCACACACGTTAACACGTGTAAAAGGCAATGTGATCGCATAATGATGCATTAAAGCCTCCAGAAGATCAAATAAAAGCTCAGCATATCTGTATTTTCTGGGGATTGGCAAGGAAGAACCACCTGCTGTCACACACTTTGTGGCAGTCCTCCTTGTATAACTACTTTAAATGAATGCTAGGGCTATGTTGCACTGTGCAGAAAATGCTATCTGATTACCTTTAGGTGTAGAGTAAGACTCAGCCAGCCAAAGCATAGTTTGTCAGCTGTTCCAGATATTAACCAAGGTTGAGTGAAGGTGAGTGTTGGAAGGCAGAAGATTTTCCCCTTGACCTCAGCTGATGCATCTAAGCCAGAAGGAGAAAATTCTTTTGTAGAGGGGGGAAAAATCATTTTCCCTTCTGTTGCTTTCAAAGGCAAAGATTATTTACATAGACTAAAATGTTAATTTTCTCGGAAATCAAAGCCACTGGCAGACTGTTAAGTAAAATTCATGTGTGTGTGATTAATTCTGGATGCCCTCTTGTTCTGGTGGAAACTTCTTTCAAAAAAACATATGGAACCCATTTGTGCTTGTAGTACATGTATCTGTGTGTTCATATAGATGTTCGACTTTGTTCAGTGAAATGTCATAATTTCTTTTATGATGGATTTGGAAGAGAAAATGCTGCTTGGAGCAGAATGTTATAAACGGGAAAGGAAATGAAAGTGTGTGCTGGTGAATCAAGGGTCACTCAAATCAGGGAATGTCAGGGAAGCCATTTCCATATCAGATAGAAGACTTTTAATAAAAGCTGGAAAGCCAGGGGCAAATTTAGAAATGGAATTCTCACTGTTGATTATGATTATTCTCTGGGTTTGGGCTGCCAATTTGAAGTTCTGTTGTTGAGTGAGTGAGTGCTTTTATAGCAGCATGTAATAGGGAAGAATCATGTGTGCTCAGGAGCTACTGGCTTGTTAATCCATTAGCTTGAGCTGTAATCGAACACATAGATTGTTTCCATTCTCTCTTCAACCAACTGATTTCAATTCCTTTGGATAGTAGGATTTCTGGATCATATGGTAGTTCTATTTTTAGTTTTTTGAGGAACCTCTATACTGCTTTCCAATATTACCAGCAATGGGTAAGTGTCCCCCACCTTTTCCTCCACATTCTCACCAGCACTTGTCATCTTTCATATTTTTTGATAACAGCCAATCTAGCAGATATGAGGCAATATCTTATTGTGGTTTGAATCTGCATTTCTCTTATAATTAGAGATGTTGAGTGTTCTTTCCCATAGAGCTGCCGGCCATTTGTATGTCTTCCTTCAAGAAATGTCTGTCCAAGTCCTTTGGCCATGTTTTAATAGGGGTCTTAAGTAGTTTGAGTTCCTTGTCTATTTTTGGATATTAGCTTTTTATCCAACATATACATCACAAATGTTTTCTCCCAATCCGTTGTCTGTTCAGTGTGTCCATTGTTCCCTTTGCTGTGGAGGTTTCTGGTTGGGTGGACTCCCATTTCTTGGGTTTTTCTTTTGTTGTCTGTGATTTTGGGGTCATATCTAAGAAATCACTGCCCTGACCAACATCATGGTGTTCTATCCCCATATTTTATTCTAGTAGTTTCATGTCTTACGTTTAAGTTTTAATCTGCTTAGAGTTGATTCTTATAATCAGCCGTGAGATAAGGATCCATTTTCAATCTTCTGTCTCTGGGCTTTTCTTTGATGGGAAGATTTAGTTACTAATCTATCTCTTTACTCATTTTCAGTCAGTGTAGGGTTCCAATTTCTTCATGCTTCAGTCTTACTAGGTTATATATTTCTAGGAATTTATTTATTTCTTCTAGAAATTTGTTGGCAATTTGTTGGCATAAAATTGTTCAAAGTAAAAAAAAAGTAAAAAAAAATTCAGTAAATATATCATTTTATTATTCAAAAAAAAATTGTTCAAAGTAGTCTCTTAAGGGCCTTTGTATTTCTGTGTTAGGAGTTGTAAGGCCTCTTTTCTGATTTTATTCTTTTGAGTTTTTTAGTCTAGCTAAGAGTTTGTCAATTTTGTTTATGTTTGCAAAAAATTAGTTTTGTTGATCCTTTCTACTGCTGTTCTAGTCTCTATTTTGTTTGTTTATGCTCTGATCTTTATATCCTTCTGTCTGCTAACTTTGGGCTTAGTTTTTTTGTTTTTCCTCCCCTAGTTTGGTGTAGCATCAGGTTTTTTATTTGAGATCTTATAATCGTCAAACATCTTGACACTATCCTCGACTCTCCTCTGTCACAACTTTTATCCTTACCCTTGGCCTATCCTGATGGCTCTCCCTTGGAGGCCACCAACTTCACCCAGACCCCCGTCACCTTTTGCTTGCTCCCTAACCCTCTCACTTGTGCCTTTCACCCCTCAGCAGTCAATTCTCAACCCAGTAGCCACCAGGATCTTCTTGAAATGTGTGTCACATGTTTTTCCATCTCATTTAGTGTTTGGGACAACGTCCTTGCTGAACTAGAAAGCCCACGTGCTCTCGTTCCGTGGGACCTTTCAGCCTCATTTCCGACCTCCCTCCTCATCCTTTTCTGCATTCCAGTCATACTGGCCTCCTTGAGTTTCTGGAACATACTGAACACACTCTTGTTTGAGGAGAATTTGCACTTACTTTCTTTCTCCTCTTTCCATAATGCTCTGCTCTAGTGACCACAAGGTTCACTCTTACTTCCTTGAGAACTTCTGCTCTCTTATCTAAAAGTGAACCCCTGTTCTGTCATAATTTGTTAGGCTGAGTCTGAATGTTTGCTCTTTTGCTTAGTAGCTCTGTAACACTAGCAAGAAACAAATTTAATTTTCCCAAGCCATCAGTGGAGGTGATACTGGGGCCATGGGATTTCCATATCTGTAGGTCAAATAGTGGAATACTGGTAAATTTACTATGGTTTGGTCTGTTACCTGCCTCGTGGGGATGTGATAAAGCCCGGATGATATAATGCATGCGCAGTACATTGTGCAGGGTGTGGCTCATTGTCAACCTTCAAAATTGCAAGCTATTGATATTGTCAAATAGAGTCTCTGTGGGTCACATGAGGCCATCTAGAACCAGGGCCCTGTTGCCTCTGGAATCTTCGTATTCCTTTGTGCTTTACTCTTCACATACTGCAATCTAGCAAGGAAGAATTTGTTGCAATTTTCTAAACCCACCCAACTCTTTCATATTCTTTTGCCTTTGATTATAGGCAATTCTTCTTTCTGGGACTGTCCCTTCCTTGGTCTTTAGGACTTGGCACAGGAGCCCCTTGTTCTCTTCCTCTTACATGTATGTGTCTCTGTTACCCCCTAGTCTGCCTCAGCTTCTGCTGTGCCTTTCCCGATTTACCGTGTCAATAGCTTCTAATTGTTTACTTGACCTTACCTTCCTCAAGTGCAAAAGTGGTATTTCATTCATTTGCATTTTCAGTATCTTGAACACACATCTAATAGCTACCAAGAAATGTTTGGTGAAGAATGAGTGAATGAATGAATAGACAAGCAGAGAACATAGAGTCACTGTTTTTAGATACTCTCATACACCAACCTTAGTCAAGATTAAGAAAACAGGGGAACCACGGAGGCATGGTGAAACAAACATATTTCAGAAATCAAGTTAATAGAACGAGGGAATATAATAGGGCAGGGAGAGAGAGCCGCATGGAGACGCAGAGATTGAAATGAGTTTGATCCAAGGGGATGGCTCCTTGCCTCTTTGTGGTTCCTGATAGTGGGGCTGGCTTTTGTCCCATGGATGAGTGTAGGAAGCAATTTCCTGCCAGAGGGTGAGCTTGAGGCCAGTGAGGCTCTACCCTGATTCTAAGTGATGTGCAGCTGAAGCCCTAGGATGGTGGGCATAACAGCTGTCATTTTGGAAGCCCCAGGTGACACTGGCTTAGGAACAAAATCTCAAGTGATTTCTAATTTGAATGAAGTAATGGAGGCAAATTCCCCCACACAATGGCACATTTTTGCTGGCGTCAATGCCTTCAGACCTCTAGACATGCCAGGGTTAATCAGCCAAACAAAGGCCAATCATTCCACATCCAGAGTGGATGGGAGAAGGCCCTGCTGGTGCTTGTTGAAATGATACAACTTGGGCACTTTCTCTACAGATCATTGACCTTCTATTTAGATATGAAAGGTGCTGGTCTGGAAGGAAATCAGCAAGCCAGATAGTTGTATTTTTCTCCAGTCCTTAGAACCAAGTGAAGTAATGATAACAGGAAAGATAAGTTCAGTGGTGCTCAAATCCCGCTCAGTTAGATGCTTCACGCTGCTGGGGTGTTTCCTGATTCTAGCATGTTGGTTGAGATCATAACCAGGCTATCTTATGGATCTTTGTTTCTTCTGGTGTCTAGTACAGTGTCTTGCAAATGGACATTATGCAGTGAATTATGCTACCAAGATTGCTCCTTTACAACTACGGGAAAAGTGGAGAAGGAAAGAGGACTTCAGCTGGCCCATTTTGCTGGCATGCAAACTGACTAATAAGACTGAAAGAACAGAGTCTCCTGTAATTTTGTTTCATGACTGGGTTGTGGAAGTTAGGACCACTCAAGATTTTCCAATCTGTTCTGATTTCAAGGCCCTTAAAATAGGTGTCGTCATGAGCAAGGGGATAGGGATGACTTCATAGTATGTGGGAAGTTAAGGGAACTGAAGTTTTGGAGGTAAAATATTTAACACATTTTGTATCTGATACATGGCAAACAAACAATATAGATTTCTTTTGTGCCTCAGTGCTTCACTTGCAAGACGGGAATAATAGTAATCCCTCTGTCTTCAGATTAAACACATAATATATGGAAAGTGTTTGGCACAGTAATTGGCAATGACTTAATGTGAACTAACAACATTGGACCTGATTTCTATATAACAGGGTGTATGAACTGGTGGTGAGAGACCACTTCCTCTTTGTGTAGGCACCCGTAAAGCTGCAACTGAGTCAAACTCTGGAAAGGAAAGCCTGCTCTGGCTGCCTAAGGATGGACACTCCCAATGGGAAAAAGCAAGTCAGGAATCAAGGGAATTTTGTGTGAGGCTGATCTCTAGGGTCATCTGTGCTGGACATTAGGAAGAATGGCAAAAAGAGTGGCCAGGTTTTCCCTTCCCTAAAGACATGCCAGGCTTTGTGAAGATATGCTTGATCTTCTCTGAGTGCCCATAACAAAGATTTTCTTTACAGTTTTTAAATAATACTGAGTGGTGAGCTTTCTAAGGTGACTTTTGTCTCCCCATTTCCCAGGGCAGAAGGAGCCTTTGCCCCAGCTGAGAAGAGATGGCAGCGAGAGCTATAGGAGACTAGGAGATACTTAGCTGGGATGTACTGGGGTTCAAGTTTGGGGTCAGGCAAGCTATGAGAACCCTAAGGCCTGATCACCTCTGAGGTTGTCCACTAACAGTCCACCTATGCTACATGCATGCTTCTAAGATCATTTGCCAAGGAAAATGAGATTCTACAAGGAGAAAAAAGTCACGGCCTTCTGTGTCATTAGAGATGTTCAATCTTTGACTTCTGAAATAAAAGGTTTCCTGGACTTCAGCTTGTTGTTTCTGAGTCCCCTTGCCCTTCGGATCTGTACATTAACCAGCTTGTCTGTTCCCCAGGTATAAGGGACAGTGGGAGGAGGGATGGGATGAGGGAAGCTCAGGTGGTTCCACTTAATCTTGATCCGAGGGGCCTAAATTAGGAAAAGGAAGACTTACAGTGAAGGGGGAGCCGAGCTTGGTCATAATTGAAGGAGCTGCTAGTAGCAGGCACTTGTCAATAGATCAAACGTTAGCAGTAGCTGGGAAAGGTCTCCCAACTCTCAATCCCCATGAAAAAGAATCGAGGGTATCAATAAGCTCACAAGATATTATTATTTATTGGAGTGACCTTTGTTGCTAAGTAACAGCATGATTTTCAGACTGTATTAAAAAATTATAATTGGCATGAGCTTAAAATAATGTGCGCCAGCATTGGAGACATTAAGCCGCATGGCGGGGATGTAAATTAGCCAGAAAGGTTCACGGGGTGGTCATTGCAATTGTCAGATAATGCTGAACCAAGTCAAATTAATTTCTAATAATTTGTAGAAGCTAGGCAGCAGAGAACCAGCAAGCTCCTGGAAACTATAGGAACTGTAAGGCTTGGGTGTCAGGTTTAGAAATATGGAGACTCACCCATGCCAAGAAGCATTAAAAGCAGTAGTTGGAATTCAAGGAGTGACATTTTCTAAGTTCAGACTTAATCTCATTACAAGTCCTATTTTCTTGACTTTGCTGGGCAGAAAATTAAGTAATGACAGAGGGCCAGAGTGGATCTTCTACCCCCAGGCTGCCTGCCTAGATACTGTCCCTGAATTTTAACCAGGGTTAGAACACATTCAAGTGTCAGCAACAGGTTAAGTCTTGAGCTGATCATTAAGCTAGGCCCAATTCCTTCTCAGCAGGCTGAAAATCTAAATAAGCTAGGTAGGCAGAACACCAGGTAAATTAAGATACATCTTATCTTTTCACCCCACTGTGAAATGGAATCTTAATGTACAGCAGCCCTCGCAGGGAGAGGAGTAAGCCCTGGCAATGGAATCAGAGTGGAAGGGGGAAGCATGAGAAGCTGGAAAGACACCTGTTTTAAGGAGGCCCTGCTGCCATTCCCCAGGGTGTAGGCACCTCCAGGGCAGAAACCATATCAACTAGTTAATTCCTGTCCATTTCTGAAACTATGAAAGACAGAACAGAATTAGGGTGCTGAGACTTTTTGAGAAATAATGAAGTCGTGTTTGTGTTTGGCTGCCCATGGCAACTGGAGATAGCCATATTTGGGGGAGAATTCTGTATTTGTGCTAAGAGGTTCATTTAGATCCACCACTGGACCTAGGATCCTCCACTCCTTCTGCCAACCAGGGATGAGCTCTGGGGTTGAGTGCTCAGAATAAGAGCTGCCTTTCTGTCCATGGCAGAAACTACAAATGGTGGCCAATACCTATGTTCTCTTCTTCCTGGGCATGTAGGCAGATTGCACTTTCCAGCATGGAGAAGCAGAACTCAACTCACATGGGAAGGGAGCTATACAGTAGAATGATGTCTTTGTGATAAGATTTTTTAGCAGCATAAATGTCCAGGGGGGGACATCAGTGAGCTCTAATAAATACTGCTATTTCCTATTCTCTGACTTCTTCAAATAAGCATGACTTATCTCCCCATCCAATTAATAAGCTCCAGGAGACCAGGTTTTGTGATCAGACAAATCTGCATTCACATCCCAGTCTGCCACTTAGCTGTTTGATCTTGGGCAAGTTACTTGAATTCTCCAGAATGTGATGTGTTCCTGTTTAAGAACTAGGTAGCAATAGACTTGCTCCAGAAGGTTGCGAGGAGACACTGAGATGAGGGAGAAGCAAGGAATCTGTTCCCCCCAAATCTTATTCTGTTCAACACTGAGATCAATAAACTTCTCCTCTTGAGGATTTTATGGAAGGAACCCTTGACCACAGTTTGTTCTTTGGGGCTCTCCAGAATTTCTAGATCTTTATTGTCCACTCCAGGATGTCCGGGAAATGTTTGGGAAATTTTTGCTGGCGTATGGTTCTTCAACATCCCCATGCGAAGGAGAAACTGTTCCTGTAAGTCAAGGTTCCTGGGAGAACTGCAACCACTATTAGGGAAATGGCCCTGACATAGAAGATATATGGGTTGAATATCTCTGTCATTTGCCTTCCATATCTTTCATCTTTCCCCATCCTGTTTGTTGCTACAGGAGGCTCAGGTATGTGACTTATCTCAATTGGTCTCTTGTCCTCTGACTTTAGCCTGGTTTTGGTCAATGGGGGACTGCTCTAGTTTGAATTTTGCGTATTTGGTGAAGGTTCATGTGTTGAATCCTTGGGCCCCAGGAGGACACTATTGGGAGGTGGCTGAACCTTGAGGTGGGGCCTCATGGGGATCTTTAGGTCACAGGGGATGTGCCCTCACAGGGGATTATGGGACCCTGGTGTCTTTTTCTCCCCTCTTTTGCTCTCTGACCAAGATGAAGTGAGTGGGTGCCCCTGCCATGGTTGCTGCCTTTTCATAGGCTCCAAACACCCGGGCCAACCCATCACACACTGAAACCTACAAAATAACTGTTTTCCTTTGTCAATTGAGTATCTTGTTGCAGTAACAGAGGCGACCTACTCAGGGGCCCAGGCACTGGTTTATCTATCTTCCTAGCTCACTGCTTACTTTGGTTGAAGGTCACAGAGGCTCTTCCTCTCTGGGTCCTGGCATCAGCTTCCTCTCCATGCCCATTAGGCCTAGGAATGTAACAGCCACACTGCTAATCCTGGAGCTCCAATCTATCTTTTGTGTACTCTCTAAATGTGCCCCTCACTTCCATGAAGTGAAGGGGCTTCCATGAAGTCCCTTTTAAAACTTTTTAAACTGATTCTATTTTGAGTTTGTCATCTGATTTCTGCTAGAACCCTTACTGTGTGTTTGGTTATAAGCACATTTGTATGTTTAGCTGACAGTATATAAATGCTAGATCATTCATTTTCATACATTCCTACAGGCCAATTTAAAATACCTGATCCTTAGTTTCCTCACCTGTAAAGTGAGATTAATAATAATACCCAACTCACAGTGTTAGTTGGGAGGACAAATGTGATGATGTATGAAAATTCTTTACAACCTATAAATTGCTATACAAGTATAAGACACAGTTATTATCACCATCTACTTAACCCTGAGGGAACACTGCAGGGCTTTGGTCTAGTTCCAGGATGAGGTTTTGCAATATCAATCTTTAAAATATTTTGCAAACCCTAAAGTAGCTGTGGCTAACAGATTCATTTGTCTTTCTCCCTTAATCTTCACATTCTTGGCTTCTCTACATTAAAAAGAAACTCACCTTTGGAAATTATGTGTTGTCCACACACCTGGTAGGTCTTTATTTTTTCATGGGGTTTAACAAGGAGATGCAGGGTATGGATTCTCTTGGGTTGCATATGCCAATACATGGTGGCTTGAAGTACAACTGACCCAGGAGAACCTCTTCCTCAAAACCAGGTGAGCAGTCTCTCTTGCACTCTTGGGCTCCTCTAGTCCACTGAATTCAGCATGGATCTGTTTTTTTTTTTTTTTAAATCTATTCAAGCACGTAAGGTAAAAATTGCCTTATTGGCTTTTTGTCTGAAATTTTGGCAGAGCATAGACAGATTTCAGCATTTATTGCCCTTTGAGTGATTTCCAGCTTTGTTCCAGGAAAAATACAATTAATCTTGTGGCCGCCACACTATCAATCCGTATGAGAGGCAAGTTGTTTTAGCTCTCAAGCGGGGTCTCTGACTTCTTTGCCTGTGCTCATCTTTTTGGCAGAAGGTGAGTGTAATGCTCATCAGGGGAAGCCTTGTCCCTCTATTTGTATAATTGTCTGCAAAGCCCAAGACTTGCATGGGTCAGAGGTGGGAGCTCTGGACGTCCATCTGCACTCTATCAACCCCAGGAGCACATCTGGGAAAGTAGGTGTGAGAGGCCCCCCTGAGTGAATGGGCATAGTAAGCGTCATGAGGGAGTGTGAGCAAGGTCTTTGGCTTGATTTGCTCTTGTCCTGGACATGTTCCTGTTGGACTCTGAGGCTGGGGAAGGAGGAGGGCTGTTCTCCTGGTATTTTGAGATAGTTCCTTGGTTCCCCTTGTGCAATCTTTGTTTCCATAATAGTGTACTGTAGCATGGGGCTTTCACAGGTCCAGGCCAGCCAAGAGCCTTAGGGCCATTGAATATATATATTTTTCTTTGCAGCAGCTTTGCAGAGCCTGGATTCAGCCTGACTCTGAATCTGGACTCAGCTTGTTTAATTTCTCTGCCTTGGTTATTGCCCATATTGATCCCATAGTGAGGGGCACAGGAAGTAATCTAGCCTTTATCCCGTCACTGAATCTACTAGTGATCTTCACTAAACAAGTTGCTAACATCTCTGGGTCAGGATTTCCTTATGTGTCTCAGAAAGTGGATTAGATCAGTTTCTCAAGGATACCTCTGCCTGACACCAACCAGTGCCCTGCTCTTCTGCCAAACTGAATATATTGTGACTATTTTGTTTCCCAATAAAACTCTAATTCATCCCTTGTTAATCCGATCCATAAAGACTGCCCGTTTCTTCCATTTTCCCTGCTGCTGCCACAGCCACATTACATGGGCTGACTCCCCAGCCCTCATTGTCGTCTGGTTTCCACACTTGCTCCCCGCCTGTCTCTAGAGTGCTCTCATTCACTCCTTTCTCTGCCTTGCATACAACTTTCTGAAGCTTTCTCATTGCTCATATGCTAAAGTTCAGAGTGTTACCTGGATGACCCACAAGGCATTGCTCTGCTTCTTTGGTGTCAACGTCATGTCACTCTCTCTTCCTTCCATCTCTGGGGTGGCTGCTCTGGCCTTAGTCCAGTGGGACCTCTGTATAAATTGTCTTCTCTGCCTCCATTCTCTTGTCAGTTAACTAGCTTTGTGAGTCAATTGCTCCCCCTCTGTGCATCTTACAGTCATTTTTCCAGTCAAGGGCAGATTACCTGTTGAGGGCTCTGCAGCAGAGTGCCCTTCCCTCAGAGCCTCACCTCAGGCCGTCATCACGTTGGAGCTGCCCGGCCAGACCACAAGCTGCACCAGGCCCAGCATGGCACCTCCAGAGTTTAGCCTTTAGCACAGGCCTGGCATATAATAGGTATACCACAGATAATGTTAAAGGAAGACAGGGGAGGAAGGAGGGAGTGAGGGATATCCAATAGCTCAGTTATTCAGGATAAATGTTCAGTTTTCACATGAATCTCTTAAATAGTGGATATAACATGCCCCGCATGCAGGCTCCTTTTACTCAGGCTGGACCCATAGCTGCAGGTAGAGAGGAGGACATGCCTGTCTCTTCTTCCATTGGCATCTTCCTCCTTTTCATCTCTGCTGTGGGTGGAGGGAGGTGATGCTTGTGTCAGTGGCAGTGTCTATCCTTTGATGGATGGGTCCTGGTAGGGGCCAAATAGAGCAATAATACAGAGTGGAACTTGACATGGGAATCATTCACTATGGTGGCAGATATTAATGAAGATGATCACACAGATAACAGGTTTTCTTTTCTCTCCTGTAACAGAGAACCTTAAAAACCATCCAGCCCACTATTTTTCCAATCTCCCTGTTTATCATTATTTCCTGGGAAGTTTGCTGACATACAAATTCCCAAGTCCAACACATAAATTCTGAGTCAATAAGCCTGTGGAAATTCTTTCTCTCTGGGCCTATGGTAGTATGTACATATCTGCTTCACCAAGTAGGTTTTTGGGCATTCAGATGCTCAAGCAGATGCTCAGATACTTTAGGAACCACTGACCAAGCCTCTTACTATTTTACTAGGTCTTCATTACAACAGTGTTGAATGTTATAGAAATATGGAACTGCCCATACAGATTCCTCATTTTGTTATTCTCATGAGAAAAATTTACATCTTTGGTTTTCAGATTATTTTGAATCCTTCAGAGTGCTCACACATCGTTTGTGTCATTGATTCTCACAAGAACACTTCAAAGGTGAGTGGACCTCCCATAAGTCACCTTCTTTTAGTAGATGTGGGCCCTGATGGAAAGCCCATAGTGTGTTAGTGACACTGCTGGTCCCACAGCCCTGATCCTTTGAATTCTCCTCTGGTGTAGGAGCACTCTCCATACGTTCAACCCCTCCCTTCCATCTCTCCCCATTCTATGCTAATGGACTGTGTGCTTGACAGAGAGCACCCCTTTGTTTGTAACCTTGGGCCTGATTGGTCCAGGAGTATATATAAGCTTTTGTACTTTATGGAATAAATGGTGTTTCTGCATCTCGCTCTGGCAGAGCAGTTTTTTACCTACACCTCGGGGTCTGGGTGAGTGACTCCGCAGGCCGTCACCCCTGTCCTGGGAGACCCCATTTCATCTTCCCCGAACACCCCTTCTTTCTTCGTCTCTCAGGACCCCAACTCCTCGAGCAGACTCACGCAGTGCAACCTTAAAGCAATACTCTGGGAGATGCTCACACTCAACCCCAAAATGCCACACACCTTATTTCATATTTTATAATATTTAATTTCTGTATCAAACATTTGCAATTAGCCTTAAGTGAAATGATTGATGGCCTTTCCTCATTTTTAAAAAGGGTGCTTTGCAGATACATAAAGGTAAGAAGCTGTTAGGGGAGGTTTTATGGCAGATGGTTCTTGGCAGCAATTGCTTTTCTTTTATGGCAGTCTGGAAATTTTCCTGGGTAATAACTTTCTTTTCTTTTAACAAGCATAAAATAAAGGGGTTCTAGATAGTTGGATCATTATCAAATGATTTTCCAAAGACAACTATAAATTGTCAATACCATTTAGGCAAACACAAGACTTGTCCACATCTGGAAATCCAATGCATAAATATCTTTTGAATTTTCTTCTTTTGTTGGTCATGATATTTGGCTACCTGAACTGTTATTCCTTAAGAGGCAATTAGCCTGGGGAGCTGGGAGAAAGAAGCTTTGGGAAAGGCATTTATGCAACTTCCCCAAAAGGTAATATTTCTCCTGTGAACCAAATTTTACATTTGGTCTTGCTCTCACCAGAGACTGAGAACAAAGAAAGCTTCAGTTTAAGCTGAAAAGGCAGAAAATCTTAACTAGGAAAACTAGCATGGAGGGGAATTTGATGGGACTGAAAGACAAACATGCTACTTGTGTCCATAAATTCACTTAATTAATATTTTGAACCTCTATTCTATGATTATACATCAGGCTCTGTGTCAGGCACCAGACGTCACGATGCTAGAGAAGAAAACGTTAGTTACAGCCTATTAGGAAATGGCACAGGGTGAGCCTTGTCCTGTGATGTGTGAAGAAGTCATTGTCAAAATCATAACTGCTGATTTATCGAGTGCTTACCTTATCCCAGGCATTGTGCTCCATCAGTGTTAACTCACTTAACAGTTGAAATAACCCTGAGATATAGATGCGATTATTAGTTTCATTTCCTCATTGAGGAGAATGAGGCAAGTGGAGGTAAAGTAACTTGCCCAAGGTCATCCAGATTATAAGCAGTGGCAGTGGGATTTAAATATATCAGTCCAGTTCCTGACCATGCACTTCCCTCAGCAAATCCGTGCTGTGTGGACAAATGAATGAAGCATCTGCGAGTGTGTTGGGCTTTTCAAAAAGGAATACCATGCAGCAAAGAGGTTTAAGCTGGTCTGTCTGAGAGCGCCTCTGTGAGAAAAGGCATTTCAGGTGAGTCATAGAGTAGAACCATGAATGGCAGTGGTAGAACTTTCTAGAATGTGAAGGTCAGAAAGACAGCAGAGAACTTGAGGCAGAGGAAACCTTAAAGAACAGCTACTAGAGTCTTCTCCTTCTATAGAGGAGGAGAAGAGGGCACCAATGCTGGTGTGGAAGGTTGGGATAGCTAACCAGATTCCCTGGCTTCAGGACAGATTCTGATGTGGCACCCTGAGGTAAAAGTAGAGATCTGTATAAAAGACCTCTTACTCCATTACACTATTCAGCTACACCAGGGCTTCCTAACCTTTTACACATAATGATGCACATAGAAAATGACAATATTTGGATGATAAAAGGAGGTTAAATGGAGTCAGCAGCTTGTAGCTAGAAGTGGCCCCAAGGACTCTGAGTACCCCAGACCCCACTCAGACAGTAGGACATAACCATGTCCATTCCTAGGACTTATTGATTTGTGAGAAGACCAAGCACTAATACCTACCATGGATGCATTCCAAAAGGCTCCCCTGGTACCTCCTATTCCAGGTCTACCTGGACTTTGCTGACATCGTCTTACAGCCCTACCTCTTGCACCTTTAGTGTACAGGCCCATACAGGTCCAACCTCATGAACACTGCTGAGAAGCTTGGAGGCCATACCCAGAAGTCCCCTGTCAGCCTTGCCCAGTACTCCAGAAGGACATTTTTCTCCCACCCAGTCAAAGGCCATTCTTTTCACCATCAGCCTTTCTCTGCTGAACAGAAACAGTCTAATTACACACACAGTAAGATGTGCCTGACTGATAATGCTATCCACTCTCCTGAGAGGATAAATTCAGTTAGTTAACTAAAGAGAGTGAGCCTTATAAATCCAAGAGACACGGTCACATTGCTGGATAAAGGAGATGGCTTTCTCTGATCACTTACGTGTTCAGGTGATGGCTGCTTAGCAGGGGTACAATTTTTCCCAGTACTGTGAACCTAGCCAATAGTCATCTCATGAACAATCTGGGTAGTTAGGCCTTTAGGTGGATGGCAGGGCCAGTTGGCAATGAATCAGTGATTCAGCCCAACTTCACTTGTGTATAATGCAAAACAGGCCTTGTCTCTGCTGTGTCTGTCACAGCTGAACAAAGGACACTTCAGCCTCTTTAATTCACTGGACTGGATGGCAGTCTAAGGTTGTTACTCAAATTCTGAGGGGAGGCCTCTCTTCTCTTCCCTGGAAGCAAAGAAGAAATTTGGGCTTGTTTACTACTACTGTAGTTTCTAGGCAATGAACACAGGGACAGCCACAGGGACACAGTATCTCTTGTTTGTTTTCTTATGCAAAAGGGTTATCTGTATTATTTAAAAGATGACATTTCATGAATTATAAGAAAGACCTCAGTTATCCATCTGAATGTGCAAGCTTAGTTCCTGCTTTAGTGAACATCCTTTAAAATGATACAGTGACGTCTAGAGTTGGAGGACTTTTTCTTCCTCTCCCATCGCTTTCTTCCTCTTCCTCTCCTTCTCTTCATTTTCTTTTTTTCTCTCCTCTTCCCCTCCCTCCCTCCCTCCTTCCTTTATACTCTGTCTGTTTTCAGCATTTCTTAGCATAACCTTTTGTGTTCAGCTGTGTGAGTTCTCTAGGTAAGACACTGAGGACATTTAGTCTTCATGGTACCTTGAAGAAGGCACAGCCTATGTTAGCTGTTGTGCACAAATGGTAGAAGTGATAGGGAATTGTGTTCTCCATCACTGATGAGATCTCTCATTTGCTAAATTTCTGAGTAAATCTAGTGTATACACTGGCTATTTCTGTGTAATAAGCTATCCTAAAACTCAGAGACTTAAAACAATGGTTATTATTAGGTTATTATTATAGCTATTAGGTTATGTAGTAAAATATAGTTATTATAATGTTATTATTCTAGCTTGGAAGCCTGGGTGTTGGCTGATCTTGGCTGGGCTGGGCTGAGGGGCTCTGCTGACTTGGCTGGCTTACTTGATTGCTCTAGGGTGGGCTTGGTAAGATTAGCTCTGCTCTGTGTATCCCTCATCTTCCTCTTGGAACAGCAGGGTCTTTGCATAGAGAGGTACAAGAAGACAAGCTGAAACTTGCAAGACATCTGAAGGCTCAGACTTGGAACCAGCACATTGTCATATCTACCCCCACTCAAAAGTGAGCCTACAAAAAAAAAAAAAAAGTGAGCCTACAGCTGAATATAAACCAAGAGTGCAAGGAGGTTGAAGAATTGGGTCCAATAATACAACCTACCACACTGGTGGGAAATGGGGTCACAACAAAGTACATTGTTTTGCTTGGTGGGAGTGGAAAGGTATGAAGATGGAGAATGTGGGGATCCAGGGAAAATAGAGGTGATCCCAAGGTCAAAATTACAACCCATTTTGTGTACATGTGCATGCACACACAATGTTAAATGAAAACAAGGTACAAATAATTTTAAAAGCAACCAAATAAATCTTCCTTCTATTTGACTGGAATACTTCTATCCCCATTCTCACACAGTGTCTGTATTTTTAGGCTTTAATTTATGCTTTCTTACCTTAGCTTATTTATTCAATTAAAAAAGAGATTCAACCGTAGAAAACTCCATCACTCGTAATTCAGCAAGATTTGCTCTGGAAAAGGGTGCATATGATTTTGCAGGCTCATTAACTATTCGTTTTTTTAATTGCATATTCTGGATGCTGTTGGTTTATGTAAATGTTTCTATGGTGTTAAAAGTGACCTTGTTTATCACCTCCTAGTCTAAAAGAAACTCTTACTTATTAAGGAATGTGAAGATAGGTCACCTCTTGAGGTTTTCAGGCAGGGTTGTCACCGGATAAACTGGAAAGGTTTGATTTGATACCAACTTGTCTCTTCAGGTGGTGGAAAGAACATTCATTTAAATGACTTTTTGTAGGGACAGGCCCTTGTCCTAAATACAATGGTGTATTAGTTTGTAGAAAAATTTGAAAAAAATAAAAAGTCTACTGAAGGAAAGGATTAAGTGAAATTCCTTAAACAGATTTTTAAGACTGCTGTGAACTCTTTTAGTCTGTTTTGAGTAAGTGTGTTGCATTTTAATGAGATTATTTTGATGTTTTCACCAGGTTTGAGTGCAATGTATAACAAAGATTTCTTTCTATTCCCTATTCTCCAACGGAAATGTCTTTCTGTTGGGCTAACGGATGATAGCTGAATTATTATACCCAGTTGTTCTGGTTTATATATTCCAGGTCTGCCTGTAAGATTTTCTACTTCTCCTTCCTCTGGGCCTTGTCCAGGTGTGGTACCAGATTGGCTGCCTTTCTTTTGCCATCTAGCTTATCAGTGGCATCAATTCTGCTTTGATTCTACCCCTTACCCTGACACATGCTGCTCTCCAATCCTCATGGAGTAAGACGTTGCTGTGATGAGAGAAAGAATTCCAAGGTTTGTCTCCTCTCAAAGTAGCCCATAATATTGGAAGAAGCATTTTAATTCCTACAGTCTCAGGTTTTTTTTTTAATTGAAAATCAAGAGAGTTAAGTTAAATAATCTCTTTCTAACTTGAATGCTTTTGAATTCTACGTGTTCTCCAATCTTTGCTCTGATTCTTCGATGCAGATTGAGTGCTTCGGAGAAGTTACAAGATTTGTTAAGGACCCAGGGACTGCTTAAACAGCACAGGGATAGAATCTTCACCTCTACAATCTGGGATCCTGCCTACCCTCTGACCCTGCCATCCTTTCCACTAAAAACTACTTAGTTTTATTTCTTGATTCTCATGAGCTCCTAACAGACAGGACTATGGGGTTCCTTGTTTAGTTTTGTCTGATAGTAGTTTATTTAACAGCAAATGCCTACTATGTGCCAGGCACTCTCTGAGCATGGGAGATCAATGATGCTTGAGGAAGATGTGGACCTGTGTTAGGGCAGAAACTGGAGGCAGGTTTGTTTCCAAGGATGGGCAAAACTTGGGTTAGATCTGATATAAGGTTACTTTCGCTTTGATTTCCTTATGAACTAGCACATTAGAATGGAAGATATAAAGGAATCAAAGGAACAGGTTGGGAGGAAACTCCCCAGGTCTCATATGGAGATATGCTCGAAGTTGGTGTTCTTGACAATCTAAGTTTTGTATTTTATAACTCCAGTTACTTTAGAATCATATGTATATGAAACATATATAAGTGTATATTTAAGTGTGTGTGTATTTATGTATATTTAAGTGTGTGTGTATGCATGCATATATGTTTGTATGCATATAACTTATGTGTATTTGTATGTACAAACATATCTATCCATATCTATCTCTATCTCTATCTCTATCTCTATATCTATATCTATATCTATATATATAAATAATTTTGACACTCAGGAGGCCTGTGATCCAGGTGTAATATGCAATGCCTGTAATCTAGGCCTGGAAAAAACTTGCTGCATCAGCACTAGTACAGTAAGTTTCTCTCTCTCTCTCTCTGATTTCAAGATCAAAAGTTTTAAAATCAAGGAATATTTCCATGGAGCTCACATTTTCAATAATTTTCTAGTGTGTTGATGTATAATAACCACAAAAAACCCTCCAAATCATCAATTAACCATGTTATAGTTTGCATCTGGAATATACTTCTCCCAAACTCATGTGTTAAGGGCTTGGTGAGGTGAAGGGTCTCCCTCCACTATGTGCTTCTGCCATGATGTATTGTGCAACCACAGGTCCAAAACAATGGGGCCAATTGGTCAGGGACTACAACTTTCAAAACTGTGAGCCAGAATAAACCTTTCCCCTTCATAAGGTAATTTAGCTCAGGCATTTGTTACAGTGATGAAAAGCAGATTGACACAAACCCATTTGTTGTCCTCTTCCTCTAATGGCCATTTTAGATCCTTCAGATAATTTGTGCATACCACTTAGTTTTAGACTATGAAATTTTTCTGAAATTTGGCCAAAATCCAGCAGAAGGCAGGCATTCTTTGTCCTATAGCCAGCTCTGTTCTTTTCACTGGTGATTAGTTAATTTATGGAAGTTCATAGGGTTTGCTTTCTTCTGTTTGCAGTAGAGGGTTTTACAATTGTTGTGTTTTGGTAAAAGCTCGTGTGTGAGACAATGCAAGAAGGTTTAGAGAGGAAACAATTGGATTATAAGAGCCTTAATCCAATCATTGAATTAATCCCCTGATGGGGATTGAGTGGTAATTAAAGGCAGGTAGGGTGTGACTAGAAAGGTGGGTCCCTGGAGGTGTTGCCTTTGGGTATACGTTTTTGTATCTGGCGAGTAGAGTCTCTTTCTGCTTTCTGATCATCATGTGAGCTGCTGCTTCCCTCTGCTACCTTCTTCCACTGTGATGTTCAGCCTTACCTGGAGCCCTGAGGAATGAAGCCTGCTGTCTATGGATTGAGACCTCTGAAGCCATGAACTCCTAAATGAACTTTTCCTCCTAAAATTGTTCTGATTAGATCTTTTAGTCACAGCAGCCAAAAAACTTACTAAAACAACATTCAATTAGATACCATCACTCTAATTTTTTGATCTCTAAAATAAAGGTAATAATCTCAATGACATTAGATTCTTGTGAAAATTTGATGAAATCCTGCCTGTGGAAGAATTTATCTCCACAGAAGAGACATAATGGATGTCCAACAAATGTTTGTTACATCTGATTTACTTATAAAGATATTTAAAAACATACGATGATGGGAAGATTCAATAGTCTCACTTCACAATGTGACTTGTATTTTCTTGATTTTAAGGACTTGGAGGTCAAAATATTTGCTAATATGAACACTTTATTTTAACTCTTTGGGGCTTCATTTCCTCATCTATACAATGGAGCTAATACTACTTACCTCATAGGATGTTATGAAGATGTGCTAACATGTGCATCATATTCAGAATGTTATTTGTGTACCGTGGGCATAAGTGTTAGTTATGATCCTTATTATTTCACATTTTTTTGTTCACTGTCATGTGCATATTTATTTCATTATAATCTTAATGTCTATACAACTTTTTATCCTGAGATTTTAATTTAAACAAATTTTCACAGAAATTTATTTTTTACTAGTTTTAATTTCTATATTGTCTGCTGCTGTTAGATACTTAAGCTATTCCCCATTTTTTTTTTTTAAAGAATTCTGGATATATCTGCAGTGAACAGGTTAAAACATTTGGTTTTCTTTTTTATGTTTTGAATGATACCCTACAAGAAATTCTCAAAAGTAGATTACTGCATTAAGGGGTATAAGTATCTTATGGATCATTATCTATGGCTATATTGTTTTCCAAATGTATTGCACCAGTAGACATGGATTTTCAAAAGCTTGGAAACATGGAGACGGGTTTTGGCAGTTCAGCCACAGGGTCTGATCTTTGGAACAGTCACCTTGAAGAGGTAGTAAGCCGTGAAATTAAAGAGCAATATCTGCTTCGTCCCAGTGGGGCTGCTCCCCCACTACTGACACACTGCAGAAAACAGAAAGGAGGCAGCTGTTGGTGGGTAACTGTTCTGGTCTCAGGTATTTACCCAAAGTGCCTTCCCATTGGCCATCATATAATTCCCTCTCACTAGCTAGCTCTCAACTCACTGCTCAGTATTTGCCCAGGCTGCTCTCTGTCCTTGGAGGCTTGTTCTTGGATTCTGCATCTCAAACTCTTCATCCTGCCTTTCCTGTGTCTTATCTTTGATCAAATCCTCATTCACTTGACACCAAGAGGCTCCTAAAGATGGGGAGTGAGCTGTACTCTCAGCTCTGAGGAAATCCCACCAGGCTTCCAGGAAAGTGTGTAAGCTCTTGATTTAATGATGGTATTTTGCACCTGCCCAGAAGGTAATGAAAACAGTCTCCTCGGAGCACAAAGAGCAAAGACAAAGAGGGGAGCTGAACTAAGAATTCTGACTGCAGGTCCTAGAGTCAGATTTTTAGATCCCACAGAGCCAGGTCTCCATGCAAGAATTTTTGTTTCCCTAGAATAACAGCAGCCCTTTCTTTAAAAATGCATGCAAAGGAGGAGAACCATTTGGAAGTATCTAGTAAAGTTGAATATATGCATACTCTATGAACTAGCAATTCCACCCCGAGGTATAAGCTCAACAGAAAAGAGTGCATATGTCAACCAAAAGACATGTGCTAGAATGTTCACAACAGCATTATTCATAATACCATAAACTGGAAGCAGAATATGCATCTAGGGAGTATGGACAAGTGTTAAGTGTTCATACAAAGAAGTAGTGTTTCAGAAATGAGAATGAACCAACAGAAGCTACTTGCAACCACCTGGATTAACCTCACAGCCATAATGATGAAGGAAGGAAACTAATCACATGAGATGAGTACTCTATGAAGACATTGAACATCAGGCCAGCGGTTCCCAGTGGTGGGGAGTGGATTGGAGGAAGCACAGAAGTGCTGCTGGCTTCTGATAGATTCTCTTTCTTGATCTGCATGCTGAGCGTGAAGATTCATTGAACTCTCTACTTACATTGGATGCACGCTTTGCAAATGTAACTGGCAAAGAATATTCTAGACTTCAACCTAAGTGGTGCCTTAGATAAAACATATTTGCTGAGGAAGGAAAAACATCTTTCTAGAATTTAGATAACTAAAGATTTATCCAAATAATTGTAGCAAAATAAAAAAAGATCAGAACTTATTTAGCAATCTGGTAAGTATTAGTGGCCCTAGGAAATCTGGCTCTCCGGAAGCAGACACACTGTCTTCACCCCAGTCCTAATAAGGACAAGTAAATCAGAAAGGCCAAGTCATTTGGTCATGCCTTTCAAGCTTCAAGGAAGGGGAAGGCTAAGAGATTTGTGCTTGAGCTCACTGAGCTGCAGTGAAGAGGGCTTGATTGGAAGGAGCTGAGGTGGACCAAAGGGATGTGGTGCTGGGAGAATAGGCCATAGCTAGAGATGGGGACCCTGGATCTGAGTTCCTGGGCCAATCCAAAGTATGGGAAACAGAAGCTTGAAACACAAGAGCATTAAAGGCTTAGTGGTTGATGTGAGAGAGTTTGACCCCAGAGAGTCACATAGCAAAAATCAACATTAAAATTAAAATTATGAAATATGTTTGATTGAAGGATCAAGGATTAAACATTATAATATTTGCAAGTACCATGCTAAGGAATTTAAAAAGTACTTAATCTCATTTAATCTCCATAACAACCTCATAAAGTATACATTATTGTGCCTATTTAAAAAAAATTTTTTTAGTTACAGATAGATACTATCTATATCTATCTATCTATCTATGTATCTATCTATCTATCTATTTTTTATGTGGTGCTGAGGATCGAACCCAGTGGCTCACGCATGCGAGGCAAATGCTCTACCACTGAGCTACAATCTCAGCCCTTATTATGCCCATTTTACAGATGAGTAGCTGAGATTTGGTAAGGTACAGTTTATTCAAGGTCACATGGCTTTTCTGACTCAAAA
Source organism: Xerus rutilus (assembly GCA_028644305.1). NCBI lineage: Eukaryota > Metazoa > Chordata > Mammalia > Rodentia > Sciuridae > Xerus > Xerus rutilus. Next base: position 145,066,478 of record CM053402.1, read on the forward strand.
GCATTGTTTCATAACCATTTAGTTGTATAGGCTAGATTCAAATGTAGAACTCCCGCTTTTAGGCAGAAAAAAGGAGGTAGGTCCGACCTGGGAATAAAAGGCAAGGCCCTAATTTGACAGGGACTAGAATACTTGGACATGTGATCGGATGGGGTGGCTATTTAGAGAAAGAAGATAGAACTCTGTGCTGTGCATGTATCAAACATAAGCAGCTCTTACGTTCCTCTGCAGCAGGTACCATGCTGGGCACTAGAAAGATCATGATGATGAATGCACGGTTCTTAGGTTCAAGTCTCCAGCAACAGTGCAGAAACCAGTTGTTAGAGTCAGGTTCAAGGTCTGAGTAAAATTAGAGGCAAGGATGAACTCATGCTGATTTTCTGAACTATTCAACTCTCTCTCTCTCAAAGCCTAAGGTAAGATTATCCTTCAGATGGGACATCAAGTGGCTTTAGCCACGGGGAATGCAAAAAGGTCCAAAAAGGGAGGGAAAAATACCAGGACAAGGCCACTCTGCTTGCCCAGTACCCATTAACTTTGGGAAAGTGCTTCTCCTTTTGTGACAACCTTAGTGAGTCCATCAGGCAAGATATCCCATCCATACCTAGTAAAGGGATGGATTTGTGATACACAATAAGAGAATTAAAATCCTAAGTAATATGACAGAGACAAAAAAATAGAGAACATTCATTTTGAGAGCAGCAACCTGAAAGATCTATATATTTTTCTTACTCCCCCAAACCCCATAAAGGAGCTGACTCTTTTCTTTGCCTTGTCCCTAGAGTCAATGAACTGCTTCTCACCTTACCAAAGAGTTCCATATTTGTAAACTAGCTAGACAGGTTTCTATTGTTTACAACTGCACAACACTGACTGATACAAAGACAATATCTATAGGATAGTATCTATAGGATAGACAATATCTAAGGGAATAGGATACAGTTTCCTGCAAGAGGAGATGCTTTATCTTTGAATTCAAAAATGGCAGTTCAATATCTTGCTCACGGTAAGTGCTCAATAAATGTTGGTTGAATAAAAACATGAATTAATGAAGAATGAATGAATGACCACAAAAATTATCTGACATCACTTAGCTCACCACAGTCATGTAGACATGGGTTACAGCTGGTGTCAAATCAGTTGGTAAGGTAGCATCTTTAAGCCATCATGCCAATCATTTTAATCCAGCCAAGAATACTTCCTGTTTTGCAAGTAAAACAAAGCACATCTTCATTTTTATAGCAGCCACCATCTCTCTTGAGAAAAACAGGTTATTGTAATTCCAGCTTAGCTGAAATACGTAAGGCTTACTCATCCTGTGCATAAAATTGATAACTTGTGCATCTGGGACTGTCTATTTCTTCCCTATTAATCCATTTTAGACTTTATAAGTCAACTGAGCATTCAGCTTTTGAAAAATGATTCTGGAAAATTATTTTGCATAAGTACTAGTAAATACTGGCATGTGTTCCTGGCAGGGGATGAAAATATTCCATTTAGTCTCTGGTGGCCCTAGGATCAGAAATAGTGGTTGCAGAATTGGCTCAGTTTGGGCACAGAAAAGCCTGTGCTGGCCAGTTCTACTTTCTGACTTTCTTTCCACTTAGAGGATGATTTATTTTAAAACTTCACAAAGGAAGATTATAAGGCAGATGAGAGAGAGGCACACACACATATCAATGACCAGAGAGACTGGTAGTGGAAAAACTGTTAGCATTCTTCTTTGGGTTCATATATGTGGCCCAGTGGAAGATCCTAATGATGTCATTAAGTTTATGATTGTAGATGCAGCATGGCCAAGCTGTTAATCTTTTTATAAATTGTAAGCAGTGGGATATTTTGCAGCTATAAGATGACAGGGATATTGACAACGTCAACCTAATTCTATCATTTGCCATATATTTGTGCTGAAGGAATGGAAATTGCAGTTCCTTAAAACATACCTGGCTTTTTATGGACTTGAGAGATCTTCAAATCTTTATAAGCTGACCAGGTACTATTACTTAGAGAGGGTGGTGGGTTTTCGGATTAACTGTGGCTGCTCCCGTATGTGAGTCTGACTTTAAACCAGGTCTGTAGCAACTTGGTAAATGGAAGATGAATAAAATGAATCCAATAATTAAAATAAAAGCAAAATTTGCCATCAAATGTGTTGTTGTTAAGACTCATTTTAAGATACAAATTTTGAAACATTGCTGCAACTTTCCACTTACATTTTTTTTTGTTAGTGTAAACCTGACCAATTTAATTATTGGAATTTTGAGAAATTAATTCATTTCTCATAATTGGTCCCTCCACCAATGGAAATTACTTACTGTGGTGCTTAAAGCTAAATAGTTTTCTCTACTTCTCAAAATTAGTTTGAGAAACTATGGTACATACAGATGGATGCCTAAAAGCTGTATGCATTGCATGAGGCACAAATATAAGGGTTATTTTTTCAACATCATGAACACGATCCTTCATTATCATAAAATGCAAAATAGAAAAGTTTGCTTTTGGGAGATGAGCGTTCTGGTTGGACTGCACCAAGCCTGGCAGGTGGTAGGTAGATGCCAGTGTTGGATGTAGTCAAGGGATTTCTAAGGAGGTCTCTAACAGTGGTGGGCCAGGTAAGGGCTGGACCTATGGATGAACCAGAGGCAGTATCCAGGGAAGAGCTAGGGACCTGTACTGGGACTGGTCTGAATACCTTGAAACCACAGGTCTTAGTTTAAGATCTCTCTGGGTAGTCAGAGAAATGCCAAAAGATTAACAGTTTTCTTAGGTGGGGACCAGTAAGCACAAGACTGATTTATTAGCCAAGAAGAATAGAAACACAAAAAGGAGGGTCTGAATAACAGTGTTAGACTCTTGGGAAGGGATTTTGAAATTGGTTCAGAATCAAGGCCAGGAGGCTGGGCCCCAGAGGAGTTGAGAGTTTCAGGTTAGAATCTTGTGATGGGCTGATTTTGTCCCTCAAATATAGCTTGAAGTCTTAACTGCCAGTACCTATGAATGTGACTTAAATAGGTTAAGATGAGGGCATCAGGCTGGGTCCTAATCCATCATACTAGTATTCTTATAAGCAGGAATGCCATGTGGGGACAGATACACAAGAAGAATGCCCTGTGATGACAGAGGCAGAGACTGGAATGATGAGCTCTCATGACCACCGTGGGTGAGCAGAGAACCTTTACCTCAAAGCCTGAGCAGCAGCAGCGCAATGAGGAATGGCATCAGTGGGCTCCATTTCCACTCCCCGTGTTCTGGTCCTCATTGCTTTACTCTATTCTTAAGGCAAAGTGGAGAAGCAGAGAGGTCAGCATGTAAGTACAGAAGCATAACAGGACACTTGGAAATCAGTTCCAAGGCCTCAGGGAGTCTACCTGGCATCAGAAGTCCATGGAACCCATCCTTGATTGTCTGCACCAAGGAGAGATAGGCAAGGATTGAGTCTACCCGGACCATGAGGTCAGGAGTGGTGGGGATGGTAGAAAATTGGAAAGGATTCAGACATGGTATTTTTCTGTAAACATGACTTCTGTCTCCTCTGACCATCTCTCTCTCTTTCTCCCTCCCTCTCTCTTTCTCTCTCTCTCTCTCTCACACACACACACACCTGCAGGCTGATTTCTGAGGGACCACCAATGTCCTAATGTAGATCTGGGAGGACCCTGAGACCAGGACCAACTCAATTGCTACCCTGAGGTCCTGGCAACTCTTCTCATCCCTCTGGCTTCGGTCTTGTCTGTGCTGATTGAGTACAGAGAGGGTCCTGAGTTGACCAGGCACTGACACAATCATATGCCAGGCCGCCCCAAGGGCCTGGTGTCCAATACTGGGCACCTTCTCCTGAATGCCTTCCTCCTCAGAGGGCCTGGTATGCTGCCCTCTTGCCTCTCTGCTCCGTGGCTGCTGCTCCTTCTGGGGATTCATTTCCCCAGACTGCCTGCAGAGCAGCTTGGAAACGCCCAGGCCCTCTCTCCAAGTCTAATCTCCACCCCCAGATGCAGGAGGTTTCTTTTCCTCTCTAATTTTTCCCCTGCTAATCATCACAGGGAAACAGGCAAGAGTAGAAAGACAAAAATCATGAACAAAGTCACAAAAGCCCACAAAAATATATAGGAAAAAATTACTATTGCTATTTTTAACTTAAGTTATTATTTTTAATTTAAAAAGTATTCTTTTTATTGGCCCCTTCCCATTTTGACTCTGTGACTACAGTTCCTGATATCCTAGGCAGTTCTAAAAGATGACTTATAGCAACTCTTACCCTTCCATCCTTGACAGTGGGACATATTACCCCCTCAGGCTTTTTTTTTTTTTTTTTTTTTTAATGAAGGAAAAAGCAAATGATATAATCTTGATAATTTGTTTGACAAGATGTTGCAGACTCATTGGCACTATTACTACTGAGTGTGTAAGACTGGCATTATTAAAAAAAAAAGTCACCTTTTCAAAGTGCCAGAACTCTTATGTAATTTCATGCAGGACACCAGAGAATGTTTCTCCTTTGGAAGGAAATAAAGGTCAAGTGTACCAAAAATGTGGAAAGGTAACAGGACTAACACTGTACTATTTCAATTCTGTGAGGGACCACAGATTCATACAGATTCATACAGACAGAAAGAAGAACAGTGTCCTTGAGGGATGGAGGGAAAGAGGGCGTGGAGTTCATGTTTAATGGGTACAGAGCTTCAGTAGGGGAGGATGAAAAGGTTCTAAAGAGGATGGTGTCAATGGCTGCACAACAATGCAGATGTCCTTGATGTCTCTGAATGGTATGCTTGAAAATGGTGACAATGGATAATGCCATGTTATACACGGTCTGCACCCGCTCCCCTGAATGTGGACTGTGGGGCTGAAGAAAAGGCAGAGGCAGGTGGTGGAGGTCACCTCAAAAGCAGGTGACTTCCTGTAATGTGGCCAGGTGAAGGTGACATTCCACAGACCCTTTAGCAGGCCTCTGTAGCTATGGATCTGCACCGCGAAATCTGTGGGCTTCTCGTATTAAAAGGCAAAAAAAGGTAACACAATACTTCTCACCAAAGAATGCAAAAAGAACATTCTTGTTTTCTCTAGGATTTTAGAGCCAGATCCCCAAAGATCTTTTATTTGTAATGCAAATGCAAGAAAACATAGAGTATTACAGAGTCCCTTTTGAAATTTTCTTTTGAAACCAGCATTTTTCCTGGAGAGATTTATTAAATTCTTAGAAACTTCCAAGAAGTTACTTTTCATATAATAGAATTTGCTTCAATGAAGATTCTTAAATACTTCAGCTTTCAGGAATTATCTCTGAAAAAAATATGAATATACTTTCTCCTATTAACATTGAGGTCCATGTCACATAAGAGTCCTTTCTGAGAATATTAACATTATAATACTATCCTGAAATTTTTCATTAAGAAAAAAGTCATTCTTCATATACCTACAGCAATTAATTATTAAATGCTACAATAAGCCATTCCAATCTTATTCAAATAAGCTCTGAAAATACCAGCCTAACATCAAATTGTTCTGGAAAGAGCTCATTTCTGAAAATGTTCAGCCTTTTTGTAATCTTGCTTTGGAGAGGGCTTTAGAGATACAGTTGGTTTATAATCTTGTTCTATTACTTATTTAATAGCTTATAGGACACTTAATATTTTTGAGCCTCAGTTTTATAATCTGTAAAATGAAACTGGCATTAATTCAGATCCAACAGAATTGTTAAGACAATTAAAAGAGATAAGAAGAGACTCCAAAGGCGAAGAAGGGGTTGTCATCTAGCATTGCTCCCTTTGACCTTTTTGTTTATATTTCATTTTCAAAGTCAAATAGCTCATTTTCTCTTAGGCTTTGCCTAAATAAAAAAGATGTTTTTTGAAAAATGCTGTGATAATGTATGAAAAATGCTTAATGAGACTTACTACTCACGGTAGTGCTTGCACATATAAAATCACCCACAGTGGTAGGTTTGTTTGTTCATAGACAACTCATCCATGGATTCATCCACTCGTTTATTCATTTATTAAAACAAATATTCATTGAAAACATTGTCTTTGCCAGGAGCTTTTCTAGTAGCTATGAATGAGGTAGATGAGAGCAGGGAGCTCATATTCTAGTCATAGAGAGGGACAAAAAAACCAGGAAAACATATAAAACAACAAGTTACCGCTGCTGTCAAGCAAACGATCATGGCAATCAATAGCCAGGGAATGGTGCAGGTGTAGGTGAGACATGCTCTTCAGGGGTTATTCAGAGTATCTAGGGAATTCCTCTCTGGGGATTTGACCTTTGAGGAGAAATCAGAGCACTAACTCAGGCATGGGCAGGTGTCCGGCAATAGCGTCTAGGGACTTGAAATTTTATCTGGAAATCCACAATTTAGAGGAGAATTTTATGAATTAAAGTGATGACAAATTCTGCCCACCACTTCTTTGGGCCCTAGAACACTAATCCTGACTTGAGAGGCCTCAGATGTAGAGTGTGGACTGTGTGCTCATGGACTCACCATCTCATAAGTGCCATCGAAGTGCTGACTCCTGACTCTTGGACAAGAGAGGCAGGGTCTATGCAGCAACTGTTTGTTGGGCCTCCACCATGCACCCCTGAGCTCTGGGAGGAATATAGTTAGGGCTCTTGAAATTACATCACATGAGCTACAGCTAATGTCAGCAGAGAGAATCTTTATTTATTTCATATATATATATATAAAGGTCTAAAGCAGAATGGGAGAACTCATGAAGCAAGTCAAAAACAGGAAGAACAGGCAGGACTACGGATCCCAAGGTAGGTTCATTTGAGGTTAAGGGGCTGAATTCTCCCAGCCACAGTTATATAGCTACACATCTCTAAACAGGTTGTCTGCAGCCTTGTTCTTGGGTGGGGAGCTTGTTGGTTCAGTCAATGAATGGAGCTGATTGTGAGGGAACCCTTGGGTCTCTACCAAGTTAGGCTCTGAGTCATCAGAAACAGAGGGAAGGACGGGCTGAGGTTGTTTAGTTGTTGGTGTGTGAAGGCTCTCAGGACAGTCTAAAGACTGGGGAGTATTAGCTCAATATGTACTATTACTCCAGATTGTGTTAGATGTTATGGGGGTAATAGAATCCCATTATTTCGGAGGTCTAAGAAGCCACGTGTTCTAACCTAGTGATTGGAATCCCTCTCTAGAAGGATTCTAGGCTAATTCCTCTATGGTGACTCAGGAAAGATTTCTTCCTCTGTAAATGATGAATAATCCCAGTTTTATAATGTATATATAGATATTATAAACCATCAAAATCTTCACAAATACAAGACTTCACGGCAGTAAAGAGAAGGGTAAAAGACACCATAGAAATAATGTGTGGTCATGGATAGTCCAGCATGAATGTGGCCTCCAGGGAGGTGTCTGCACCAAGAGCAGGACCCTGATGTGTCTGAGTCCTCTGTATTTGGAAGTTTTAGGTCCTTAGTGCTATAAATCCTCAGATTGATTTTTTGTGAATGAATGCAGAGTAATCCAGCCTTTGGAGATTGATTATTATATTCAGATTCAAAAGAGATTTTTGGAAAGCAGACCACACATAGTTTATTCAAATGCCTTCCAGCACTAACATTCTAAGGTCCTTTGATTCTGTGATAATTTTTATTCTGTCATCTGATGCATTTTACGTATGACTTAGTTTTGGACTAAAGTATACAACCTACCTTGCGGATTTTCTAGGCTTGACAATATAAGCTTTTTAATTATGGATAAAAGAAACAAACAAAGGTTAAATAACCTCCTGTTTTAGTCAGCTTTTTTGCTGCAATAACCCAAAGACCTCCTAAGAACAATGAGAGAAGGAAAAGTTTATTTTGTGGTTCACAGTTTAAGAAGTCTCAGTCCATTGACTTGAGGTGAGGTAGAGATTATGGAGGAAGAGTGTGATGGAGGGAAGCAGCTCAAGACTTTATGCCAGGAAACAGAGAAAAACTCCACTCACCAGATACAAATTATATATCCTAAAGACATGCCCCCAGGGACCCACCTCCTTCAGCCACACCCTATTTGCCTACAGTCACCACTCAGTTAATCCCTATCAGGGATTATTAATGTACTGATATATCAAGGCTCTCATAACCCAATCATTTCATCTCTAAATCTTCTTGCATTGTCTCACAGAAGAGCTTGTGGGGAACACCTAATATATAGACCATAACACTCCCCACAGGTTACAAAAAGTTTCAGAAGAGTGGTGTAGACAGCAAGGTGGAGACCTCCTATGTGCTTGCTTTTACCACTTCTTGGGGAGGCCTGGTATAAGAAACTAATTTTAGACTTCTTTTACTAGTCATTGTTCTCCCATTAAGTGGCTTCAAAAAAATGCCCTGACACAGCCTCGACTGAGACTTTTACAAGGTGTTGGTACATTTTTTCAGAATACAATTGGAGGAATAAATTTGACTTGCCTGTTAATACTAATATTAGACTCTTGGTGTGCTAATTTATATAAACCCCCTCATCTGCCCTGGTTGCCATTTGGATGCCTATCTGCCCACCACACTCAACATTTCTCTATGGATCAAGAGGGAAAAATAAATTCTAAAATATTTACCAATTACCTCTTTACTATAGAAAATGTGCATAGGATTCCCCAGAGGAAAAGAAACGAACTACTAAAATGTCAAAAACATGAAGCTAGACTTGCCTTAATTTGCTCCAGGATACACAAGGGACTCCCTCATGCACTGATTCAATAATATGGCAGAGGTCTGCATCTATGCACATTCAGAGACTCAATGCACTTTCAGAAGGAATCTCCTGCTGAACTGGTTTTTGATGAGACATTTTAAAGGAATATTGGGGGCTAGTGTAGTGACTTTCACAGATCTATTGAAACCAACAATGTTATTCACAGTAATGTTTGAAGGATCTGGTAGCAATTTCTGTCTCCCTATGGTTGCTTTGATAACCACTCAAACTATTCTCTTTCACACCATGACCATGATCATTATTAATTATAACTATATTGTATAGAACTAATAGTCTACAAAACCCCCTCACATTAAAATTCTTATTTAATTCTTTGAAGATGCTGAAAAATAGACTCAGGTCCAGGGAGGTTCAGCAATTTTTCCAATATTAGATGGCAGGAAAAAAGCTAGAATAAGATTTAGGTAATTTTGACTCTGGACTTTGCTTTCTAGATTGCATTTCACCTGTTGTGGGGATATGGAAACACATTTTTTAAGGTATATTTGCTTAAAGAAAACAATCCAAATTTATAGAAATACAAGTTATTATTTATTTTACAAGAAAATTCACAATGATATTCTTCAAAATATCATGATCCTCAGTGTATTTAAAATTTTGATCTAATTTCCAAGTTACCAGTTATATCACTTTAGGAATACAACTCTACCATGAAGCTTTGTTTACACAAGAGGGTTCAAGGTGAGGGGAGGAAGCCATTTTTGTTCTCTTTAATGGCAAAAAAAGCATGGTAGATCTTGAAATAACCTTTGGGTGGCGCCATTTGACCAATCCCCTTCTTGTAAGGGTGTGGTCTATGTTCAAGACAAAAATATGTCATTATCTAGATGCTGAGAACCTAAATACTCCAGGGAGTTGTTTATCTTGTTTTAAGAATGATGGGAAAAATCAGTAGGGATTTGAGCCTTTTTATTACTGTTGCTAATGCTACCTTTTGAATCCTGATGAAAGAAAGCATTTCAATTGCTCAAGTTGGATTGGAACAGAGAAGGCATTTAAAAATCAGGCAAGATCATTCTATTAACAGGATTAGTCCAGAGGTTGATGACTAAAGGAAAACAGAAAAACTAAAATGAAAGACCAAAAGAACTTTGAATAGAGTAAGCCCATCCTATTAAGAGCTCAACCCTGTGGTCTTGCTGATCCCATCACAGCACTGGAACTGACTCCTTGTAGGGTGTGATTAGCGCAATGTCTACAGACTAGCAAAATGCCAGGTTGAAAAGCAGAAGATTCAATTAATAGACTGTCTTGCTTCTGAAAGATGTCGAATGACTGGTTTTGTAGCATTTTACTCACTAAATTGATGGAACCAAACCATTGGTCTGGTATCACAGGGGTATGGTTCTTTTTGCAGTCTCTTTGAAAGTTGCTTTTCTGTGTTCATTTGTAGATTTTATTTTTTTCATGGCCTTTATCTGGCATTTACAACAAGCCCCAGGACTTTTGAAAACATCACCCAAAGGTGTCTATGGATTTCAGGGCAGATTAATTGAACACATCCTGTATCCTGAAATAAATAGCTTTATTCAAAGATTATCACAATTTCTTGGTTTCCCAATTTTTGCTTAAACTGATCCCATCTGTGCATTCGACGATCAATGTGGGTGGGAAATCCAATTACATCAATATTTTATTTTCAGAAAAATAGCAGGCTGGAGGGTCCACAGAGACTCATTACATTTTCGGAGTTCAGTACAATTGAGTGCTGTTAAATAAACCATTGGCATATAATCAACTGCCATTTATTTTAGTGCAGAAATATCTGTTACAGTAGATAGAAACCATTCAATACCATTGACAAACAGATAGTTCATAGCCTTAAATTAGTTAGCCTATTTTTGTAATGAATAGAGACTTAATTTGAGTTTCCTCATCCTGGGAACATGAAACAAAATTATATCATACAGTGAGTAACGGTTTGAAAAATTTTAATTTAGTTTGGCACCACGGGTTCTTCTAATTATTGCTGACTCTTCACACAGCAGAGACAGTGACCCTGAGCCCAGGGGCAAAACAGCTGCTTCTCACCTGCAGACTCATTATCGAACTAATTATTCTTCAAATAATTTTATAATATTCATGCAGAACCTAATTTTGGACCTATAAATATAGGTTTAAGTCATTTATGATTTACTCTCTTGCTCATGCCCCCAACCCATGTTGGAGAACTTGCATGTCCTATTACCCTGAGGGAAACTTTGTAAGTTTTCTACCTTGGATATGAATTAGCACTCGGCTAATTCAAATTTCCAAACCCAGCACAGCGTGATTTTGCTTGTTGCCTGAAAACTGTTTGTTAGAACTTAAAATCAGTTGTCAACATTTGAAAATTAAAAATTTTGTATCAGGATCCAGATCCCTGACTTTTCTTGGAGGTTGGATTCTCTAGCTATGCCGGAATCCTTTTACCAGAAGGTGACAATTACCTGGTGTTAAGTAACAAGTGTCCCTTTCACAGAAGCATGCACCTGCCATTTCTCCATAGGCAACCTGGGAGCTGGGTATCAGTTGCTGATCATTATTTTATACCTCTCTCCAATAACTTTATTTCCCTCTTGGTTCTAAGGATTTTAAAGAATTTCATGGGCTTTAGGCATTTTTACTTTACGAGGTCCCATTTTACATCATATCAAATATATTTAACCCACAACCCATATTAAACATGGAATTTTTTGGTTATAAAGGGTTTAATATAAGGATTCAATAATTTACTTTTGAAAATGATTTCAAATTTTACATTTTTGTATTTTTTATATTTTGGAATATATGAATATGGGGCCAGGGTCGGGGGTATGATATACAGTTGGTCCTCCATATCCACGGGTTCTCTAGCCCTGGCTTCAACCAATCTTGAATGAAAATATTTAGAAAAAAAATGTGTATCTATTCTGATCAAGGAAACATTTTTTTCTTGCCCTTATTCTATAGACAATATAGTATAACAATTGTTTACACAGTGTTTACATTGTATTAAGTATTATAAGTAATTTAGAGGTGATTTACAGTATATGAGAGGATATGCATGGGTTCTATGCAAATGTTGTACCATTTTATAAAATGGAATTTAAGCATCTGCAGATCTTGGTAGCCATGGAGTGTTCTAGAACCACTATATGTAGAGAGCCATCCATGGGCTATTTGTGGACTGTGGCATCGCAGGCAGTGAGGGGAGAGGTCTGGCCTTGGGAACTTCTGTGGCACCCCTACAGGGATAGACAGCTTGATGCAGGTGAACTTCCCCCTCAGCTTTGCACACAGCACAGGAGATGGGCTGTAGCCACACAGCCCCTCTGAGATGGGTGTGACCTGCCAAGATGCCAATCAGCCTGCTGACTGCAAGACATCAGGAAGCCAGACTCCGGCCTTGAAACCTTATCCCTGCCTTTGATGTACATTCTTAAATAAACCATGGGAGACATTTTCTCTTGTCTAACTCCAGCTCTGATGTGGACTGGACCTATCAGGGGCTCCAATTTTTGAAACTGTCTTTCTGGCTTTGCTAGTTGTTTAGCAAATTGTTTTGTCTTTACTAATTGTTCTAGACTTTAATTTCTCAGGTGGCTTACATCCTTCTTGGCAGGAAAAAGAATCCCCCAAAGGAGATGCTCGCTGTCTCCTCTTAAATATAGGTTTTTTTTTCTTTCTTTCTTTCCTCCCTTCCTCCCTCCCTTTTTTCCTTCTTTCCTTTCCAGTTTTCAGTTATTATCATAGGCTATTAAAAAGTGCATAGGCCCAAGATACTATTATGCCTGTAATGCCTAAGGGTCGAATGCTCCCCTGAGTCCTTATGAGGATTTGAGGTAGCGGCCTTTGGCTGAGATCAATTTGAAACTTTAGAGAGATAATAGGAGATGGGGCCATGTCCCAAGGGATGAGACAGGTAGAAGTACAGTGGTATTGGGGTGGGAAGAAGGATATGCCTCCCCTGATCTCTTTGAGGTTTTAAGCACTGAAATTTTCTTCAATGACAGGAAGTGGGGTAGGGCTAAAGGGTGGAGTAGGGGTGGATTTGGATATAAATGACATTTTAAGACCTTGTTGGCCCTGGGCACATTTACTTTTGGAAGTATTATTTCACATTCAATTTAATGAATGCATTTTTAGCTGTAGTGGGCTGACTAGTTTTCTAACTTTTACATTGTAAACTTTTAATTGAACTATGTATGAATTTTAGATCTTAGGAATTTCTGTTTGTACGTTTATTTTGAGATCAGTGCATTTACTACCTTCAGTGCCCCAACTCTTTAACTTATTCTTTGCATTCTTTAGGCTTGGAGCATGAATGCCTTTTGCCAACTTACAAAATACAGGCCGACAGGGATTGGTGGATGTCTTACTTTGACTTTCTGGGGTTGATCACTTCATCCCAGGTTGTAGCTGGAGACACCTAAGCAGAGCTACTTTTATTTATTTACTTACTTTTCTTGGTGCCAGGGATGGAACCCAGGGGCACACATGCTAGGTAAGCACTTGACCACTGTGCTACCCCACCCCCAGAACTGCTTCTTAATACAGCTATTGTAAAAGGTTCCTGAGACCAGGTCCATGATGGGACAATGGGGAAACTCAGCAGAAGGGAATTCCTGCTTCTCTGAGTGTCATATATAGTAACATTATAGGTAGACTCATTGGAAGGACTTGTTAAAAAAGCAGATTCCCAGCCCTACTCCATATTTATTGGAGTTTTAAACCAGGACTGAATACCAGTTGTATTTTAACTTGATGATAAAAAACAAAAAAAATCTAAGATACAAAAGTCTTCATTTTTTTCTAATATCTAATTGAAATAGAGTATTTTATCAATTATGATCACAGGCAACCGATCACTGTAGTATTAGTTATGCCTGTGACTTGTCACTAATGGAAATCTCAGATTTTCTACTCCTTATTCCTTCAAATTCATAATATTTATGAGACCAACAACTAGGTATAATTACTTAATACTGTCATAAAAGCTCAGATATTGTTATATCACCTTTTTTTAATATTTTGATAATTGCATTCTAATATTTGTTTTCTTTGAAATTATATGTATTTTATTTTATATATTTAAACATTATTCTCAGGAGGTATCCATAGGCTTTATAGAGCTTCCACAAGAATGAATGTCAATGTCATAACAGGGTTAGAAATCCTGGACTGGAGTTGAGACTGGGCTGATAGGCAGTCCCACCATCCAGGGACTGGGAGGAAGAGGATGGCAGGCTGAGGGGAGAGCTGAAGCCAAAGACCCTGGTGGCAAAGGGCCTGGGGATTTTAAGAACAGAAAGAAGGCAGTGGGGTTAGAGGGTTTCCCCATTCTGTAGTATGGGAAAGTAGAAGTGGATGGGGTCACTGAGCAGGCAGGGACAGGGGCCAGAGGGAATTCTATTCAGTGCGATTGGAGCCATTAGAGGATTTCAACAGGAAAGCAATATGGTCATGCCATGGATGTGGATTTTGGGGAAGGAGTTTTTTTTTTTTTTTTTAATATTTTTTTTTTAGTTGTAGATGGACACAATGTCTTTATTTTATTGCTTTGTATATGGTGCTGAGGATCGAACCCAGGGCCTCACGCATGCGAGGCAAGCGCTCTACCACTGAGCTACAATCCCAGCCCCTTGGGGAAGGAGTTTTTAAGTGCAGAAACCTCCACAGAATTCCAACTATAAATGGCACTATGAAGATAACAATGATGTTTGAATATAGTTAGGAAAATATATTTCTTAAAATTATTATATAAAGTATATGTGCTTCATTAACACATTAAATAACAAGCTCTAGTGATGTATGTATATCTACCCATCTACACATTTCAATTTCAAAGGTGACTCATTTCGAAACTTACTACAAAGTAACAGTTGTCCAGGGAGTGTGGTATTGGCATTTCAACATCATTATTATGAATAGAATTTAGAGCTCTCCCCAAAAAGCCCTCACATTTATCATCAACTGATTTTCACTAAAGGTGCCTGTTTTAGTCAGCTTTTTCACTGCTGTGACTAAAGGATCTGACCAGAACAACTGTAGAGGAGGAAAAGTTTATTTGAGTGCTCACAGTTTCAGAGGTCTTAGTCCATAGATGGCTGGCTCTGTTTCTTAGGGCTCGAGATGAGGCTGAACATCATGGAAGAGTGTGTGGTAGAGGGAAACAGCTCACATCATGGTGATCAAGAAGCAGAGAGAGAGACTCCACTCTCCAGATATAAAATGTATACCCCATAACCACACCCTCGATTAACCACTTCCTCTAGCCACATCTACCTGCCTCCAGCTACCACTCAGTTAATCCCATCAGAGATTAATTCACTGATCAGGTAATACTCTCACAATCCAATCATTTCTCCTCTGAACCTTTTTGCATTGTCTCACACATGAGCTTTTGGGGGACACCTTATATCCAAATCATAACAGTGCCAAAACAATTCAATGGGGAAAGAATAGTCATGTCAACAAATGGTGCTGGGATAACTGGATATTCACCTGCAAAAGAGTGAAATTGGGAGCCGGGCGCGGTGGCTCACGCTTGTAATCCCAGCACTTAGGGAGGCTGAGACAGGAGAATCGCGAGTTCAAAGCCAGCCTCAGCAATGGCGAGGCGCTAAGCAACTCAGTGAGACCCTGTCTCTACATAAAACACAAAATGGGGCTGGGGATGTGGCTCAGTGGTCGAGTGCCCCTGAGTTCAATCCCTGGTACCAAAAAAAAAAAAAAAAAAAAAAAGAGTGAAATTGGGCCACTTTCTAATACCATGAATAAGAATTAACTCAAAATAGATCACCAACCTAAGTAGAGGAGCTAAAGCTGTAAAATTCTTAGAAGAAAGTACAGCAGCAAGTTTTCATGATCTCCAGTTAGGTAATGATTCTTAAGTATGGCACTAATAAAATCACAAAGAACAGTAATCATGCTCCTTTATCAAAATCAGCCTGATAAAAATTGAAAACTTTTATGCTGCTCACTATCCTATGTAGAGTGAAAAGGGAAGCTGCAGAATGGGAGGAGATATTTGCAAATCATATAGTTGATTAGGGCTGAGCATCAGAATATAGAAAGAACAAACATATCAATACCAAAAAGACAAAATACTTGATTTAAAAAAAATAAATGAAGAACCTAACCAGATATTTCTCCAAAGAAGATATACAAATGACCAACCAACACATGAAAAGATGCTGTACATCATATGCCATTAGGAAAATAAATCAAAATCACAATAAGATACCACTAGGATGGCTATAATAAAAATAACAGAACATAACAAGTGTCAGTGAGAATGTGGAGAAATTGGAACCATCAGACATGTCTGGTTGGAAATGTCAAATGATTCAGCCACGGTGGAAAAATTGGCAGTTCCTCAAAATATTAAAGGTACAGTTGCCATGTGACCTAGCAATTCACTCTAGGTATTTACCCAAGATAAATGAAAACACATGATAACCCAAAGACTTGTACGCAGATGTTCATAGCAATATTATTCATAATAGCCAAAAAGTCAGAACAACTTAAATGCCGATTAACTTGTGAGCAGATAAATAAAACTGGCACATTCATACAATAGAATTCCACTGGAAAATAAAAAAGACCAATTCCTTGCTTTGTAAGGAACAAAGTATTGATGCATGTTGTACCTTGGATGAACATCAAAAACATTATGTTGTATTAGAGTTACCAAAGACCACTGATTGCATGATAGACAAAGAAATATATAGGTTACCTTGGATTTGGACTAGGGGCATGCTATGGAAATGGTAAAAAGCAAATGGATTTGGGCCTTCTATCTTTAGGTGGTAGAGCTGTAAAGACTTGCTTATAGAGCTGATGGGGACGTGGGTGAGGATAATCTTAGAGGTGGGGCAGGTTTGGTTCTCCTTGCTTTGGTCCTGTCCAGCTCGGTGCATTCATCTTTCATAGATGTGTGATCTATGAGAGTATCCAGCTGGGTTATGGGCTCTAACTGGCTGGTTCTGGTACAGTGAACTTATGAGATCAAACTGCAGTGATGAGCATGATTCTTGATGTAGTGTTTACTTTGGTAGAAAACAAAGGTAAATTTTCAGGATTCAATAAGAATGATATCTCTGAATTTTCAGTAAGTCTAGAAAAGTTGGCTCCTTGCAGGACTCTTGAAGAGTAATAACCACTTTAGTCTCAAATGTTCCTATATAGGTCAAAATCATCTTTTTTTTCCTCATAAGCATTTCCTCTGAGTGTTGAGCATCTGCTTTCAAGTTTAAAGCAGCTTTTTAGTGGTATCATCTCTTTCAAAACTGGATCAGAAGGTGTACGTTCTAGAGAGACTAAAATCACCTGGGTAACCATTATAAAAGACACACGTGCATTTAAAGACCATAGCACTCCTGAGACATGAAACTTTCACTGTGAATTCAGCGTAAGCCAAGAACACTTATTACCCCCGCTGCCAGTTTTCCCATTGAGAAATAAGAACAGATATTTGGAGAAGAGACAATTCTATATCCAAAAAGTTTTTGTTTTTTTTGTTTTTTCCCATCAGAATCCTGCTTGAACACTGTTACCAAGAGACCTGTGAAATGCACTGCCACCCTGAAAGATGATGCTGGCTTTGCTGAAAGTAACAAATTGCCATCTAGCAGTCTTGTTTTATCTCAGAAAACTTAGGGGCATTGTGTGTTGTGGGGGGACCTGGAGATGGAAGAAGCTATAGGTTCATACAAGAAAAAGGAAAGCTTCCTGGGCCACTGGTCTTTTCACTCCCAAGGTAAAGAGTCACCAACGAAGTATTCAAGTAAAATTCCTTTGAAGACGGGCTGTCTTAACCCATCTTCAGACTCAAGTGAGGGTAGGCCAGAAAGAAGGAAGATAAGTACAATCTGCATTATCGACTGGGGTGTCAATCAGCTAAAGGCAGCATATCTTAATGACTGAGAATGCCAGTTTTCCAGCCAGATTGCTTGGGTCCAAATCTTTTGCTTAGGATCTATATGTTGTAAGGCAATTTGCACCACCGTTCAGTGTCTTAGATACCATAGCTTATAATGCAGATGATAAAACCTCTAAGGGTTGCTCTGATGATTCAGTAATATGTGTGAAAAGCACTTATTACACACAAACACATAGTATATACTCAATAAATATTGGCTATTATCATTTATTGAGTGCCTGTGATGTGCCAGGGAATGGACTAGATGCTGGGGATGCAATAGTAAACAAGATAGAAAAGGTCCCTGTACCATAGGGCTTGTAGTTGATTGGAGTTTTTATTTACATGAATAATTTCGTGGCACATGTGGTCTAGAGGCAAGCAGCAAAGTTCTGGAACCATCTCGACCCCCAATTTGCCTGTAATGATAGAAACTTTATTTATGACTAAGATATGGAATCTGAATATGTACACATAAAAATCAAAAAATGAGTCTCAAATGTGGGCAGAGCCATGGCTGCTTGAATGAATCATTTACTGAAGGGAACTGTTGGGGGTAGGAATAAATCTGTAAGTCACTGGCTCTAACCCAAGGAGGTGCTGACAGGGCCAAGATCTTTGCTCATGGCTTGGGGGTAGCTATCCTAGGAAAGGGAAGAAGTCGTAGAGAGGGGCAGGTTTTCCAAAGGGAATTACAGAGCTGATGGCTTTAAGTTTTTCATGTCCTTGGTTTCACTGTTTCTTTCTCTTTTAACCCTTCCTGGGAATGAGGAGTTAGCCTCAGCACTCATTATTAGTATTTTTTTAGGGAGAGGAGATCAATACTAGCAAAAGGGAGGATTACTGGAAAATCAGGAAGCCCTAAAGCTGCTCCTGTGAAGGGCTGATTATAGCTGAGGTGATGACTCCATCCTCACCCTCCCAGGACAGAGTCTGGAGGGAAGTTTCCTGATCTTGACCAATGGCACTCTGTTGGAGGAACTGAGAGGCTGCTACACAGAAAAAGAGTAGTTTCTTTTTATTTTTTTTTGGTTATGCATTGGTTCTTTTTGGTTATACATAACAACAGGATTCATTCTGATAATTATATGAAATCTAATTTGTTCTAATGCAGTCCCCAGTACTTCCCCTTTCCCTCTCCTGTTCCCTTCCCTCTACTCGACTGATCTTTCTGCTATTTAGTTTTTCTTTTAATTAGTGTCTTGTGGCTGTATATACAACAGTATAGTCATGTATGTGCATAAGTCAGATTCATTCCATTGTCTTTCCCTATCACATCCCTCCTCCCTTTCCTTCATGCCCCTTTGTCTGCTCCACTGATCTTTCTTCTACTTTCCTATCGCCTCTCCCTATTTTGAATTATCCTCCATGTATCAGAGAAAACATTCCACCATTGGTTTTTCAGGACTGGCTTATTTCACTTAGCATAATGGTCTCTGATTTCATCCATTTACCAGCAAATGCCATAAAGTCATTCTTTATGGCTGAGTATGCTTCCATCCTTTAGACTTCCTGTGTGTTCTCCAAATTCTACTCTAATTACTTTCTTTGGGATACTATCCTCTGTCTCTACATCCCTGTTACGTTGTGAAGAGTGGGAAAGTCACAGAATCCTATAATTAAAATCTTCATTGAGATTCTTCTGGATGCAACCTATTATCTCTTGCCAGTTCCAATCCAGAGGAGTTGTGTCAGTTATTTGTAATTATTTTCAGTGCTTTAAGGAACTACAACCTGTCTTGAGAGGATTAGTAAAAACAAACATAAAAAAACCCTAAAACAAGCTTATGCTTGGTAACAAGGGTATGCATTTTTGGTTCAGAAATAGACTGATGTATATGTATATGAGAATCTTCACATTGTCTCTCTAGCTAATGAATATTTAAATTTAAGAGACAATAATTTATCCTACTACATAATAAGAACTAGAAAATTATCTTAAGTTCAGCAGTCAGGAGACTGATGGGTTTAACTCTTACTCATTATATGCCATTGGACACATTTCAGCTTCTTCAGAGACACAAGTTTTCTCATCTGAAAAGTAGGGATTCTAAGACCTAACATGGGGTTTTAATGAGAATCATGAGATGTGTTCAAACTTATGAAGTAAACTTTGAAAGACTACACAAATGAGGATGGTATGGTATATACTCATAATTTCATAGTTCTCTTCCCATCAACACTAGGAGTGGCTGGCCCCAAGAGCTCAATGCTGGCAGGGTGAATTGAATTATTAGTATGATATGCCTCAAATAATTTTTTCCCCTTTTTTCTATCTTGTCTCTTGCAGAGCCACCATTTACTACGGTCTGGCCCAAGTGATCCATCTAAATTAAAAATCACAAATGTGGCCATGTTATTCCACTGATTTAAAAATCATTAATTACTCCTAATTGCACACTGAAGAGAATTCAGCCCCACACAGTCTGTCTTTGACCTCTTTTCCTGTCCTCTGGCCTTCTACCCTGTGGCCCTGCTTCCAGCCTGTGCCTGCCCCGTTCTTTACCACCTTGACACTGACCCCAGAACACGAGGCATTCAGCCTGATGCTTTGATTTAGAAACTCGTGCTGCTTCCTTTGTCTGAAAGGACCTTTCAGCATCCTTTCTCTTGGCTAACTCTCATCCCAAAAGGTTCAGATCAACCAAAGGAAGACAGCCTTGACCCTCAGATCCAGCTAAGCATCCAGTCTCAGGGTTTGCAGAGCTCCCTGCCCTCACCTGTGTGCTGCTTGCCACGTGATCTTGAAATGATCTGCTCACTGGATCAGACCGGCTTGGAAGCAGGCACAGTGTGTTAGGCATCATGGTGTCCCCAGTGCACAGCACAATGCTTTCTCTGTAGCAGATGCTCCTTATAAACGGAACTGAATTCTCCTTGCAAACTCTTTGTATTGAAAACATGAATTTAATACAGGGACTTCATGGCACAGATGATGGAAGAGTGGAGAAACCAAATGGGACAATGAGGCAGATCAGAAGGTAACAAGAGCAGGAATTTGCTACCACCCTGGGAATGGGGGTGGAATTGCCAGAACCACTGTGCTGGGGCATCCCAGTGGAAGCTGGAACTGAGGAGGATGTAACTGCAGAGCTGGGGTCTCCATAGCTGAATGCGATGCTTAACACAGAGGGACAGGAGAGAAATGCTCTGGCTCCTCCTGCTCTCGGCTCTGCAGCTTCCACACAGCCAATCTGGCTGGAAATCAGCCTGTGGACATCACCACCCTGTGATTTAGAGCTGAGCAGCAGCAGGGTGTGAAAGGTTCTGAGGATGAACAGGCTAGGGGACTACTCCAATGTGGAAAAAAATGAAATGGGAAGAAAATGTACCTAAAGTAGCACGTGTACTAATTATTTCTTCAATCAGTATTTACTTGGTACAGTTATTCTTAACTGCTTTTTGGCTCTGAGCCCACATGAGATGACAGAGGCTTGAAGATCACATCCTCAGGAATGTCTAATGTGGGTCAGGGGTTCTTAGCCATCGCCAGTAAGGGTACACACCTCATTCCCCACTCAGGAAGGACAATGGGATACACAGGAGTGACGCTGGGGTTGTCATGGGAGCACAAAAAGAGAAGATCACTGTGGCTAAATTCTCTAGGAGCTCTTCACCAACCCAACTGTTCTAGTGGACTAACTCAAAGGGGCAGAGAACTACAAGGCAAAGTTAGAAGGTGCTTCATGTTTCAATGGGCCAAGGTGGCGTCTGCAGATGAGAGTGGAAAATGGAAGAAAGATTCTAGAGACTTCATGTGATGAAGACCGTTACCTCAAGACTACTTTGGTATTTCAGCCTGAAAGTTTTTTCTTTAATGAAATTAATTTATTTGGACAATTTTCTTAAATATAAATTTTAACTTGATTGTATAGACATGTCATACAAGAGAGATAAAGAATTTCATAAGAACAAAATGTCAGACAGCTCTGGCATGTTCCATAGATGGTTTAACCTATATAGTATGTTGTTTCTGTGATTCTGATGTGTCCTGGTACTATTTTTTAAACATGAAGATAATCCCTGTTTTGTTTTTTTTGTTTGCTTTTAGCACTAGGCTACCTACCTATTTTTGGTTCATCTGGTCTATGTAAGTTACACAGTAATTATTTTTAAAGTTACACTTTTTAAATGATCACATCATGGGTAATGCCCATTCCTATCCAGGATTAACTTTTATATTTTTAAAAATTGTGGAAGGAAAGTGTGAAAGCAACAGAAACTCTCTTACTCTGGTGATTACTTACTCACGTGGATGCTGGATTCATGAACTATCTCCTCTTGCTAAAATTCCTATTTAGCATTTACAAATACATAGGTTCAGGAGCGTTCTGTTTTGTCTTCGGCATGCAACCTATCAGAACTTTAAAAGTGTCTATCTGTCACCCCATTCATTGCCATTCTTCACCTGTTTTGTTTTCTACCCTACCCCCAAGTGCCCAGAACAGAGCCTGGCAGGCAGCCGTGGCTCCCTGTTGACCAACTTGCTACTTTCCTTTGCATGAATCCAGAATGAAATACAGGAGAGATGAAGAGGTGATGGAGCCTCCTGGCAAACACTGGGCTGAGAAGATGTTATGTAGACCTTGTTCCACTCCACCCCACTGGGCCAAGTTTGAGCAACCACTAATATGTGCGGGCTCTCAAAGGAGAGGGAGCCTGTTAATTGCAAGCTGGTTTTCAGTGTTGCCCAAAGGTCACCACTATCAATTATGACATATATTTGAGGAGAAGGAAGTTCTGCCTATATGGCAATATATTCCACAATGTCTAATTTGTTTGCTGTAATAAGGCCAGGCCCAGTTATTGATGAATCAATCATCTGTGTCTTGTATGCTGTTAAAACCGCCTAAGTCTCTCTTTTAGGATAATGGCGTTGCATACAGAGATTGGTACTGGGCCGTATATTATTAAACTCCATAAACATGTTGAACATTAATTGCTGCTGCTGTGTAAGAAAACATTTTTTTCCCCCTCTTTGTGGTGGAGAGTTAAGTAATTTATACAGGATGACTCAAGCCATGTCTCTAGGCAGCCAGTGAAATGCTGCTAAATCAATCCATATGGCGGGCCTCTGCAAGAGAATCAATTGTATGACCTGCATGGGTGAATGATACAGGGCATCTCAGAGTGCCGAGCTCTTTCTTGCTGTAAATGGACTAGCCCTCCAGGTTATGTCTTACACATACCTCATGAGGACAAGAGTAGAAACAATTACAGGGTCAATTTAAACAAAAAATAAATGCTCATCTCAATTAATTCAAATGAATAGAACTTTTCCTAGATTTTCCTTTGTGTGTGTGTGCCGCCTCAAGTATCCAAATAATGGTCTTAATGCTCCATTTCACTTATCTGGTGCAAACAGCTCGGTTCAGAGGAAAAATAGCTTCTAATAAAAGCAGGAGGTGAAGCCTGAGGCCAGGCCTGGACACGGGGCTTGAGATTTTAGTTCCCTGGAGAACCAGTGCTTAAGATTAGTACCACCCTTAGTTTCCTTTCTTTTTGCATCTTAGGGCCTTGCTTTTGCCCTTTTTCTGTAATTTCTTTTCATTGTAGTCTTACAACAAAGTTAATATTTACAAATTATTTTGAAGGGCAACCTTTGAAGCAAATGATTTGAAAAAGCAACTGTTTTCCATTTGCCTCTCTGTCCCCTCTATCCCCGGTTTCGCTGGGTTTGATGGCGATGTACTCAAGGATCGCAGCATTGCCTTAACTGTAAGAGCTTACCTATATTTTCTAAACAGAAAGATGTATTTTCACTGATAGATTCGAAATTTGGCCTTCCTTGCACATCTGCAATTGGTATTCATGTGTAGTTGTAGACTAAGACATTATTTGAGTCCTCTAGATTTATCAAAATTTATCAACTTTCAGTTTTCGATAAAAACCGAATTGGACAGTGTCTTGGATTTTCTTTAATGGGTAGTGAAGAAAATGGATGATATTGAATGCAATGCAGGCTCTAGCCACTTGCATTTGGTTTTTCAGTCCTTCACTTTCTACTGGGAAACATGAATTGGAAAACCAGGATGACCCAAGATTTAGGTGTCCCTTGTAAAGGTTACTTGTTTTTCTCTGAATTTCTTTATCTGAACCTTATTCAGATACAATCATTCCCTCTTTGAACAGGGAGAGAATGGAGGAGAAGTTCCTCCCCACCATTATATTTGACTTGTGGTCTAGACAACTATAGCAGACACAGTACATAGAGGTGGTCATGTGACCAAGACCCAATTTACCATAGTACCCCATCCTCTTGATTATGGCGACTGGCCCAGGGATAGGCTTGAGACTCAAACTGAATGACTGAGAATTTTTCCACATAATATTTCCATTTTCTTGGCTCTCGGGTTGCTAGCTGAGATGCTGTAAGCCTGGAGTTGTCTAACTGGACGCCCCAGCACCTTGGAGCCCATCCTCACTCACAGAGGACCTGCTTTAAGGGCAGAATGACAATGACCCACTCAGAGAGGCAGCTGGCTGGGATGGATGGATGGAGGAGGCAGAGAGAACACAAGTAAGAGGAAGCTAATGGAAACATTTAAGTGTCTATCTTCCATTGTTCCTTGAAACCAGCTCCCCATGTGGACCCCACTGTTGTTTGTGCCCATTGTATTTCAACTGGTTTGGGTTTAATTTTCCATTACTTGAAGCTAGACCATTTTAGTCTAATATATACACCTGTTACTTAGCACCAATCACTCCCATATTTGCCTATACATGAGGTTCTCCAAATTTCCCATTCTTGGGAGATCCAGGGATTTGGAGAAGGTGGAATGGGAATTGGCAGGAAGTTGCAATTGCACACCAGGCTTAGAAGTAACTTTTCATCTCGACCAACACCCTAATGTTCCTCTGTCATGCCCTCAGTCTCTTGTGACATAGCTTTTCTTTCTCTCAATCCCTTTTGCTTGTTTATTTCTGTGGGGAGCTGTCAATAGTTACTTCTTTATTTTCTTGCTTGGGCCACTTATTTTTGTGTCCCATCTTTTGAGGTACAGATGCATGAATGGTTGACTATTATCGTTGAGATACTGGATAAAGAGCAGGGGAATATAGCATCTCTAATTCTTTAGTAGTGTAGGGAACTAGCAGCTATGATCATTTGATAATTTGGTAGTCCAAGTCCTTGTTCTGTTCTCCTGGCCTCTGACTGCTATGGATTTATGATTGTGTTTTGAAAGTATTAGTTGCTTTCTCTGCAGAAAGCCTGGGGTTTGTGATTAGGTTTGTAATGTGGCCTTGGAAATGGGAATCATGGTGGTTGGACTCAAGAGGTGAGAGGGGGCAGCTTCTCTTTATGCCTTCGACTCTAATCATCTCTTGGTGGTTCCAGGCTCTGTTCTGAGGTATGCTGGCTCATTCTCTTCTTTGAATGTGGAACTGTTTTTGATAGCTATCAAGAAGAAATGCATGGGAAACATAGCTTACAGGTGATTTCAGGCCTGAAGTCTACCAATTATCACCATTATGGCTGAATGCGCAGCTTCATTACAACATTCTCTGGAGAAAAAGATGATGGAGAGTGGACCAAGTCCTGGACTTAGAGGCCAAGTGAGAGTCTCAGCTTTGCTCTAAAGAGTTCTGAGGCCCTGGGTGTGTCACTTGTTTTCCAACCCTCAAATCAAGCATTTGTGGACATGAAAAAATGGGAATACTTGCTTCATGGACTTGTTGTGGGAATCAAAATTAAAATGAGGTGATAGAAATGAAAATTCTCTGGGTATAAAAAGGAGTGGCTCAAATACAAGGTGGTGTTCATGTTCAGATGTGATATTTTAGAAATCACTAAACAAAAATCAACTCTGCTTAGGGGAAGATGATTTTTTTAAAGGGGGAAACACTATTTTATATTACATACCAGCAGCTTATAGAGGTAGAAGTTGTTGTGTTCGTGATTCATGTATGGTTTTAAAATAAAAAGCTTTATGTCTACACTGGTGGGACAGGTAAAAATCTATGGACTGAGCCAACTTGGGAATTCTTATGAATAATTGTGAGCAGAGGAGGTAACTATTCTTAAATTTTTTGATATGTATATACCAGTTTGGCACATTCAGAATTGTTGATTCATATTGTGTAATTTGAGAAAACTCAGTGTTGCCATGTAGATGCTGTTGGTTATTGCAGCTGTGCTGAAGAGCTGTCCCAAGGCAGAAGCTGAGTTACAGGTTCCCTCTTTGCAGCATGTGGACCTTAACACCAGGCACACAGACACTCCTGTACTCCCCTTCTGCCCAAATTGCCCAATAACTGGAGTGCTGAGGTTTCTGTGATATTCATTAGGGCGATTCTGAGTCATCTCAGAATTTGCACACCACAGAGACAGACTTGACTTCACCTTGAAGAGTTTTACTTCCCATGGCCTGAGCTCAGATAGTGCAGTCTCTCAGTGACCCTGTGACTAGTACCTCCAACCCTCTGGGGACAAAGAGGCTAGGAATGTGTGGTGATTTTTTTCAAGTTAAAAAATCACAGAAATGCTGACCCTCAGGTCCTACTGGTCTATTACGGAAGTGCTCAGAGGTCATAAAGTGCCACTGTGACCCACTAGTTTACTCTGCCTTTATTTTTTTTTAAATGGATGATTTTGCAAAGTAGTTCCAGAGCAGCAGAAAATTTTTTAAAAAGTCTTTATGCCAAAGAGTTCTGATAACAAAACTTATGTATGTTTTACACAGTGTCCTTTCCAGATACGCCCAAGGCCAAGAGATAACTCCCTGAGAGCAAGTTATATGGAGAAGTCTGAGAACATTTTAGAAATAGTTTACTGATTTGCTCACATGTATAAAAGACGATTCTATCTACACAGAAAGGCTTGGACTTTCATTAAAAGGAGAGAATGTAAAGGCGTCTTAACTAGCCAATTACTGAGGAATCTATAGATTTATTTGGTAAAAAGAAACAGATAAATAACAGGGTAGGCCACAGCAAATAATTAAATGTGTACCACAACACAGGACTTCCTTAAGTACTTTCCGAAGGAAGGAAAACAGCAAACCCAGTGTATAATCCACTAGCTGAGTCTGGTTAAGAAGAAATAAACAAGAGAATTCCATGAAAAGCAAATGCTCCTGTTGTAAATTATTTTGTTTTGTAAGTATCTAATCCCCATTAATGCTGCCTAGGCTTAACACAAGCTTATCATCTCTGTAGACTAGAAAAGGGAAAGAAGAATAGGGAGAGGAGTAGAGAGAAGACAAGGGATGCACTGGGAGGAAGAATGAAGGGTGTAAGAGAAATGGAGGATCCTGATCAAAGCCAGAGCACCAGGAAGGGAAGGGGTGGCCCCAGGGGAAGCCCATGTCCAGCTTAAGATAAAAAGCAACAACTTCCCTTTTGGAGCCTAAGTTGGTTTGGAATTTGGCATCTAAATGGATTCAGCCTGCTTTCTTCTGGAGTGATGTGTTCTCCTAAGCTTCCTATAGGGACCCAAGTCCTAGGTAGAAACCTTTCAATGTCCCTTCCTGCCTGTCTTGTGCTCCCTCAGGACACTTTTGCTTTCTGATGGTTGGAGATGTGGAGGCTTAACAGGCAAGGCTTCCTTCTGAGTTTTGTCTGTCTTGGAGGACTCCTTTCAGGATATTCGCTGTGCATGAGAAATGAAAGAGCTCTGGATTTCAGGACTGAGAAACAGAAATCTGCAATAGAAGCAAATATCCAATTTTGATCATGAAGATTTTGCTGGATAAAGGATACTGGACACAGAGAGTGGAAAGTACAGGCCCTCGTCAGCTTCCTCATCTATCTTACAGAGTTAAGTAGGCTAAGTGAGAGAAAAAGTAAGACTCAAAAGTGCTTCAAAAGGGTACGATGCTTCACAAAGGCAAGCGACTCGTACTGCTATTTTGTATGAAAGATGCTGCACTTCGCTTCTGCTGGCTTAATCCAGGGCGTATTTCATTGATTTAATTATCTGACATTTGGGTTCCATAAAAAGGCTTCTGTAGACAATTCAAAGGAACCATGAAAACTTCTGTTCTTCCTGTTCTCCTATTTTTTTTTAACATAGGATGCCAGGACTCAAAAATGAACATCTGTGTTCACATGGTCTGAACTGAAGTGACGGACTTCAGAGGGCAACACCAAGGGTCAGTCAGAGAGGTGAAATGACCTGCCATGCCAAGAAGACACAGGGCTCCTTACTCTCTGCCAAGCATCATCCACTTTTCCTGGGTGGCACTCAGGTGCATATGACTCTGCACGTTGAGAGTTCACCTCCTGTCTTCCACCTCTACTCTGTTGTGGTGTTCAAGAAGGATCACAAATGAGTTGACCCTTACAACTTACTTAGTATTCTGTGGCAGGATTTGTTGTGAAAAACAAGCTTCTGAGGGATCAGGAAACTGTGTCCAATTCTACATGAACCCAAGAAGTTACGGACCCACCAAAGAGCAATTCTGGAGGTCAGTGACAGTGACGGCAGAGGGTCCAGAGCAATGACAGTGCTACGTGGTGTTTTATGTCTACAAGAGATGAAAAGTTCCTAACAGTCATATGACCAGGACTCTGGAGGAACATTCCTTCAGCATAAGGAAAATCTAGAAATAAGTTTAATCTAGGGCTACAAACTAAGCCTGGAGCAGCTAGGAGCAGCGACAATAGTCTTGAGCCTCCACAGTATCCAAATTTCCAGGCACAGCGTGTAGGGAAAGCACTTGTCTTAACCCAGGGCCCTTTGACCCTTCTTCACCTGCAGCTTCTTCAGTGGTTCCCCACATCCACACAGCTTTCAGAGGTGCTCAAGTGCCGCACAGCAGCCGACCAGACAAACAGCCGAGTCCCAGCTGGGCCTCCCCACAATCTCCATGCTGTCATAGGTAGCTTTTCCAGTCAAAACCCTCATTTTACTTGGATGAGGAAGAAACAACCTACCAATCTTATTCAGAAAGTCCTGGAAACAGCCATAGAGAAAGAGGTTGCTGCAGGGAGATCACCATGACAGTTCCTGGGCGGACTGCCTGGAGACTAGAATCCTCACACAATCATAGTCTTTTGGGTATTGCTGCAGGTCACTCATTGTTACCAACTTGCAGGCAGATGGTTTTCTTAGTTGCTTGCAGCATCCCATGGGCTGTGTTGTTGTCCCCCCCACCCCCACCTGTCATCACAGTGTATAGGATGCTGGCTGGCCACCACTGTGGTCAGTTCTGTTTCTACGGGCCATGGAATGGGGACCCAGGCATCCTCTCTGGCTTCAGGACAACAGCTTGGCCTTTTACCTGTATTCTACACAGTGCTTCACCTGCTGTGGAGTTCCTGCTGCTCCCTCCACAGTGCAGGTTTGTTCTTATTTCTACTTAGGTTTCCATGATAGCAGAATGCATTTTGATTCATTGTACACAAATGGAGCACAAGTTTTCTTTTTCTTTTTCTTTTTTTTTGGTACTGGAGATTGAACTCAGGGGCACTTGACCACTGAGCCACATCCCCAGCCCTATTTTGTGTTTTATGTAGAGACAGGGTCTCACTGAGTTGCTTAGTGCCTCACCGTTGTTGAGGCTGGCTTTGAATTCGCGATTCTCCTGTCTCAGCCTCCTTAAGTGCTGGGATTAAGGAGCACAACTTTTCTTTTCTCTGGTTGTATATGATGTTGAGCCGCACCATATGTGCAGTTATATATGAACCTAGGACAATGATGTCCCTCTCATTCCACCATCTTTCCTGCCCTCATGTCCCACCCCCAGCCCTCTCTCCCCTTTGAACAAAGTTCCTCCATTCTTCCCATGCCCCTTCCCCCATTATGGATCAACATTCACTTATCAGAGAGAACATCCGGCCTTTGGTTTTTGGGGATTGGCTTATTTGGCTTAGCAGGATGTTGTACAACTCCATCCATTTGCCTGCAAATGCTATAATTTTATTCTCTTTTATTGCTGAGTTATACTCCATTGTGTATATGGAGTTTCAGTTTCTTTATCCATTCATCTGTTGAAGGGCATCTAGATTGGTTCCACAGTTTAGCTATTGTGAATTGAGCTGCTATAAACATTGAAGTGGCTGTGTCACTATGCTATGCTGTTTCTAAGTCCTTTGGGTATAGACCGAGGAGTGGGATAGCTGAGTCAAATGGTGGTTCCATTCCAGGTTTTCTAAGGAATCTCTGTGCTGCTTTCCAGATTGGTTACACCAATTTGTAGTCCCACCAGCAATGTATGAGTGTGCCTTCTCCTCTACATCCTTGCCAACACTCATTGTTGTTTTTATTCTTGATAACTGCCATTCTGACTGGTGTGAGATGAAATCTTAGTTTTAATTTGCATTTCTCTAATTGCTAGAGATGTTGAACATTTTTTCATGTATTTGTTGATCAATTGTATATCTTCTTCTGAGAAGTGTCTGTTCAACTCCATAGCCCATTTGTTGATTGAGTTGTTTGTTTTTTTTGGTGTTAAGTTTTTTGAGTTCTTTATATATCCCAGAGATGAATGCTCTATCTGATGTGCATGTGGCAAAAATTTGCTCCCAGGATGTAGGCTTTCTGTTCACCTCATTGATTGTTTCTTTTGCTGAGAAGATTTTTAGTTTGAATCCATCCCATTTATCAATTTTTGGTTTTATTTCTTGCACTTTAGGAGTCTCATTAAGGAAGTTGGGGGCCTAATCCGAAGTGATGAAGGGTTGGGCTTACTTTTTCTTCTATGAGGCGCGAGGTCTCTGGTCTAATTCCTAGATCCTTAATCCACCTTGAGTTGAGTTTTGTGCATGGTGAGAGATAGGGGTTTAGTTTCATTTTGCTGCATATGGATTTCCAGTTTTCCCAGCATCATTTGTTGAAGAGACTATCTTTTCTCCAATGTATGTTTTTAGTGCCTTTGTCTAGTATAAGATAAGTGTATTTATGTGGGTTCATCTGTGTGTCTTCTATTCTGTACCATCTGTCTACTTGTCTATTTTGGTGACAGTACCATGCTGTTTTTGTTACTATAGCTTTGTAGTATAGTTTAAGGTCTGGTATTGTGATACCTCCTGCTTTACTCTTCTTGCTAAGGATTGCTTTGGCTATTCTAGGTCTCTTATTTTTACAAATAAATTTTATGATTCCTTTTTCTATTTTTGTAAGGAATGATGTTGGGATTTTAATTGGAATTGCATTGAATCTGTATAGTGCTTTGGGTAGTATGGGCATTTTGACAGTATTGATTCTGCCTATCCAAGAGCATGGGAGATCTTTCCATCTTCAAAGATGTTCTTCAATTTCTTTCTTTAGTGTTCTGTAGTTTTCATTGTAGAGGTCTTTCATCTCTTTTGTTAGATTGATTCCCAAGTTTTTTTTTTGGGGGGGGCTCTGTGAATGGGGTAGTTTTCCTAATTTCTCTTTCAGAGGATTCATTGCTGATATATAGAAATGCATTTAATTTATGGATATTGATTTTCTAGCCTGCTACTTTGCTGAATTCATTTATTAATTCTAAAAGTTTTCTGATGCAATTTTTTGGGTCCTCTAAGTATAGAATTATGTCTTTGACAAATAATAATAGTTTGAGTTCTTCTTTTCCTATTCATATCTCTTTAATTTCTTTCATCTGTCTAATTGCTCTGGCTAGAGTTTCAAGGACTATGTTGAATAGCAGTGGTGAAAGTCTTATTCCTGTTTTTAGAGGGAATGCTTCCAATTTTTCTCCATTTAGGATGGTGTTGGCCTTGGGTTTTACATAGATAGCTTTTACAAAGTTGAAGTATGTTCCTACTATCCCTAGTTTTTCTAGTATTTTGAACATGAAAGGGTGCTGTATTTTGTCAAATGCTTTCTCTGCATCAATTGATATAATCATGATTCTTATCTTTAAGTCTATTAATGTGATGGGTTACATTTATTGATTTCTGTATGTTGAACCAATCTGCATCCCTGGAATGAATTCCACCTGATCATGGTGCACTATTTTTTAAATATGTTTTTGTATGTGATTTGCCAAAGTTTTATTGAGAATTTTTGCATGTATATTCATCAGAGATATTGCTATGAAATTTTCTTTCTTTGATGTGTCTCTGTCTTGTTTTGGTATCAGGGTGATACTAGCCTCATAGAATGAGTGTGGAAAGGTTCCCTCCTTTTCTATTTCATGGAATAATTTGAGGAGTATTGGTATTAATTCTTCTTTGTAGGTCTTGTAGAAGGTGGTTAAGAATCTGTCTGGTCCCAGGCTTTTCTTGGTTGGTAGGCTTTTGATGGCATTTTCTATTTCCTTGCTTGAAATTGATCTGTTGAAGTTGTGCATGTCCTCCTGGTTCAGATTGGGCAGGTCATAAGTGCATGTTAGTTCTTAGAGACAAGACCCCTCCCTGTTCGCTTGGTAGCACTTCTGCCTTTCCTGTACATATTTGACTCTCTTCTCTTGAACAAAGCGTTAAAGTCAATCATTTGTCCCCAGAAACAAAACGTCTCCTGTTTTGGGGGGTTTCTCCCATCCCAGGGTGCATTGACATTCAGCTGAAGGTCCAGGGTATGAGAAAGGTAATTCCCAACTGCCCTGGGAAGGCTGAGAACTAGGAGGGCAGCCCAAGACATGCACTCTCACCTGGCCACGGGCGGCCTGTGCCCCTTCATCTTGAATGGGTAGCTTGCCTATATCTCTGACTTGGGGGTTTCTTGTCTTCACCTTTTAATAGCCAGGTGAGGCCTTTTCTTATTTATTCCTTTTGATGAGATCAGAGCAGATCTCTGAAACTCAAGGTTGGCTCCTGAGGTGGCACAGATTCATTCTTTTTCAACTTTACTATCCTCCACAGACTGGAGAGCTTGAGGTCAAGAAAGCCAGAGGCCCTGAAGACTGTTTAATTAATGGATTAAGCAGAGACCACAGCAGGTATTTTAAACAGAGGGACATTTTATAGAAGGAATAAAGTGCTTAGAAAATCCCTTGAGTAAGAACTAGTAGACTAGATTCTCAGAATGGACTTCCAGAAAAAGACAGAACTAATCTCCTAGGGGAGCTACCACCTCTGTAGTTACACTATGGGGACATTCAAGAAGACATCCCAGACATGATCCAGGAAGCAGGAATCAAGATGCCACCATCACTGCCACCATTGTGCAACTGCCCGGGAAGCTGGAGGAGCCACTCTGGAGCACTCTTGCAGGAAAACTCCATTTCCTGGACTGTGCTTGCCAGAAGGAGGGCAGCCAAGAGGACCAGGCAGGTAGTCACTGCTCCCCTTGCACCTTTGAAATCCTAGAGAAATGCCTTTATGCTTCAGGCTGAATGCTCACTGCAGGAGAGTCTGGGAAATTGATTTTTTCAGTTTCTACCTCTCTCAGTGAAGGCATCCAGGGAGCTCGTTCACAGCATCCACTTGCACTGTGATGGCTTTTGTGCATCTAGTGCATACATAGTCAAAGTCACGTTGCACAGAAATACATTACAGAAAGAGGCTTTGAAAATGGTATATAGAGTGATCTCATTTTACAGGCGGATACACTGAGGTACAGAGAAGTGACTCCTTTCTAAGACATGCTGCTCTTTCTTGGTTGAGTGAGGGCTATAACGCTGGACTCTGGGTTTAGATAATTTCCAGTTTGGTGCTTTGCACTTGAGAGGACAAGGCCTTCAGGGAGGCACACAGGGTTGTGCTGCGAGTACCAAGAGTCACAGCAACATGAAGTTCCCACAGCATTAATTTTACTTATAGTTTTAATTATAGGGGTTAAGGGTGTAGTTTGCATTAAAACAGAAAGTCGTGTTGTATGCCCACATCTGTGTTACAAACAGGGGGTTCAGTGCAAGGGTGAGATGGAGCAGCACGGTCAGAATATCCTTCTACAGCCTACTTACTTCCCTTCCCTGCTGGGAACCATTCTAGGAAAGAATTGGAGAAGCTCCTTTCTTTTCTCAGATATTGTCCTAATGTACTTTGAGTGACATGTAAAAATTAGGTTTATTTCCACTCATATGGTACTTGTTCTGTGAAATGTTCTCCTAGACTCCATTATAATTAATTTATATTCCTTTCTCTATACTTCCCATGTGCCATATCTATTGCTTGATCATAGAATAAATCAGTGTGCCTTGCTTTATGGTAAACTCTATTACTGCCTCCTCTATAAGGACATGAGCTCTTCATGGGAAGGCATTGGGTTGAATTTATCCTTGAATCTCAGCACAGAGCAAAGTGCCTTCACATATAGAATGAATGGGGAATGCTCTGTCTGGTTCTCACTTCCTCCATGGGTGGCATAAGATGGGACTTCCCTGCTCCTTGTGTGTAAGCAAGGCTGTATGACTAGGGTGAGCTAATAATGAGTGAGAGTGACGTATGTCACTTCTAGTTTTTTATGTGACCCTCCAGATTTTTCCTTTCTGCTTGTTGACTATGGTGGTCTCATGTTGAGATGGAAGAGCCACAAGAAGAAAGCTAGATGGCTTGGAGAGTTGCTCCAACTAGAAGAGGACTTTGCATAAATAGGAAACAAACTTGCCATATTCAATCATGGAGGATTTAGGGTTTGCTTCCTCAACCCAGGACAGTTTTTGTGGACTAATACAGGTCATCAAGAATTCACAAAACTGGGGCTCGGGTTGTGGCTCAGTGGTAGAGTGCTTGCCTAGCGTGTGTGAGGCACTGGGTTCGATCCTCAGCACATGAAAAAAATAAATGAATACAATTAAAGAAAAAGAATTCACAAAATTGCAGCAGCTTAGATATCTATGGATGCATCTTCTAGAAAGACACAGTTGGTCCCTTCCATTTTTTTTTACTTGATATAATCTCACTTAGACCTTGACAGTTCTGAAGGAAAGAGTATAAAAAGTCATTCAACTTTTATAGGGACCATGGTAACAACTGGGCAGAAGTCATCACCCAACACAATTGTGCCATTACCTGGCCCAGAGAGGATAAAGGCCATTTGGAAAGCAATGGCTCTCTCAGCAGATGGGAAGGTACTATATCTCACCCAGGAGTTTCTGTGCCTTTGACATCTTAGGAAAATTTACAATCCCATTAGCTTGCTTTCTTCACCTTGGCACATGTTAATTTTACTTAATTGGGCTCTAGTGAGTGCAGGGAGACACCAGTTGACCCAATGACTTTTCACTCCCTATGCACAAATTTTACTTTATTTCTGAATGATTGGCAGCTTAATGGACTTATTACAGATGCTTATTTACTTTATATAAACACATTGTGATTACATACATGCAGCATTTGCAGATTATTTCTAGGCACTGTAGAAAAATGCGGAAGATAGTAGATATTTCAAACTGAACTCCCCTTTGCAAACATAATCTCTGAGAATACTTTATCATTGTTGACAGCATTTTTACTCTGGCAAAATCTTGGGCAAGATATTGAGGAAAATAATTAGATAATACTTAGATACCTGGATAATACGTATAGAAGACTTAGTCTTCAGGCCATGTAGGAAACGAATGTTTGTAAAGGATCTAACTTTCTACCAGGCAATTTGTAGGTACTTGGTAACAGTAATTGGTAGTAAGTCTACTATAATCAAGTAGAACTTTGTTTAATAATACTTTATATATGCATGGAATATAATTTATTCTGCTTAAGTCCTTAGTAATTTCTCTTTCCATCCTGTTCTCCCTCCCTGTTTTCTCCTTTCTCTATTCTACTGGTCTTCCTTCTTCTGTTTATTAATTATTTTAAAAAAATAATTGATGTTTTATAAATAAGCATAAAGGAGGAATTTACTATGGTATATTCATATATGTACACAGTATAATTTTACTCCATGCATGTATTATTATGCCAAATGAACCCCATATTATGTATAACTATAATGCACTAACGAAAAACATTAAAAATAAAATAAAAATACTTTTTATATTTGTGGATAGGTTTTATTTCTCCACTTTTTTTTTCAGTAGAAGAAAATGAGGCTCATAGACTTGTGCAAGGTCACAGACCAGAATGTGTCAGGCAGAATTGGGACTGATGACTGTCATTTTGGTGCTGTAGCTGTGAGGTACCTTGAAGCAGTGGTTAAGAGCAGGTCTGGGATGTAAAGAACCTGGAGTCAGTAGTACTGTGCCTGGCAAAGTAGAAGTTTAACAAATGGTCACTATGAGGGTATTAGAGGTATAAGTGATCATTGATTACGACTCCCAGTTCATCTATTTCAAAGTGATTGATTCATCATTAGGAACGCCTTTGTCCTCATCCAAGTGACTTCGACAAATAGAGCTGATATATAGTTGAATCCATAGTATGTAAACCTCAATGGATAGTCAAGGCATTTGAAAACAAAGAGGAACAAATTTCTGAAAACTACCCTGTTATTTACCCTTAGTTTGAGTATAGTCACCAACTGGACTAGCAGGCCATTCTCTCTATATTAAAATGTTAGAAATAAAATATAGCCCCTCCCTGGGGTATGATAAGAGAACCAGAAGTTTGTACGTTAAAGTGAAAATGTATTGCCCCTCTTAAGCTTCTGCTCCTCCACAAAGTTGAACATGCTGGCTTAGTTCAGGAGAGAGGATAACTGTGCATGTCAATATTTACCCTCTCCCAACACTCAAATTAGCTCCTTTAATAATCAAATGAAACACACCTCCCCCTCTTTGTAACCTGTTCTCCTACATACCACATTTTTCTGATACAGTTATTCCTTTCAATTAATGTGAAAGCAGAGGGGGTTGGGTTGCCCATCCATTTTGCAAGGGATTTGGGACTAGAATCAAAGTTGGTTTTATTTCAATAGGGTCCCTAGTGAGCTGTTAATTACTTGGGTTTCAAATCTGATGGCATTTGAAATAGAATATTGAATTACACCTGTGTTTGGGGGTCAGTTTATCTTCTGATATGAAGGTAGATTTGTGGCAGGAAGGAACAGGAGGAAATGAAGTTAGGTTTCTTCCTGTGTTTGATGGGGGAAGGTCTTTGTTGCTGAAATATTCCTCAGGGCTTCACATAGTGGGTTAAACCAATAGGGACAATTACGTTTCAGGAACTTCAAGCAAGAGCAGACCTCCAATTATCCCTCAAGCCGATTAAAATATGTAATCTTAGACTTGTTAATATGAAATATGACTTGCATACTTATAATTTTTCTTTCTTTTGGGTTTTGAGTACTTAAGGCAAAGGCCAGTTTGGTGGAATTAGTTTCTGACTTCAACATTCTAATGTTTATCTTGAACATTAAGATTTTAAATTCATTGAAAATAAACATTTTGTTCACATGTTAGAGGAAGATAGCTTATTTTTGAAGATTTCACTTGCCCAGTGATCTCTAAACATGCCCACTTCCACCCTGCAGCTTGGGCTGCCCAAGCCCTTCCCTGCTTGGAGTGCTTGCTCTCTCTGCTCATCTGTCATTCCCAAGTCTGCGTGTTTTATTTTTCACTCGGATTTCCCTTTCTCCAGACTCTGTCCACCCACTCTATTTATTTCTTCAAAGCACTGATGATGATATGCATGTATTTAATTTACTTACTTGTCACACTATAAGGTTTGTTTGCCCAGGAGAGCAGCTAAGGGCTAGGGCAACTCCCAGCTCTTGCATCTTCAGGACCTAGCATGATCTCTCGTTGTGAGCATCTTTTATTTGTTTAGTGAATGGATGAACAAATGGACGATGAGCAAATCGTGACCAAACTTTCTCTTTTCATAGAGGAACAGAGAAGCCATTTGGAGGATACGATGTTCAGGTTTAGTTCCTATAATTTATAATATAATTTTATGAATCTAGATAGTCCCTGAAAAACTGATGTAGAATCTGGCTGTATAGATTGCACCATTTTGGCTGGAGAACATCTTGACAGCACCATGTATTCAGCAGCTGAGTTTTCAGTGCCATCCATACAAAGCTGTAGCTTCTCTTGTGGTTTTGCTCAGTGTGGCTCTTTGTTTCTATGTCCTTGTGGGTATCTTTTCGTTTCTTCTGCTTCCCTTTTATTATATCTTGCTTTTTGACTTTAAAAAAAAACTGCTAACAATTTTCTCATGGGCTCACTAAGATATAAACACATGCTATCTTTCTTTGATCAAATTCATAATGGCTATTACTAGTAGAACCTAGGCAACAAAATAAAACTGACAATGGCTGAAACGACTCATGGTGGTATTTGTTATTGGCTAGAAAATTGATGGCAAAATTAAATCTTTTTGACAAAATTTAGACGTGTAAAATTTGATCTGGGAAAAATCTGAACTTTGTGGAAATAAAGAAAACTCACAATGGCAGAAGCCATAACTGTTAAAATCTGATATGACTGAAACAATTTGATTTTAAAAATAGTTTTATAAAATTTCTGAGGAGGAGGATTGATGCTGACCCAATAATATCAATAAAATGAAAATAATGACAAGATCAAAGCATTTGCATTATTTAATAAAGAGAAGGTAAAGCTGGAGAAGCAGCCAATACATCTTAAAGTACCAGGAAGACTATTCAATCTAGTGAAGAACAGATAGCTGCTTTTCTTTTCCATTGATAAAAGGAAATGTGTGAAGATGCAGCAGGGAGCTTAGGAAGAAGTTCCTGTCTGCAGGAAGCCCTGGAATGAATTGCTATGAATTATGAGGGTGAGAGGTGGGGAGGAGGGGACCCCCTCTGAAGTTTCTGGAAGAAAGTAGAGTAGAAACTGCCATTCTGAGGTGGTTTAATAAGGATTTTCCTTTCTGACTGAAGACAGAGATGAGTTAGGAGTTTTTGCCCTCTCAGGAACTCTTTAGGCTCATATTTCTATGATTCTGTGACTTTAAATTCTATTTCTCTTTGTTAAGAAGGTGAAATTCAGCTATTTTGAAAGTGGAATGATGAGTCTTTATTGAGAAGTTGTTTTACCCTTAAAATTTATTATTAAAACTTGTGGGTTTGTTTGAGTGCCTTAAAAATTGGTGTGTGTTTATGACCCAATATCTTTTAGGAATTAGTTTTCTGTATGTAGAATTCTGCAAATGAAATGATCACTGTGATAACTATTAAGGACCATTGGTTTAAATTTGGAATAAAAGAAATTTTGACCTCAAAGAGGAAAGAATCTAAAGCTGGAGGAAGTAGAAACAATCCTTTGAGGTAGCCAAATTATAGCCAAATTATTGTTTTTTTTTAATTGGAAAGAAAGCATATAGGCAAAATAGATGATGAATCTTTTTGTCTCTTTCTTAAACACATACAAGCACACACACATGAGAAACGCAGGAAGTCATATGATCAATTGTGTTTTTTATTCTTTAGTTATATATGATGATAGAATGCATTTTGACATATTATACATACATAGAGCATAACTTCCCTTTATTATGGTTGTACATGGTGTGCAGTTACACTGGTTGTATATTCATATATGAACGTAGGAAAGTTATGCATGATTCATTCTGTCATATGACTAATTGTGATTGCTAGGGCTACTCATCTGTTATGAAAAGGCTTAAACCACAAAAGGTGAAATGGAAGACTGAGAGGAAAGAAAGGTTACCAAGAGTAGCCCAGAGAATAGGAGGAGACTCTGGTCAGGACAGGAAAAGTTTAGACTGAAAGAAAACAAGAGGGCAACCATAATGGCAGGTGGGGGTAGATCTCCCTCTGATGACTGGGAGGGCGAGTCGGGCTTCCCTGCTCCTATAGCACGTGGACATCATGTGGGAAGCAGTAACTGGGAGCAATGGCCCATAATATCCAGGAAAATAGAAGTAAAGATCTCTAGTATGTGGAAGGAGTCTGAACTATAAAGGACCTGAAAGAATTTTAGGTGGTTTTGAAGTCATTGCATTCACTGAAATCCTGGGAAATGCTCGGAGACTGAATATAGAAGTAAGTACACCCAAGCCAACTGCTCAGAATGAAAGAAGAAATCATTAGTGGCTGTGAATAGGTTAATGGATTTTTCAGACTCAAGAACCAGTAACTCTAAACTACCTTTGGCCATCCTTTGGCCTAATGTTAGGTTCAGACTATATAGCATATTTTATGAATATAACTTTGTGGTAAGAATATATGTCTTCAACTTCAAATACTACAGGAGAATGGAACTATGAAGGTGAATGGAACTTTGTTAGTCAGATTTGTGTCATTGTGACAAATACCTGAGATAAACAACTTAAGGGAGGAAATATTTATTTTGGTTGACAATTTCAGAAGTTTCAGAACAATGGCTGGCTCCATTGTTTTGAGCATGAGCCAAGACAGAACACTATGATGGCAAGGTATGGTGGAAGAAAGCTATACTTCCATGGTGGCCAAGAGACAGGGAAAGAGCAAAGGTCTGGGGATAAGACATAGTCCCCAAGGTCATGTGCCCAAGGGCCCACTCCCTCATGCCCCACCTCCTACAGCCTCTACTACCTCTTTGTAGTTGACTCAGATAGCAGTGAATTAATCCTTTGATGAGGCCAGAACCCTCCTGATCCAATCATACCCCAAAAGCCCCATCTCTGAATACTACTGCATTAGAGACCAAATCTTTAATATATGAACTTTTGTGGACCTTCCAGATCTAAACCATAATAGGAATATGTGCCACTTGTCTACATACCATTAAGCAAACTACCTGGGGGGAAATCATGAAGCTTTATGTATGTGTCATACCATAACAGGAAGGCTATGGATAGTTTTATCTCTACTTAGTTTGGAAAAAAGTTATGTATCTCTCACACGAAACATCTGCTATTTTAAAGATGATGTTAGTAGACATAAAAACCTACCAGGGATAGGAAAAATATTAGTGCTATTTATTTAGGACTAGGAATTTATATATGCTTGGCCTTCATGTCCAAGGATTCAACCAATTTTGAATCAGAAAATATTAAAAAAATTTGTCTGTATTGAACACATACCAACTTTTATTCTTGTCATTATTCCCTAAATAATACAATAACAGCTATTTACCAAGCATTTACCTTTTATTGGGTATTATGAATCATCAAGGCATGATTTAAAGTACACAGGAGATGTGCATAGGTTATGTGCAAATACTATGCCATTTTATGTAAAGGATTTGAGCATCCATAGATTTGGGCATTTGTAAGGGGTCCTGAAACCAATTCTTCATGGATACCAAGGGATGACTGAATGCATGCACTCATGGGGACATGCACATATAGACTTGTATTTTCACATGCTTCTATTGAATTTTGGTAGTGATTGATAATGAAGTTGATTGTTCATTTTTATGTTTTCAAAAATAAATTGTGATTGTCATTATTTTTATTTAAAGGTATAATTAAGTAGGTTATTCTTTTCATTTAATAGCATTATTATTTAGACTTTAAGACCTCAGCCATGACTTTCATTTTTCTGGTGGTGGTGCCCTTGTTTCAGGTAAATTATCTAGGTAGAGCAGTCTTGCAAATACAAATTTCTAAATTGACAGTTTATGTCATGGTATCTCTTTTCCTTGATAGTCTGAATTATTAGCATTTGATCTGGAAGAAAAAATAGAGAACTGACTTTATATGAGATACTGCATATTCTTATATTAATTGTGGTCCCTCACAGAGACCTGGATCATCACACCGGTTTTGTGTAACATTTGGAAAGTGGATTGGAAAAAGATGAACTTACTGCAGACACTTAAGCCACAGGTGAATTTCTAAGCTTGGTCAGATAACGTTGTCTTGTTTGTGTTTCTTGCTGAATAGACTTTAAAAAAATCTTCATGTATACTTTGTTTAAAGATAGGGTTTTTTTTGCATTTGAAAAATGATGTTGACAAGTAGAGCTAATATCAATAGGATTATAGCCTATGAATATGAATGAGAGCAAAGCACCCTTCCATGGATTTCCTGTTGACTCCTACAATGTTCTGCTCTTTGGGAAATTTCAGCATGGAGGCAAAGAAAGTTTTACCGCCAATTTGTGCCTGAAACACAAGATGAACAGACGTCTGCTACATTAAAAAAGGACATAGGCATGCATTAAATCCCTTATGTCTTACTTTTTAATGATGCAATTGTGAATTATGTTCTTGTTGCATTTGTAATTAGAGACTGTGGCAGATGGTGGAGACTTATTTTAAAGTGATGTGTCTATTAAAATAAGCCACGCTGCCAAATGATTGTTCACTGTAACGGCATCTTTACGCCCCTGAAACACTCAGATTCTTTGTTGATGTGCGGTTGATTACCACAGCTGATTACATATGTGCACATATTTGCTCAAAAATGTATCAGGGATATTTGTATGTGCAATACTTTATTTTAAAGCGTGTGTTATCACAATTATAGATAATGAAGCTTTCGATGAATTATTCAGTCACCCTATCTACAAAGGGAATGCACTGATTTCCCCTTTCAATAAAATTAGGCATGAATCTTTCTCAACTATTGAGAATGATTCTCCCCACACAGTGGAAGAAGCATTGAATAGAGAATGGGGAGTTTATGAGTATTAAGAAATTGTCTTTTCCTTATTCTTGAATAGAGTAGATTTTTTAGGATGAACTCAGTTCATGGATAATGGTGGTATCTCTAGCTAAAAGTGAGAATGAAGTGAGATAGGATTTGTGGACCAGGTAAAAATGGAGAAGAGTAGGTAATTAAATGGTATAACATGTATTAGATGGTATGTATGAGAATAGGTCAGGCTGTTATAACAAGCTACACCTAAATATCACTGACTTACAATAACAAAATTCATTTGTCTCTTTGTCTGCATGTCAATTATGGATCATAAAAGGGACTCATAAAAGGTAGATTGAGGCTACATTTCAACACAGGCGTCTGAAATCACCTCACCAATGGGGGGGAAAAGCATTGGCTTATATCTTAGCTTTTAAAATTTCTTTTTGCAAGAGTGACATAACCCACTCACTCATTATTAATTGGCCAGAGCAATTCATGTGATGAAATGTAACATTAAGGGATCAGAGAAGTACAATCCTACTATGGGCTTGGAGAAATCTGGTGAACAACAGTAATGACGACTTCGTGGTGCAATTTGCTGCAAGACTATATTCCCTTGAGACAGTTGCTATGTTATCCAGTATGACTATTTTACTTCTGACATCCATTTCTAACATCATCAGATCGACTGTATTATGTTCAACAAGCATTAAAGGCCTTTAGAAGAAGGTGCATGTTACCTGGAGGGGCAGAGTTCTCTAGTTTAACATTTCCCAAGCTGTATTCTCTTAAGACATTCTAATGCAGAAATAAGGATTCTGTGGCCAATTGAGTCTGAGAATCTTTGAGTAAATGAAGTTTTTACTTCTTGGAGCCTTTAGTATGTTCATATGTGTATTTTGAGGCCACTATGGCATGTAGTATTTATTTCTCAATTCCAGAGGATCTTTTTCCTAGGGAGTTTCCTATGGGATGGCATGCTGGTAAAAAAATACTTTGAACAGTGCTATTCAGGTCTGTCCCATTGGTGTCTGTCTTGGTTTCCTTCTGTTTTCTCTCCTTCCTCATTGGTATATATGATTATACATAATAGTGGGATTCATTATACCATATTTCTACATGCACACAATTTGATCAGTCTCATTCTCTAGGACCTTTTCTCTCCCTGTCCTCCTCTCTTCCCCATAATTTCTTTCAAGATGTTATAATAGAATATCTAAGGACTGGATAGTTTACAAGAAAAGAAACTCCCTTCACATATTCCTGGAGGCTGTGGAACTCAAAGTCAAAGGGACACATCTGGTAATGTGGGGCAGCACATGGTGAGACAGAACAAGGATGCTCACTTTTACAACAAAGTCACTCCTTCAATAAACCATTAATCCATTAATCCATGAATAATTAATCGATTCACAAGATAATTCATGACCCATTCACTGCCTCCAAATAACATTAATATATAACTTTGGGGATTAACTTTCCTAGACATAAATCCTGAGGGATCAACATTCAGAACATTTCAGAGGCTGACTATGAGTTTAGTCACCATTTCAGCTTCTGGGTTGGCAACACATCAAGGTGCTAGGAGAAAGGTGTGCCCAGAAAGGGCACGGGAACTCCATCCTACCCCCAACAGCCATACCTTACTCTATGCATCTCTTTCATTTGACTGTTACTAAGTTGTGTCCCATAAAACAAGTGGCAAACATTGGCATTTTCCTAGGTTCTGTGAGCTGTTCCAGCAAATTGTTGAAACTGAGGAGAGGGTCAGGTGAACTCCCAATATATAGCTGGTTGATCAGAAGTACAAGTGGCCCAGGATGCCCAGATTGGTATCTGAAGTAAGGTGGTCTATAGAACTGTGTCCCTTGTGGGATCTGATGCTAAATCCAGATGCATAGTGTTAGACTGAAGTTAAATTATTGGCTACTCAGTTGGTAACTGTAGCATCAGAGAATTGATTATTGTTGTTAGAAAAATGCTCCAGAATAAGTGGTAGTTATCATCTGGAAGGTACAGGGGGCTTCCATAGCCTCATTCTCTCCCCTTTACCCTCATCTTTTTTCTAGTCTGGAAAGTTTAGATGATTTTGATGGTTGTGGGCAGAAGGGAAATTTTGTGATAGGAAAATGCATGTGTCCTTTGAAGCTGTGATTCAGCTTAAGGGAGTTGATCTAGGACCTGCAGTTCCAGGATGAGTAATGATCTGTACTATGACTGTATACCCAAGAGATAATTATAATCTTTTTCTGCCATTAAATAATTTGAATACATAAAACAGTTAGACCAAACACATGGTAAGCAGTCTGTGTTTGTTGTTATTTATATTTTTCTGTTGATATTTTTATTAGTTTACTAAAATAATAGCAATAAAATGGCTAACACTTTTGAATACTTTGTATGTGCTAAACACTGTGCTAGGTTTGTGGATTATCTCATTTGGTCCTTAAAAATCCTGTGCAATGTGGCTACTATTGTTATTTTCATTTTGTAGACCAGGATATTTGGATCCAGATAGATTAACATA
Source organism: Xerus rutilus (assembly GCA_028644305.1). Lineage (NCBI taxonomy): Eukaryota > Metazoa > Chordata > Mammalia > Rodentia > Sciuridae > Xerus > Xerus rutilus. The sequence continues at coordinate 145,110,842 of CM053402.1, forward strand.
TGTGTCCAAAGTCATACAACTAATAAGAATCAAAGCCAGGATTAGATGAATCCAGGCGGTGTGACCATGATCTAAACCATTCTGCCACTATAGTGATTCTTTCTTACACTTGCCAGTGTTTTATGGTCTTTAAAGTACTTTCACATGGACTATACAATTATATCCCAGAGAACACCAATAGTTACCATGTTCTCCATTTTTAGAGACAGGGAAATTGAGTCTCAAAATAACTAGATTTTTTTTTCTTTAAACAAGCATATTGAATTTGGATTCATTCTTTTTCTATGATGTATCTGGTTTCTATTCACTCTTTTTTTTTTTTTTTAAATAACTCTCTTTAATTTTGTCTGATTTTATTCTCCCTATCCCTCCATCCTACAACATGGATTTGTAGCATTTGAACAACCAGGAAATAATTTCTTGGGATAGTCAAAAATATGTTCACAGAAGTGTTAGTATAAATTGCAAATTATGTGTCTGGTTAACTCAGCCTAAAATAAATCCACTCAAATGCAACTGCATTCCATTTGATTTCATAAATCTTCACCCATTACATTCCATATATCAATTCTGTGTGCCAATTCTGTGTCAAGTTGTTAGGACAGTTAAAGTATGTCTAAAACACACACACACACACACACACACACACACACACACACACACACACTCACAGTACCATACACATCCCAAAAGAAGACAAAGAGATCTAGTTGATACAGACTTCACCAAAGGAGATAAAAATTGGCCTTAAATAGCTCTGATTACAGAGTCTGCATCTTCTCTGTTGTTTTTCAAAACTTACCCTTCATCATTCTTTTTTCAAGGAATAAATATAGTGGGAAAGCTGGGGCTGCAGAAAAATGAGGCTGGGAAAAGGGAACCAGAGACTGTAGAAAAGTGTGCAGACAAGATGGCTGACCTGCATAAACATGGGTCATTGGGTGAAAATTTAGCTCTCTTTCACCTAGGCAGGCCAAATGCTGGAGGGAGCCACAGGAAGCCCAGGGAATGACTTCACAGCATTCTCCACACTGATGAAAGATGTCTTGGATGTAATGGTGAGCTCAAATGACAACATGAGAGGGAGAAGCCTGGAATTTCAGTATTTGCCACTAATGGTTAAGGCAGGGGTAGGTGGCAGCTGTTGCACATTCTGGGTCAAGAAATGTGAGGGGGCAGGGTAGCAGCTATGAGCAAGATGAACCTGGAGTTCAAGGAACCCAAGAGCCTGAAAGCCCTGCAGTTATGGTTCATCAGGGTTGTATCCCTCTACTTGACTAATAAAGTTGTTCTTTCATAACAGTCTGAATTACCTAAATGTTGAAAAATTATTTAAGAAATGCTGCATCCAGGATCATGGCAGTCAGATGCCCTTGAAGACATGTTTTATTTGAAATGTTTAATGTTTGTACAAAATTGATTTTTCAGTGCCCAAGTTAGCCCGTGTGCCTTCTCCAGGTAACTTCCCACCCAGGAAACATCTGCTTGGTGTAAACAGATACCTCTCCAGAGTTTGTGAGAGTTCCCTGGGGCGGGGGGTTCAGGGAGCAGGAATTGGGATCCATAAGTTGATTCTTATATTATTAGTGTTCAGAATAATGAATCTTCCTATGTTCTACATAGAAATACATAACTTCAGATATTAAAACACATACAAACATTAATCTAACTGGGAAAATTAGGGTTGATGAGGCTTTCTTAAGACCAAGGTAGCCTTCAGCCAGCCTGAATTCTTCACATGTGTGGCTATTGTATTTCCCCTAGAGATAGTCCCAGGTGGCTTCTCAGCTCATAGGGAAAAGGAAACAGGATAGAACTGAGTATATAGGTTGAGTCTGGGACTTTTGTTTTAATTCTTACCTTTTCAATAATAATAGCATGTCACTTTGTGAAAATTGCTGATTATCTCTGATTTGGGTAACTCATCCAGAAAATGTGAAAATTGGTAAGATGATCTCCAAGGTCCCGTCCAGCTTTAAAATTCTATGGTGCTAGAATATAGTTTTCCCATCATTGAAAAGTCACTGAGCTGACTTTGGAAATTGCTCCATGCCAATTAATCTCCTTTTATCCTTCAGTGGAAAATGATCAGAAAAATGGCTTCATTATATAAATCATGAACATATTACCTTGAAACTGCTCTTCTACTGCCTTATAAAATCAAAGCAGCCCAAATCCATTTGTGTCCAAGGCACGTGTGAAGACAAATATGTCCAGTACTTAGGTAGAGCTAATTCTTGGGACTGATGTTGGTCCACAAGTCACCTGCATCAGTTCACTGCCAAGAGGCTGGGGAGCATGAAGAAGAGATAGGTTTAAGAACTTTTTTTGCACTTTGGTGATGCTTTTCAAAGTAACCCTGTTGGGACTGGATTTCCCTGCTGGGAAATCACTTTGTTCAGCACAAAAAAAGGATCATTTTTGGCCATTCTTATATTGTAAAGTCCCCAGTGGTGCTCTGTCATCTGTGAGAATGAGAGTTGTTAGTGGGTACCACCTCAGTCTAAGTCGTCCTTGTTATCTCGGTCCTCACCCCCAGCACCTGGTGCTTTTTCCCATTCACTGAAGATCTGAACATGATTCTGGTTGTCCTTTTGCTAGCTCTGGTCCACTGGGACAGTCTCAAAACTCCTCTGGACTTGGGTTGGTTTTGATGAGGTTCCAGGGGTTCATTCCAAAAGACTCACACACTTTCATGTTTTTCTTCTATGTCAAAGGGGTCAGAACAGAGACACAGAATAAATAAATCTATAAGTGTATCTCTTACTCATCTCAGAATCTTATTTACTATTGACCAGGCTTATTTTCTAAGTGATCATGGAAAGATTCATAGGAATTTATAGGATTTCTTTGTTCTACCTGTGGTGATGACACATTCTTGGTTTCCCTGAATTCTTTAATTCATATATTTTTTATTCATATCTAGAAAGATGATGGGTGGTCTGTTAATATAAAAGTAAAGTGGACTTAATTTTATATTCTTAGAATACTTTTCTAATAATATTTTTTATTTTCTTGTGGTCCCTAGCATTGAACCCAGGGCTCCGTGCATGCGTGGCAAGCGCTCTACAACTGAGCACTTCTAATGGTACTTTTCTTGTCAGTTTACAAATAGGAAAATTGTGTTTGCTGAATTATGCCTCCAGCTTGGTTTCAGAAATTGGAGCCCCAGTGACTTTGGACCTATACTGCCATAGCCAAAAAGAAGACTCAAGTGGAGTTACCAAAATCAAGCAGCACCTTGGTATGTGAACACAGCTTAGGTCTCTCCATCAAAACCAAACCAGGAACAACAAAAACTGACTCACTGGAGTTCACTCCTCACATTTGAATTAGTGGCTGAAATTAGATAATGAGTCTGATTGTTCCTGGAACTCTATGCTAATTGTATTAGTTCCTTTCTGTGTGTCCTTGATCTGCCCACTTAGGCCCAGACACATAGGCAGGACGTTCCTAGGTTTCAGTGACTGAACACAGTGTTCAGAGCTGGAGGCTGAGGAAGTCAAGAGTGTAGGAAAGTGGTGGGATCTGCCTTGGTGGGGTGTGTGGGGGGAAAGAACAAGATAATTACTAATAAAGACACAGCGGAACAACTCAATCCAGCCCAGAGTTAGAGGAATGAGTGGCTGCTCAGGGGAGTTGGCCAGGTTACTGTAGTAGAGAATGGTAGAACTTTCTGGAAAGCTTTCCTCCTCCTTCTACTTGAAACAGGTTGTAGAAGAAGAAGACAGGCTGCACAGCCGATATGGGGGCACACCCAGGGAGAGAAAGGCAAAGTCCAGGCAGGAGCAGCAACAGGAGAGAAGGTGACTTTGCATTCTGAAGCAGGGCAGCATTCAGGGTCACTTGGAAGGGCAGAGGAAGACCTTGAAATCCTGTCCTACTTGGAGACATACTTGAGGAAGTGAAATTAAAGAAGAAGAAAAGGACTCACTAAATTGCATTATTAGCTGAGAAGATGGAAGAAGCTTGGGGAAGATGAGCAAAGAATCTCCTATCCCTGAAGAAGTCAACAAACCTAATGAAATTGGGCTCACATTAGGTTTTTCTTTTTGTTTGTTTCTAGATATCAGTCTTAATTTCTGACACTAAAATCTGCACTCCTTTTCATTTCCTTTATTAAACCTTGTTTAGGGAGAGGTAGGTCCTTGCAAGGTGGGTTTTTGTGTCAGGTCAGAAATGGTGGTGGCTTTGGGTTCTCTCTCTGCTCTTTGATCTCCCTGTGCTGTCAGACATCAGCAAACAGATTAGCCTGAAGCCAGCTGCCAGTTCCCAGGGGCACATCTGCCTGCACTGACTTGCTTGGGAAGTCTTCCCTTGTGGCCAAGGAACCAACACCCATTCCTGAACCAAGTCATTTGATCCTCCCCCAAAGGGTGTGTTACACTTGTACTTACACAGGGAATGTGATTCTTGTTCTTTTGAGTAAATAGTTCTGCATGGTAGAGGTGGGGTCAGATTAGAAAACAAAAACTTGGGATTATATTGTTTCTCTAGCACCTGCCTCCCCCCGGGTGAGCTCACTGCTCATAATGACATCTTTCCAATCCACTCCACCTTTTCTGGAATATAGGGTGGTGCTTACTATCTCTGTGCTCTGTTGCAACTGGGAATTCACCCCTTGTGCATGCCAGTTAGAATCAGATGGAATCCCTTTAAGATCTCCAGATAAAACATGTATAGATGTGTCAGTTGTTAACCTTCATTTGATGGATGCACACTTTCTAATTAGCCCTGATTGAGAGGTACAGATAACATCAACATGTATTCTTTAATGCTGTTGGAGCTAGTGGTAAGGTAGACCTTATTTTCCACTTTGTAGTTAGTTTTAAAATTCAAACTATGAATGTGAATTACTTTTTTGTTTGATTCTTCTGGTGTAGGTTATTGTTATGCTAATTAAGGTGTATGTCTTCCTAGACCTTATAAGTATATGAATCTGTGTTCTTTTGAACGAATTGGGTGGTTAATCCTTTAATCAGTTATTGAGAAATTGCTACAAGCACAGAGTGAAGACTGGACCTCTAATCTCAGCAGTTTGAAGGTCATCATTGTAATTCATTTGGTGTTTCTCTTTTGTTTTTCCTTTTTTCCTTCTATTAAAAAGGAAAGTTAGTCTAATCCTTCAGCAAGTACTTTCCTGAAAGTGAAAAGGTGGAATCAGAAGAAGAGAAATGATCGGCAAGGCTGCCTTTGAGAGTAGTCGCAATCCCTCCCTCTATCTGTCTTCTCCCCGCGCTGTCCCTGTGATAGACAGTTATCCATTTTCAGTAGGCTGGCTGTATTTGTCATTTAACTTCCCTTTTTTAAAAAAAGTATTTATATGGACTCAGTGGGTAACGTTTCGAGAAGTAGTTTTTCCTTGATCCGTCCCTGAAAATATTAGTTAAGATTCCATCAATTGCTAAAAAGTGAGTCTGGTGAAATTAAAACATTATCCTTTGAGAGAGGAGATTTAAGTTCATAGGAATGGTTAATGCTGCTAGGAGAAGCACAATGAGACAGTATGTCATCAGATCTTTGTGTGGGGAAGTGCTGGCTGGAACTCTGACCCATTTGAGTTGATATTGCACCTATGGCCAGTCATGCCCCTAGACACATGTCCTACCTCATTTCTAGACGACATGTTCTGAATATCTTCTGGAAATTGATGTATATTGACAAGGACTATGCCCACAACTCCGGCTGACCAAAGGAATATTATTTGTAGTTCCTCTTCTCCAAAGCCTCACTCCACAGGGCCCAGGAAGGGCTTTTGGAGAGGTGCTTGTCCCAAGTAAGCTTCATGTGGAAGTGGTCCCAGTGAGGTATGATTTCTAGTGTCCACTCATACAAATGGAAAGCAGGTGCAGAAATCAGGGATGTCCTGATTAAGATCCTGAAATGACTTGGAAACAGAAACGTTTTTTCTCAAATCCTCTCTCATGGAGTAAGGTCAGGATCCAAATCAGAATCTGAACTGCCTATAGTAGACTCAGAAAAATGATATTTAAATCTTTATGACCCTGAGTTTTAAAATTTTTTTTCTTTTTTTTTGAAAACTTGCTATCTAAAATCTGTCTAAAGTACAGAATACTTCACCTGATATTCTTTGGTGGCTCTTGTCTCTCATACTGGGTCAGCTGGTATGACAGTAGCTCTGCCTTAGAAGGACTTACGCTGAGCAGGTACAGGTTTCTTATAGAGTTGTATACTAGGCTTCATGATCAAATAATCAGGGAAGATTGCTTAGGAAACAAAAATAGAAGTTCCTCATATTGAACAATCAAGTCAATTCCTTTAGGATCAGGGACCTAGAGTGATGATGATAATTATAGGTACCAACCAGTGAGCATTCAGTATATGTACTGTTGCCAACTGGGCATTACTCCTGCTGCTTCATATAGGTTAACACTGAGGCTCAGGTAGGCTAAGCAAGATAGTAATAATAATTTTTATTTTAATTAGATAGAGTGCAAATCCAAGTGCCAGTCTGTAATCCACAGTGTCTGTTTCAGAGATAGGACAGTGGAAGCCTGTAGGAACAATTGGAAAGAGAAGCTTTCTTCTTGAATTCTGAGAAGTGTTGGTAAGCCTGAACTTCTGTAATAAACTCTTAAAGGGAATTTCTCTAAGAATAAAGCTAATGTAGAGGAAAACACAGGAAATGGAGACAATTGAGGCCCTGGCACGGCCTCTGGATCAGCTATGCCTGATGCCAACTGCCCTTGGAATGTTTAGTTACATGAGACGTGATTCATGACTCTTTGAAATCATTTTCTGTCTCAAGACTGAAAATAGAAAAGATTTTGACTATTTTATTTTGCCAAACTGTCTGATTATCCTAGTTAAACCAAGGAATTTCTTGTACCATTTTCTCACACATTGTTGAAACATCACAATGGGTCCTGGCTGCTTTTTTATTTATTTTTTGAAACATATCTGTCATTCACTATAATACAACATCTTGCAGGGCTAGGACAAAGTCTCTGTGTGTTTGTGTTGTGTTTGTGTATTTGTGTATGTGCACGTGTGTGTGTGTGTGTGTATGTGTGCATGTGTGTGTTTAATCCTGCATGTAGGCCCAAGTTATCTCTAAGGATGCAAAGTATTTTGCAAGATTTAAACAAGAAATTCATTAGGTATATTTATGTATCAAGGTGTAGGTTCTTCAACCCTTCTGCAAAATAATAGGTCCTTACTTCTCAAACTTTAATATGCAAACAGATCATCGAGGGTCTTGTCAAAATAGATAGTCTTTTTCAGAAGGTCTTGGGTGGGGCCAGACATTTGCATTCCTTATAAACCTGATGATAATTGGAGTAGCAAAGTACTAGGTGTGTGTTACTAGATCTCTCCAGGAAGATGTCAGGTCAGAGCATGTAAAAATGTTCGCTAAATACTTGACTTGTTAGGTGGTGAAGATTTTCAAGAGCTAATTTTAAATTCTAACTTTATTCCAACAGAGAATAACTTAATAAAATAAAGCTTGGGGCACCCAGAGCCATTACTTTCATATTCAACCAATCAACAAATACTTACTGATGCTGGTTCTGAGCTTAGCTCTTGGCTAAATATTATGACAAGCAAAAGAAACATGGGGCCAGGTCAGTGAGACAATTTGAGAGTTGGAGAGGGATGAGCTGATGATTCTAGGAGTGCTACCAAGGTCTGTCACACTCCTGTATTTTTTTTCATTTCCCATTATCTTGACAAGTTTTTTTTACTTGGCAATGAGTTATAAAATAAGGTTTTGGACCACAAAATTCATTCATACCTTTTATGTTAATGAGTTTACTCTGTTTTCCTTTTTTTTTTTTTTTTTTTTAATC
>CM053402.1:145118752-145135030 GCA_028644305.1 Xerus rutilus
CTGAGGCTGGCTTTGAACTCGCGATTCTCCTGTCTCAGCCTCCCTAAGTGCTGGGATTACAGGCTTGAGCCACCGCGCCCGGCTGGTTCCTACCAGTTTAGTTGCTAGTGGGCTTCAAGTGAGTTTTTAGTCTGTCTTTGCACCTCAATTTTTGGGTTGATATAGCAGACAAATTGTTTAGAGCAAGGTCTATCCTATGGCATATTAGTCTTTTGGGGATGCTATAACAAAATACCATACACTAAATAGCTTATAAACAATAGAATTTATTTATCATGGCTCTGGAGGCTGGGAGGCCATGATCAAGGTATGAACGCATGCAGTGTCTGTTGAGGGCCTGTGTCCTGGTTCATAGATGGCACCTTCTTTCTACATTCTCACATGGTGGAAAGGTCAATGTAGTTCTTCAGGAACTCTTTTGTAAAGATACTAATTCCATTCATGAGGACTCCATGCTCATGTCCTAATCACTTGGCAAGGCCCTACTTTGAAATACCATCATCACTTTGGGTGTTGGGACTTCAACGTATGAAAATTCACACCATGGCTGTGGCTACTATTATTCTCATTATTATGTTGCCTGTCATGATGTGATTTCAAGACTATTGATAAGAAACTCTCTGCTGTGTTCTAGCTTTAATCTGGACACTCCCTCCTTCTTAGCTGCCACTGCTTCATACATTATGAGTTTATGACCTTCCTCCTCACAAAACCCCAAACCCCCAAAAGCAAAACACTCACATTGTATAGTTGACAGTATATCTTAAAACACCAATATTCCTGAATGAATAAGCATGATAATTTACTTCCACATTACATAATGAAAGACTGATGTTAGATACTTTTCCAGGAACAGGTTTGCAGGGAAGAAAGTTCAAAGGCTTTCGGGAGCTTGGAATGTCAGGGCAGTGGGGAAAGAAGTATTTACAAAAGGAAGACGGGATCAAGGGTACAGAAAGTGTTTTTCCAAGGCCAAGTTCATTACCACCTTTCAAATTCATGTTCTGTTCTCCATCTTGTTCTTCCCTAATTCTTTCCCTGTGGCTTACCATGTTCAATCTTTGATCTCTTTTGCCTGCAAAACTGTGGAAGGCTGTTGAAATTTTTTCTCATTTCTTCTCTTTGATTCCTATTTCAAATATACTGTATGAATGTCTGAAATTCCTTTAGCACTGATTAAATTCCAGGCATTTTGTTAAGTGTTTTATATGGAGCTCAATTATTATTAACCCTGGAAGGTAGCTATCATTATTATTCTCATTTATAGTTAAGGAAACAGGTTTACCCAGATTAAAAAAATTTTTCAGCATCTCAAATCTAGGAAATACTGAAGATTGGAACTTAGGCATCTGACTCCAGAAGTTTCATTCTTAACGATCTTACACCTGAACTCACCTGGAAAAACAAAACAAAATGGAAAAAAGAAATATATATACATGAATAAACATGTCCCAGTTTCCTTAGAGACTAGTGGTGTTAAAGACCTTTTTTTTTTTTTAACATTGCTGTTTTGGTCATGCTCCTTTACCTGCTCCCCTGTGAGGACCAGTGTATTTCATTCTTGTGAGCCAGAGCTGATTCCTGCTGCTCCTGAGATGCTTGGGAGATGAAGACCCCCAATACCTCTGAGTCTTCGCTCGGTCAGTACTGATCAGCTTTGTTCCCTGATTGCCCAATGGCTGAACTCCCTTGTTCTTTTTTGGCAGAGTCTCAAAGTCTCTTCCACATGTGTACTTCTCAGTTTTCCGGGTGAAGCTGGACTTGAAATCTGTGGCTGAGCCTGAATAAGCACCTGGAATGCAGGGATTCAATCCAGGGGCATAAGGCAGCAAAGCCAGGATCCACAGAGTGGACTCTAGAGAGCATATGCTTCTCACAGCCCAGAAACTTACCAGGTGTTCTCTTGTGGGCCCTTCCAGAGCCACAGTCACACCTACCTGGAGTCACAAAACATGAACTCCCTGTGTCATGGAAACAATGGTGGTAACTTACCACAACTGTGTTATGTTTTAAAGACATGGAGTTCGATTATTGTTAACCCTAGAAGGTAGCTATCATTATTATTCTCACTTATAGTTAAGGAAACTGAGGTTTCTTCCACTGAAGGTCTCAGTTTGTGTGAAGACAAGCAGGAATTTAAGACTTACCATCTAGAATTCACTCATAGTATGACACTGAATATTTATTTAAGCTTCCTCTTTCCCCACTGACATTTCAGAAGCAATTGAATTGTTTAAGAGACAAAGTTTTATTACATAGTGTACATAAAGCAATCCAAAGAATGTGAACATCTAGGCCCTGCAATTTCACTCTTTATAGTTAGTTTCTTTGGGACTAAGATGGCATTTCAGATGCATTTTGTATTAGAAATGGTAACTAAGGATAGTTAACTAGTTTGCCTAAAGTCATACAGTTAGGAAATGACACTGGAATCAAGATAGAATTTTGTTTTAAATCCCAACCCTGATAGTAGTTGCCATGGTTTGGAGATGGTTTGAGTGTGTCTCCTGATGGCTCCTGTGTTGAGAGCTTGGTCCTTGGTGTGGTGCTGAGATGTGGTGGTGGGAGGTCCATAGGTCATTGAGGAAGCTGCCCTTGGATGGGATTAAGGTAGCTTTTGTGAGACCCTGAACTCTTGAGAGACTGAGTTGTCATAAGAGCAACAGCACTGAAATATTTTCTGGCTTCCTGTTTTGTGACATGATCTCTTCTATATATGTTCCCACTGTTGTGACACCATCTGCCAAGAAGTCCTCATCAGAATCAAGTTGATGTTGGCATGATGCTTTTGAGTCTCTAGAATTGAGGGCCAAATAAATCTGTTCTGTATGAAGTTAGCCTGTTGCATGTTTCATTATGATATTGAAGTACAGTTGAATACAGTGGTTATTTGTACAACTTCCTCATGTTTCTTAATATTGCTTGATTTCTTTATTTATAAAATGATTGATCATCATTTTATAAATAACAATCCTGTGATTGTTGTGATGAATAAATAAAATAAGGAATATCATATTCTGAGTGGTGTGTCTGGCACATGTTATAGCACATAAAGTGATGAGTAGATTAAAAAACAATAATGATACCTATGTGGTTACCTATCTCATGGAGATTGAACTCAGGGGCACTCAACCACTGAGCCGCATCCCCAGCCCTATTTTGTGTTTTATGTAGAGACAGGTTCTCACTGAGTTGCTTAGCACCTCGCTGTTGCTGAGGCTAGCTTTGAACTCATGATTCTCCTGTTTCAGCCTCCATAAGTGCGGGGATTACAGGCATGCGCCACCACGCCTGGCTATGTTATAGTTCTTATCGGTTCTCATGGCTATTATTCTATCTGCTGACCCCAATGGACAGTAATCCATTTGCATTCAGTCAGTGCTTAACGCGATGTTTGATAGTTGGGATGATTAACAAGTGTTTGAATGAATGAGTAGATCATGACACAGAAGATTTTTATGGATCAGTAAACTTCTAGATTTAAATGCTGGGGAAACTGATTGAAATTATCTGAGGTTTGGGGATGATTGCTGAGAGTGGACAGTGAGGAGCCAGATTAAAGAAACACATGTGGGCATCCATACATGTGTTTGTCTCTGACTAATGGCAAATCCTTCCTGGAGGGTTGTTAAAATGATTCTATGTGTGTATGACTTTTGAACTAGATGATTTGCAGGGAATTGGAAGGTTTCTTTGACTTTCCCAAATGGGTCCCAGGTTGACTGACTTTCTGTCACTAGACAATGATTCCTTTGGCTTAACTAATTTCTAGGGCAGTATAATTGCAGTTTAAACACACACACACATTTGTTGCTCTTAAGCAACATTGGGAGGGAAAATATAAACATGGCTGGCCTTTTTCCATTAAGTCATTCAGGGACCCAGATTCAGGGAGGTTTCCCAAATAATCATGGGTGTTATCTCCCTTCTAGTAAGCTGAATGGAGAAAGGACCATGGAGAAACGCTGCATGGAAAGTTTTCATGGCTAGACTTAACAGTATTATCTGTCACTTCTGTCTCGACTTCACTGGCCAGAACTCAGTCCTATGGCTGCAACGCACTGCAAGGGATTCTGGGAAATGTAGTGTCTGACTGGTTTCCATTTTCTCATAATAACTGTGCAATGCATGAAAAGGTATATAAATACATAGGGAATCATGAGTTGTGTCTTTGTCATTCCTTTTAAGGAGACAATGCCTCTGGAGCAGGTGGTTTAGTGTGGAAGTAGTTTGTTTTTGTCAGAAGGAGGAGATCCTTAACAGGAAAGTTTTATACCAGAAAAGATTTAGAGCCACCAAAGCTGAACAGTCTGTGAAAAAAATAACTAGGAGAAACCTGTTTCTTATGGTTCTGGACTCCTGGATGTAAGAAATGGGGCTGTAGGAGAGAGGACAGGGAAAATAGAAAAGACAAAGAGTTGCTTAAGATGCATTTTTGCCAAGAATAAGAAGTATCTGTCTTCCAGAGGAGCAACATGGTGCTGGTGGGCGGCCTTTGCAATAAAGCACTGGCAAGTCTTTGGGGGCTCCACTCAGGTGTCCTGAGGTGTGTAGAGAGAATAAAGACATCTTTCCTCCTTACTACTTTACTCTTCCAAGAAGGAGAGGCAGGCTCATTATGTCTCTAGGTGGATTTTATAGTTCTGGATTTGAGCCTAAAAGTTGCATGTGGTTTTCAAATACTTATTTTATCACACTCTGTGATTGCTTTCATTATGCGTGGCTAACATTGAGTCTTTTCAGAGTTAGTGGGGATATAAAAGGTTTAAATAAGCCCAATATCAGATGTGTCTGGGATTCCATTTCTTGCATGCACACTGTAAATAAACGTTGATGAAAAATATTTTAGTTCCAAATTCTGCCACCCCAAATCCTACAAATATGCACATTAATGCCCCATAATCCCATAAAAGCCTTTTTACTTGTAAATAACACTATCTTGTTTTCTATCTCAAATTTCTTCTCCTGTAATTACACAATATTTGGTTTCCCCTTTTTAGGCAACTCAAATTAAAACTTATTTCATTTCATAATTACAAACATTCATTTTGAGTAAAGACTAATCTGAAGGGAATTTGGTTCCAGTGATATTGTAACCCAGACTTGTAATAGCAAAGCAATCCATCTCCTGACTAATGTCTTGGAATCTTTTACAACTCTACCCCAGCTAAACATTTGCATTTGGAAAGTTTTATCCTTTTCCTTGAAATAATAATGCTTTATTAAGAGTACTGTGTGATTTGATTTTTTTAAAATAATGATTTAAATCAAAGACTTCAAGATATAAAGAATTTAAAGGGTGAGCCATTCCACTCTCTTAGTTTGGGGTTATTTTATAACTCCCATGAGTTCTAGAGTGGAATGTTGCTTGGAAAATGTTCATTATTAAGTTAGTTTTCAACTATTTCCTGAAAACGGAGAAAGAAAATATTCTTTGTCTGGATATCCTACTAGGTGATAATTTTGAAATACTAGATAAAGTGTTTGTTATTGCTACTCTGAGTATAGATAGAGCAAAAAGGAGCATGGCTGGCTGATCATTTAGGGAAACAGGGCTTATTAACTAAAAAGGTCTTGAGAAGATGCTAAAAGGAGTATTTGCAGGGTAATCACTTGTAGGAGCATCTCCATACCTTTCCACCCCTCCCTTCCATCTTTCCCCATTCTATGCTAATAGACTGTGCTCTTGCCAAAGAGCACCCCTTTGTTTGTGACCTTTGGACCTGATTGGTCTAAGAGTGCATATAAGCTTCTGCAATTTCTGGAATAAACAGTGTTTTTCTGCTCCTCACCCTGGTGGTGTCCCTCTTCTTGTCTCGGGTGTCTCTGTGTCTCGCTGGGGCAGAGCAGATTTTTACCTACACCCCAGGGCCTGAGGAATTTGGCTCCACAGATTGCCACCATCCAGAGAGACCCCATATTGTCTAACCTGGGGACCCCTTCTTTCTCTGTCTCTCTGGACTCCAACTCGTCGAGAAGCCATGTGCCCCCCCCTTTATTAAAGAGATAACTGGCGACCCAAGATAGGACAGGCTTCTCGACTCCTCTTCGCTCGGTGGGTAAGATTTCGTGGTGATTCCCGTTTGTCTTGCTGGTGAAGGTAACACTAGCTTGTTTGTCATTGTCTTTTGTGTTTGTCTTTGTGTGATAAAGTTAGCTCAGGGAATATCTACTTCCTGGTTTCTCTGATAGTTCAAAGGGCCTGATCAGCCCTACTTTTAAACATTTTCCTGTTCTTATCTCTCCTACTGTTCTTTCTATTTTCGGGAGACTTTCCCCTTTCTTTGACTGTCTATCTACGGCGGGCTGGTCCTGCCTTCTCCCCAGCCTTCCTCTCACCACTCCTCAGAGGCCCCCTGGCTACTGCCTTGCGGTTCTTCTGCCTCTGGGATTGGCGCTGCCTTGCAGCACCCCTGCCTTCTCTCAAAGCGCAGGCCCCGCCCTGGGAGCTCACGGCCTCTCCGCCGCAGCAAGCTGCACCAATCCCAAACTCCCGTGCACACAGAGCACTGCTCTGAGGGACCCAGTTCCCCCCGCAGCCCGCACCCACGTGCACCCGCTCCCCGCCATGGCTCCACCACCGCTGGCCAGGTCACAGGCACTGATGCCCTACTCTGGCAAGACACAAATGCACGCCAGCTAGCAGAAACTGTTCCAAAGCCTTAAAAAGACCATGCCCTTGCCACAGTGCTGGTCGCAGAGATAAAATTCTCAGGCGTGCTGTGACAGCACCTCCTCTGGCCGAAGCCACACCCCCTGCCTCCCACAGGCGGGCCAGAGTCCCCTGCTGCCAGCCGATCTCCAGCACTTGCTGCTCAAATGTAAAGAGTACAACCCATCAGGCTTTCACAGACAATGCTTATTTTAAATCTGCTTCACATTCTTCTTCTTCTCACAATTGGCAGATTCTTCCTGCCTTCTCTTCCTTCTGTCCCCTCTGCCCAATCAGGCAGGACTGGCATAGGACCGCTCTCAGGCCAGCAACTGGCAGCTAGCTGGCAGGTGAATTTCCACCACCACAAAATGCCGCAGCCGCCTCCCGGATGGCTGGAAAGGCCTAAGACAATAAAGGTGTCTTGGAGGCACCTAACTTCTCTTTCTCCTCTACTTTCTAGGGGAAAAAGATATTACAGGCGAGGGAGACACAGATCCAACTCCTGCCCAATGTTACAGCCCCCTGGCTGCCGCACCACTCCCTCGGGGGCAAACTCCTCCCATGGCACAATCGCTCACCTGCCAGCGACCACTCTCTCCTCCCTGCCTTGCAACCCCACCAACGAAGTTCACTTGCCAGAGGTGAAACAAACTGTCCCCAGTGCAACCAGGATGGATCTCATCCTCAGGCTCAGAGGATCAAAGCCCAATTCTACTTCTAAGCCAATATATATGCCTCAATTAGATATAAAACTTCAATAAGTGAATTTCTGCCACTAAGGACATTTCTGATCATTATGGTAGAATCATTATTAATTCATGTACTTTGTATTCAGTTGTATACTGGGGAAGATATACCAATTATCTATTTACAGTTCATCACCTAATGCTTATGCAAAAAAGCAAAATATTTCAGCATGTATCGTTAACACATCAAGTATTCCTTCCAGCTTCTACACAGCCACACATGCAAACACAGAGGTATACCTACAATTTCTAAAAATATCAGTATGCAGCCATATATGCAAGGTTTCTATAATTATTTGGGGACAACAAATTATATACCTCCCAGTCAATAGGAAATAAAGATATAAATAATTGCACATTAAAATGTTTATGTCTATACCTATCATTGGAATGATAAATAATTTCTCTCACTTAAATTTGCTGTCTGTTTAGCCTGAAAACCTTACTGGCTCAAAATTAAAATCCTGCTTAACTTAACCCCTCTCCTAGAGTTACTTTGAGCTGCATTGCCAGCCTAAATCACTTCCTAAAGACTAAATATAAATCTAACAAGAATGAATAATACTCTTAAAAGGATGTTGGCCTTAGAGATTTTCCTTGAGTCAAAACAGCAGCTTTTAAAACAAAAGCAAAATGGAAATACAATTGAATGGCACTGGCTTAATGCTATTAATGTTTTTGAAGTTTCTACCTTTAGATACCTCTAATAAGCATTGTTTCATTAAAAAATTCTGACTTCAATAAATAATTTTTGTATTCTACATGGGCCAAAGTTATATACTACAATTTATACTAAGGTTTCCTATAGACACACATTCTCTGTACCTTTTGTAGTATTTTGTTGTTGTTTTCTTTTACTGGGTGTGTACCTTGATGGTAAAACTCTATTTGATTTTGGGTTTTTCTCATGTTATAGCATTTATATGAAGGAACTGATCCATGTAAATACTTTCCATGTTTTCTTCTCAATATTTAAACCACTAGTTATCATATGGTATCTCTCTCTCACCCTAATGATTTTGGCTCCCATGGAAGCTCTGGACACCTCACCCTCCTAAATGAAACAATGACCTATTCTTGAGCCTACGCTTTCAACGTTGTCCATGAGTAACTAGTGTTAGGTCATATAGAGCCTTCAACTAGAACATCTGATCCGTGCATGCTCCTCTTGTGGCCCATTGTTACCTCTGGGTCCACTCCAACCACAGGGAGTCAACCCCCGTGGGTAAATACCCAACTCCCTCTGGCAAATGGATGTCACTCATATCCCTACCTTTGGGAAATGTAAATTTATACATATGATAATTGACACATACTCCTCCCTTATATATGCTACTACCCTTACAGGGAAAAAGCAACCCATGTAATTAAGGCTCTAAAGCAAGCAATGCTATTCATGGGTGTCCCATGGTCAATCAAAACAGACAATGGCCCAGCCTATATCTCCCTCAGATTGAAGGAATTTTTAACTTCCTGGGAAATTTCCCATACCAAAGGGATTTCCTGTAATCCTCAGGGACAAGCAATCATTGAGAGAACCAATCACACTCTAAAGGAGATGCTTCAAAAACTTAACTCTACCGAGAAGGACCCTTCTTTGAGGTTATTGGATGCTTTATTTACCCTCAACTACCCCACTTTTGACAAACAAGGCCTCAATGCACCAATCTGACACTGGGGTCCATTTACCTTCCCTACCCCTCTTCCCTCGGTGCGATGGAAAGATCCCTTAACCCTTCAATGGAAAGGCCCAGACCCTCTGCTCACACAAGGGCGAGGCTATGCTTGTGTCCCCCCCCCAGAGTCTAAGCCCCTTTGGATCCCAGCCAGGAATATTCATCCAAGCCTCTCTCGAGAAGACAACCTTCCCCACCTGAAGTAAGAAGCCCCTTCTGTGAGTTCCTAAACCTAAACTAATGTTGTCTTTTGGCCCTTCTATTCTTCAAAAGGTGTTGAGTAAATTATAAACTCTATTAGATCCATCCAATTGGGTTATCATTGGGCTCAGGGTTCTAAGCCTTCTTCTGGTTCTTCTCTTTGTCAAACTAAACAAGCTCTCAGTTCATATCATTAAGGAATCACAGGAACACAAGAAAATTCCTGCTACATGGATCGCAGCCCCCAAGAACATATGAGAAGCTCATCCACCTCATCTTCGCTGGAGACACAAGGTTTCACACCTTTGACTGATCCATCACCCCTTCTATTGGGAGAGAGCTCATTTTGGGGCACGTGCATACAGGCTGGACAGTTAACGATGGGTAAGATTCTCAGAGGAGCATGATCTAAGCCAGGCGCAGTCTTGTCTGCCCCTTCTCTTGTGCATGAGCTATAATTGATGATGGGTAAGTTGCTCAGAGGAATACGACCTAAGACAGATTACAGCTTCTTTAGTGGCCCCCCTCTATCATATGCAGCATATAGGAGTCTGGAAAATCCAGCAGAATGATTCTCTCCCATGAGGAGATTATCACAGAGCCCTCCAACATGCTTGCTTATGGGCCATACAGGTCCCACTGACATTTCAAAATAAACGTAAAAAGAGGGATATGCAGGAGCACTCTCCATACCTTCAACCTCTCCCTTCCATCTTTCCCCATTCTATGCTAATAGACTGTGCTCTTGCCAAAGAGCACCCCTTTGTTTGTGACCTTTGGACCTGATTGGTCTAAGAGTGCATATAAGCTTCTGTAGTTTCTGGAATAAATGGTATTTTTCTGCTCCTCGCCCTGGTGGTGTCCCTCTTCTTGTCCTGGGTGTCTCTGCGTCTCGCTGGGACAGAGCAGATTTTTACCTACACCCCAGGGCCTGGGGAATTTGGCTCCGTGGATCGCCACCGTCCAGAGAGACCCCATATCGTTTAACCTGGGGACCCTTTCTTTCTCTGTCTCTCTGGACTCCAACTCGTCGAGAAGCCACATGGCCCTCCCCCCCTCTTATTAAAGTGATAATCACTATGTACCTATTGCAGTATAAAAACCACTCCAAAACACAATGGTCTAAAGCAGTGTTTTATCCTGGTCTTTCATAGTTCTGAAGGTTGATGACCCTGACTGAGCAGTTCTTGCTTGTTGGGGCACCTCATGCAGCTGCAGTCAGATGGTGGCTCAGACTGGAGACATATAAAGTCTTCACTACGCACAGGTCCAGCTCTCAGGCTGTAACACCCAAAGATGGGATGGTCATTTCTCTCACCAGGTGACTAGCTTGGGCTTGTGCATATCATGGTGGCCTCGGGTTATGAAGAAGTCCAAGTAGGAGTCAGTCTGTTCCTATGGCTGCTTGTTTTCCCCCACAGCAAGAGCTCCACGAGACCAACTCAGGGCCTTCAAGGTTTCTTCTAGCCTGGATTTGAAAGTCCTGAAGGGTCACTTCTGCCTCTTTCTGTTGGTTGTGATAAGTCATAGGGACAGTCCAAGTTCAATGGGAGGTCTTAGCTTAGGTGTGAATAGAGGGATGTTTGGTTCACTGGAGGACTGTTTTGGCATCATTTACCTATCCAGATCATTTTAATGGGTGAAATCCTATGAGTTTTGCATTATGAAGGATTTAAAGTTGGTAGGAAGGAATAGAGCAGAGGAAAACTCTTTGTTAGGATGACTTCACACTGTCTGAATGATCTGTGAAGGTGTATGTGTGTGTGTGCTAGTGAGTGCCTGAGTGGTATCCTGAATTACCCTGGTAACGCTTATAGTTTGGTTTAGCCTGAGGTCAAGGAGAGAGGAATACTAAGCCTGTCTGTGTCAGGTTTTCTCCTGCACACTTTAATCATTTATTATGATTGTTGGGAGGCTATTAACTTAGTGATCATATTCAAATCCTTGGTGACTTTGTCACTCATGAGAATAAGTTACTTAGGTTTGCCAGGCCTTAGTATTGTTATATGTAATGTGTTTGAGGTTTTTTTATTTGGAGAGATGCAGTTGGTTTCCCTTGTACTTTTCTAGTGCCCAATGCATTAGTTTTATGAATGTATTCATCAATGAGTATTTCAATATTCTAAAAGCTTAGCATTCTTTTAGTTCTTTATATATAATTTTTATAATGAATCAATAAAAAGGTATAGATTTTATAAATTACATTTTCTTAAACATGTAAATAGTGATTACTGGCTAAATCTAATTTCTAAATATTTAATTAAAATTGTAAGTCTGATTCACCATATTCTTGTAAATATTTTAAACTGCTCAGTAAGCAGACAACATTTATACATTAATGTGTTTACAGTACAATCAGGACACTTATACCAAAATTTAGAGAAAAAATGGCAATATACCAATTTGTTTCTTCATTATTCATTTGTATTCTTTTCATTTTATATGTAGAAGATGTTTTCGTGCATTTACTCATGTGAAATGATCTTCCCCAACCGATTGAGGTTGTGGATAAAGGTTAGCAAACCCTTATCTCCCCTCCGCTCCTCCAATCAGAGCTCTTAACTTCTGCTATGCTCTGAATGTGTCCATCAATATTCATGTATGTAGTTGAATGGACAGTTCGATAAGTTTAAATGATGAGGTCTTACTCCCCAAAATAAGTACAATTTTTATGTATGAATTAAAAAATAAATTAAAGCCAGGTGTGGTGGTGTAAACCTGTAATCCCAGCTAATTGGGAGGCTGAGGTAGGAGGATCACAAATTCAAGGCCATCCTGGGCAACTTGATGAGATCTTGTCTCAAAATAAAATAAACAAAGGGCTAGAGATGTAGCTTGGTGGTAGAAGCGCTTGCCTAGCATGTGTGAAATCCTGTGTTCAATCCCTACCTGAAAGTAAATAAATAAATAAATAAATAAATAAATAAATAAAAGGGAGAGATGAGGTGATCAAGACATGGAGGCAAAGCCTTCATGGATGAGATTAAGGGCCTTCTGAAATCACTTGTGGGAGTGGGTTCCCTCCCTTCTACTCTTCTATTTTGTGAGGGCCCTAGCAGGTACTGCCTATGAATGATGAGTTTCATCAGACACAACCTGTGGTGCCTTATCTTGGTCTTCTCAGCCTCCAAGACTGTGAGAAATAAATTTCTGTTGTTTGTAGGTTATCCTGTCTGTGATACTTTGTTACAGTACCACAACAGGGGTAAGGTACCAACCTCTGCTTTATTGTTCTTCACAGCAATTTCCATCGAGATGGTAAATTCTGGACTGAGGCATTTATTAGTTTACATGACCCAGGTGTCTCTTCTGTAGGAATCTGGAGTCAGCTACCCAGTTGGGCAGGTTTGACACTTTAGGGTGTTTGTCATTAATTACATGGTGAACTGCTCAGATTGTTGGCTTTCACCAAAGAAATAGTTTTTATTCTTCTTGATCAAGTATTCTTCCTGAACCACACTGACTTGTAGCCTATATTTACAGAACCTGATATAAGTCCATGATAGAGGGGCTCGCTCTGAACCGTGACCTGGTTTCACTTACATCTAAAGCTTTGGGTAAGTTTAGTGCCCTAAAGGGGCAAATCCCTTTCTCATTGCCCACTAAGACTAATAATGTTAAAACCTGCACCACATAGTTCAGTGGATTAGGTGGGATAATTCACATATTGAAGGAAATGGTGCCTGGCACACATTAAACTGTCTCTATTGGTCTTATCAGTAGTGCTATTTTCAGTTATTCTTTCTACGGAGCCATGGGTTTTCTCCATTGGTGTTTAGAAGGAATTCCTTTGTCCCAATCTAAGTGATAGGACATGTTAAAAGGCATACACAGGGATAGTTCCTTGGCAGCAAGCTTGTGCACTGTATATTGTATCTTTAGAACCAAGTGCCATGTTTCTCTGACAAGGTACTAAGCAAATACAGGGAAATGGACAATGAATGATGGCCAGAGCCACAGTTTTCTGCTCCAGCTTGCCTTCGTCCCTGCACACAGCCTTAGTCTTGTGGCATGGGGGACTGATATTTGTTGATTGCATGATATGTGTCATGACTTCTTTTGTTTCTTATTTATTCCAATTTACAGCCAACCAAGATATGTCTAATTCTTTTTTTTTTTTTAAGATGTGCCTTTTTTTTCGTGCTTTTTATTGTTAGGGAACTGAGGGTAGACAGGTGAAAAGGCTGCCCAAAAGTCACATAGATAGCATCAGAACAGAGACTGGAACTCACACATAGCTGAGAGTCCAAACCAACTGGTCTTTTCCATTGTCCCTTGTTGGCAGGGCAGGCAGCTCTTCTGCAGGACACGGGAATGGTTTCTTTGAATGTCCTCATGGCTTCATCAGTTCAATTACCTCTTCAATCCTATTCAATAAGAATTTATTATTTAGCCTCTCCTCAAATCCTTTTGAGTAAATTTTCCCGATGACAAATACATGATGCAACTGGCATGTATTTGTTGAATCAAATGTTAAGGATTTTAAATGCAACAACAGTTTGTTATGATCACATATAAATGCCAGTACATCAAGAAGATAGAGCTCTAGAATTGGAATCATACGTATGCACATTTTAAAATTAAGTGGATGTTATAAAATTGTCTTTATTAATAATTAAAATAATATATACCTCAGAATGCTTTGGCTTACATAAATGTTTTTAGCTTTTAAAGTTTTTGCTAATGTTTTATACAAATGCTACTTCATATGCATTAATTTGTTAGTGATACTGTGCATTTTTTGTTAGTTAGCTGTATAATTGCATGTATTCTATAAACCCTTTTTTATATTGAGTTGTGGCTTTTCCTCATTCATTTCTAGAGGATTTTGAATAGTAAACATATTAACCTTGACCGTTTTTTTAGTGTTACTAACAGATTTTTTGCATATTCTGTTATTTGTCTTTCAACTTTGACCAGAAAATCTATTTTCCTAGCAAAATTATTTTGTAACTATCATCTCAAGAGGGAATGTAATCTGTTGTGAATCCTAACCTAACAATAACATTATTATATAGATATCTGTTTAATCAATGAGATAATATTCAATGAACCATCCATCTTCTGGAAAATAATACTCAATTCAGTAAATGAGATGCTAACCATTGAAAAATAACAATATAATTTTTCATTAGGCAAAAAATATGACACTGCTATCAACAACAAAGTAATTTGGGGGAAATTTGCCTGAAATTAGAATGATGACAATAATATTTTACATTAAAATGGCAGAATATGCTCAAGTTCAAGAATTTGTATATAAGGGAAAAATAGAGTGTGTAGGATCCCCTGCTCATAGAATATCAACAAAGCCCATTCCAGGAAGTCTCTTCTCTGCAACCAAATCAACCCATAGGGCAATCTCCTAACTTACACATGCCTGGGTCCTCCCAATGCTAGCCTCTCTTTGTCATGTGGACCCAGGAAGTGTCATTATGAAGCAGTTTGATTGTGATAGTGGCAGTGGGGCCATGAAAAACTCTTGTCTCTACCATTTATGATCTGTATTGACTTGGGTAGTTCACTTAACTCCTTAGCCTCGATTTCTTCCTCTGTAAAATGGAAATATGAATCCTTATTCACAATGTAGCTATGAAAATTAATATGAGCTAAGATATGTGAAAACCATTTTAAAGCCCACACACAGCAATAAATCATAAATTGTTTGTGATGACAGTTCATTCATAACATCATTTTCAAATAATGAATAAATTAATCAATTCAGTTACCTTTTTTACTGAGGAAATGAGGCATGGAAAGAAAAGAAGACACAAGTTATTTTTTAACAGGACTTAAAATCTTAAAATTATAATTAGCATTTATGTTAACAGCACAGAGTTTACAAAGTCCTCTCATCTTCTGTATTATTCATCCCTTCATTCAGTCAACCATGGAACTACAATGGTGTTAAATCAGACAGAGCCCTTGACCTCATGGTTAGAGAAAAGTGAGTACACCAGAAAGTGAATGAAATATTTAGAAGTTATAATACTTGCTGTGAATTAATGACTCATGGGGCAGGATGGAGAATTGCATGGACACAGAGGGTATATTTTAGGAGCGTGGTAGAGAATGTCTCTTGGAGGCAGTCACCTCAAGCTGAGACCTGGAAGTCCAGCAGGAGTTGGTCATGTACAAAACTGGGAAGAGTACCCCCTAGAGAAGAACTGGCAAGCAAAGAGGTCCCCCACCAGCAAACAGCAGAAAGTTCTGGGCAGGGACCCAGACAAAGCGGAAAGCACCCCAAATTCAGGGTAGTAAGACCGTGAGGGGCTGATGACAGAGGTGGCCTGAGCTGGATCCTCGAGAGCTGTTTAGGCCACACTAAGGATTTTGGATTTTGGATTAAGTGCAATGCAAAGTCCCTGAGACTTTGCTGCTCTGAGAATGGATTGGAGGAAGTAAGAATGGAAGAAACCACTAACCAGGCCTCTGCATTGGTTGGGAAAGAAAGAATATTGATTAAATTATGGTTAATGGCATTTAGTATATAGAAGGGCAGATGCATCATCAACCTTTCAGCTACCCAACTCCATCTCTTTCCTGGGCCTCAGGGGTTTGGAGGAGGAGATGTTATTCCATCTAGCTGCAGGATAGCACTACTCTTTACGTCAGCCGTTTTGAGAGTTGAATTGAAATAATCACCGGTGTAAGTATCCACTTTGGACATTTATTCCGGCTGTCATGGACGTGTCCATTTCAATCATCTATAGTTCTGGGCTCTGTGTTAGTTTTCTAGGGTTGTTGTAACAAAGTCCCATAGACTTGGGGTTTTAAACTACAGAGGTTTGTTTTCCTACAGTTATGGAGGCTGGAGGTCCAAGATCAAGGTGTCAGTGTGGTCTCTCCTGAAGTCACTCTTCTAGGCATTGGTGCCATCTTTCTTCCCTGTCTTCTCAGGGGCTTTTGCTTTTTGTGTAACGGTGTCCAAACATCATGTTTTTATAAGGATGTCAGTCATCTTGGATCAAGACTCATCCTAGTGACCCCACTTCACCTT